>JARNME010000029.1:5183403-5562576 GCA_030179655.1 Scaptomyza flava | reverse complement strand
TAAAAGTATTTGCTTTTGAAATCGGGGAGTTTCTGCGAAGTTATGGCAGTTGAAAGATTCTACAGGATGCCCAAGTCGTTTTTTTGGCATAAAATTTAGCATGCATTTGACCAAAATCGAATTGTATATAAATGTATTTATATAAATGCAGTTCTATTCTAGGGGTCAAACCATGACTTTCAACGTATTGCTTTTGAAAATCGGGTGAGTTTTGCCGAAGTTATGGAAGTTGAAAGATTTACTGATGCCCAGTCGATTTTTGGCATAAAAATTTAACATGCATTTTGACCAAAAATCGAATTGTATATAAATGTATTTATATAAATGCAGTTTTATTCTAGGGGTCAAACCATGACTTTCAACGTATTGCTTTTGAAAATCGGGTGAGTTTTGCCGAAGTTATGGAAGTTCGAAAGATTTTACTGATGCCCAAGTCGTTTTTTTGGCATAAAAATTTAGCATGCATTTGACCAAAAATCGAATTGTATATAAATGTATTTATATAAATGCAGTTTTATTCTAGGGGTCAAACCATGACTTTCAACGTATTGCTTTTGAAAATCGGGTGAGTTTTGCCGAAGTTATGGAAGTTGAAAGATTTTACTGATGCCCAAGTCGTATTTTTGGCATAAAAATTTAGCATGCATTTTGACCAAAAATCGAATTGTATATAAATGTATTTATATAAATGCAGTTTTATTCTAGGGGTCAAACCATGACTTTCAACGTATTGCTTTTGAAAATCGGGTGAGTTTTGCCGAAGTTATGGAAGTTGAAAGATTTTACTGATGCCCAAGTCGATTTTTTGGCATAAAAATTTAGCATGCATTTTGACCAAAATCGAATTGTATATAAATGTATTTATATAAATGCAGTTTTATTCTAGGGGTCAAACCATGACTTTCAACGTATTGCTTTTGAAAATCGGGTGAGTTTTGCCGAAGTTATGGAAGTCGAAAGATTTACTGATGCCCAAGTCGTATTTTTGGCATAAAATTTAGCATGCATTTTGACCAAAAATCGAATTGTATATAAATGTATTTATATAAATGCAGTTTTATTCTAGGGGTCAACCATGACTTTCAACGTATTGCTTTTGAAAATCGGGTGAGTTTTGCCGAAGTTATGGAAGTTGAAAGATTCTACTGATGCCCAAGTCGATTTTTGGCATAAAAATTTAGCATGCATTTTGACCAAAAATCGAATTGTATATAAATGTATTTATATAAATGCAGTTTTATTCTAGGGGTCAAACCATGACTTTCAACGTATTGCTTTTGAAAATCGGGTGAGTTTTGCCGAAGTTATGGAAGTTGAAAGATTTTACTGATGCCCAAGTCGATTTTTTGGCATAAAAATTTAGCATGCATTTTGACCAAAAATCGAATTGTATATAAATGTATTTATATAAATGCAGTTTTATTCTAGGGGTCAAACCATGACTTTCAACGTATTGCTTTTGAAAATCGGGTGAGTTTTGCCGAAGTTATGGAAGTCGAAAGATTTTACTGATGCCCAAGTCGTTTTTTTGGCATAAAATTTTAGCATGCATTTTGACCAAAAATCGAATTGTATATAAATGTATTTATATAAATGCAGTTTTATTCTAGGGGTCAAACCATGACTTTCAACGTATTGCTTTTGAAAATCGGGTGAGTTTTGCCGAAGTTATGGAAGTTGAAAGATTTTACTGATGCCCAAGTCGTATTTTTGGCATAAAAATTTAGCATGCATTTTGACCAAAAATCGAATTGTATATAAATGTATTTATATAAATGCAGTTTTATTCTAGGGGTCAAACCATGACTTTCAACGTATTGCTTTTGAAAATCGGGTGAGTTTTGCCGAAGTTATGGAAGTTGAAAGATTTACTGATGCCCAAGTCGTATTTTTGGCATAAAAATTTAGCATGCATTTTGACCAAAAATCGAATTGTATATAAATGTATTTATAAATGCAGTTTTATTCTAGGGGTCAAACCATGACTTTCAACGTATTGCTTTTGAAAATCGGGTGAGTTTTGCCGAAGTTATGGAAGTTGAAAGATTTTACTGATGCCCAAGTCGTATTTTTGGCATAAAAATTTAGCATGCATTTTGACCAAAATCGAATTGTATATAAATGTATTTATATAAATGCAGTTTTATTCTAGGGGTCAAACCATGACTTTCAACGTATTGCTTTTGAAAATCGGGTGAGTTTTGCCGAAGTTATGGAAGTTGAAAGATTTACTGATGCCCAAGTCGTATTTTTGGCATATAATTTAGCATGCATTTTGACCAAAAATCGAATTGTATATAAATGTATTTATATAAATGCAGTTTTATTCTAGGGGTCAAACCATGACTTTCAACGTATTGCTTTTGAAAATCGGGTGAGTTTTGCCGAAGTTATGGAAGTTGAAAGATTTTACTGATGCCCAAGTCGTATTTTTGGCATATAATTTAGCATGCATTTTGACCAAAAATCGAATTGTATATAAATGTATTTATATAAATGCAGTTTTATTCTAGGGGTCAAACCATGACTTTCAACGTATTGCTTTTGAAAATCGGGTGAGTTTTGCCGAAGTTATGGAAGTCGAAAGATTTACTGATGCCCAAGTCGATTTTTGGCATAAAATTTAGCATGCATTTTGACCAAAAATCGAATTGTATATAAATGTATTTATATAAATGCAGTTTTATTCTAGGGGTCAAACCATGACTTTCACGTATTGCTTTTGAAAATCGGGTGAGTTTTGCCGAAGTTATGGAAGTCGAAAGATTTACTGATGCCCAAGTCGATTTTTTGGCATAAAAATTTAACATGCATTTTGACCAAAATCGAATTGTATATAAATGTATTTATATAAATGCAGTTTTATTCTAGGGGTCAAACCATGACTTTCAACGTATTGCTTTTGAAAATCGGGTGAGTTTTGCCGAAGTTATGGAAGTCGAAAGATTTACTGATGCCCAAGTCGATTTTTGGCATAAAAATTTAGCATGCATTTTGACCAAAATCGAATTGTATATAAATGTATTTATATAAATGCAGTTTTATTCTAGGGGTCAAACCATGACTTTCAACGTATTGCTTTTGAAAATCGGGTGAGTTTTGCCGAAGTTATGGAAGTCGAAAGATTTTACTGATGCCCAAGTCGTTTTTTTTGGCATAAAATTTAAGCATGCATTTTGACCAAAAATCGAATTGTATATAAATGTATTTATATAAATGCAGTTTATTCTAGGGGTCAAACCATGACTTTCAACGTATGCTTTTGAAAATCGGGTGAGTTTTGCCGAAGTTATGGAAGTTGAAAGATTTACTGATGCCCAAGTCGATTTTTGGCATAAAATTTAGCATGCATTTTGACCAAAAATCGAATTGTATATAAATGTATTTATATAAATGCAGTTTTATTCTAGGGGTCAAACCATGACTTTCAACGTATTGCTTTTGAAAATCGGGTGAGTTTTGCCGAAGTTATGGAAGTCGAAAGATTTTACTGATGCCCAAGTCGTTTTTTTGGCATAAAAATTTAGCATGCATTTTGACCAAAAATCGAATTGTATATAAATGTATTTATATAAATGCAGTTTTATTCTAGGGGTCAAACCATGACTTTCAACGTATTGCTTTTGAAAATCGGGTGAGTTTTGCCGAAGTTATGGAAGTTGAAAGATTTACTGATGCCCAAGTCGTATTTTTGGCATAAAAATTTAACATGCATTTTGACCAAAAATCGAATTGTATATAAATGTATTTATATAATGCAGTTTTATTCTAGGGGTCAAACCATGACTTTCAACGTATTGCTTTTGAAAATCGGGTGAGTTTTGCCGAAGTTATGGAAGTCGAAAGATTTACTGATGCCCAAGTCGATTTTTTGGCATAAAAATTTAGCATGCATTTTGACCAAAAATCGAATTGTATATAAATGTATTTATATAAATGCAGTTTTATTCTAGGGGTCAAACCATGACTTTCAACGTATTGCTTTTGAAAATCGGGTGAGTTTTGCCGAAGTTATGGAAGTCGAAAGATTTAATAGATGCCCAAGTCGTTTTTTTGGCATAAAAATTTAGCATGCATTTTGACCAAAAATCGAATTGTATATAAATGTATTTATATAAATGCAGTTTTATTCTAGGGGTCAAACCATGACTTTCAACGTATTGCTTTTGAAAATCGGGTGAGTTTTGCCGAAGTTATGGAAGTTGAAAGATTTTACTGATGCCCAAGTCGATTTTTGGCATAAAATTTAACATGCATTTTGACCAAAATCGAATTGTATATAAATGTATTTATATAAATGCAGTTTTATTCTAGGGGTCAAACCATGACTTTCAACGTATTGCTTTTGAAAATCGGGTGAGTTTTGCCGAAGTTATGGAAGTTGAAAGATTTACTGATGCCCAAGTCGATTTATTGGCATAAAATTTAACATGCATTTTGACCAAAATCGAATTGTATATAAATGTATTTATATAAATGCAGTTTTATTCTAGGGGTCAAACCATGACTTTCAACGTATTGCTTTTGAAAATCGGGTGAGTTTTGCCGAAGTTATGGAAGTTGAAAGATTTTACTGATGCCCAAGTCGTATTTTTGGCATAAAATTTTAGCATGCATTTTGACCAAAAATCGAATTGTATATAAATGTATTTATATAAATGCAGTTTTATTCTAGGGGTCAAACCATGACTTTCAACGTATTGCTTTTGAAAATCGGGTGAGTTTTGCCGAAGTTATGGAAGTCGAAAGATTTTAGCAATGCCCAAGTCGTATTTTTGGCATAAAAATTTAGCATGCATTTTGACCAAAATCGAATTGTATATAAATGTATTTATATAAATGCAGTTTTATTCTAGGGGTCAAACCATGACTTTCAACGTATTGCTTTTGAAAATCGGGTGAGTTTTGCCGAAGTTATGGAAGTTGAAAGATTTTACTGATGCCCAAGTCGATTTTTTGGCATAAAAATTTAGCATGCATTTTGACCAAAAATCGAATTGTATATAAATGTATTTATATAAATGCAGTTTTATTCTAGGGGTCAAACCATGACTTTCAACGTATTGCTTTTGAAAATCGGGTGAGTTTTGCCGAAGTTATGGAAGTTGAAAGATTTTACTGATGCCCAAGTCGATTTTTTGGCATAAAAATTTAGCATGCATTTTGACCAAAAATCGAATTGTATATAAATGTATTTATATAAATGCAGTTTTATTCTAGGGGTCAAACCATGACTTTCAACGTATTGCTTTTGAAAATCGGGTGAGTTTTGCCGAAGTTATGGAAGTTGAAAGATTTACTGATGCCCAAGTCGATTTTTGGCATAAAAATTTAGCATGCATTTTGACCAAAAATCGAATTGTATATAAATGTATTTATATAAATGCAGTTTTATTCTAGGGGTCAAACCATGACTTTCAACGTATTGCTTTTGAAAATCGGGTGAGTTTTGCCGAAGTTATGGAAGTCGAAAGATTTTACTGATGCCCAAGTCGATTTTTGGCATAAAATTTAGCATGCATTTTGACCAAAAATCGAATTGTATATAAATGTATTTATATAAATGCAGTTTTATTCTAGGGGTCAAACCATGACTTTCAACGTATTGCTTTTGAAAATCGGGTGAGTTTTGCCGAAGTTATGGAAGTTGAAAGATTTTACTGATGCCCAAGTCGTTTTTTGGCATAAAAATTTAACATGCATTTTGACCAAAAATCGAATTGTATAAATGTATTTATATAAATGCAGTTTTATTCTAGGGGTCAAACCATGACTTTCAACGTATTGCTTTTGAAAATCGGGTGAGTTTTGCCGAAGTTATGGAAGTCGAAAGATTTATAGATGCCCAAGTCGTTTTTTGGCATAAAATTTAACATGCATTTTGACCAAAAATCGAATTGTATATAAATGTATTTATATAAATGCAGTTTATTCTAGGGGTCAAACCATGACTTTCAACGTATTGCTTTTGAAAATCGGGTGAGTTTTGCCGAAGTTATGGAAGTCGAAAGATTTACAGATGCCCAAGTCGATTTTTTGGCATAAAAATTTAACATGCATTTTGACCAAAAATCGAATTGTATATAAATGTATTTATATAAATGCAGTTTTATTCTAGGGGTCAAACCATGACTTTCAACGTATTGCTTTTGAAAATCGGGTGAGTTTTGCCGAAGTTATGGAAGTCGAAAGATTTTACCAATGCCCAAGTCGATTGTTTGTCATAAAATTTAAGCATGCATTTTGACCAAAAATCGAATTGTATATAAATGTATTTATATAAATGCAGTTTTATTCTAGGGGTCAAACCATGACTTTCAACGTATTGCTTTTGAAAATCGGGTGAGTTTTGCCGAAGTTATGGAAGTCGAAAGATTTACTAGATGCCCAAGTCGATTTTTTGGCATAAAAATTTAACATGCATTTTGACCAAAAATCGAATTGTATATAAATGTATTTATATAAATGCAGTTTTATTCTAGGGGTCAAACCATGACTTTCAACGTATTGCTTTTGAAAATCGGGTGAGTTTTGCCGAAGTTATGGAAGTCGAAAGATTTAACTGATGCCCAAGTCGTTTTTTTGGCATAAAATTTAGCATGCATTTTGACCAAAATCGAATTGTATATAAATGTATTTATATAAATGCAGTTTTATTCTAGGGTCAAACCATGACTTTCAACGTATTGCTTTTGAAAATCGGGTGAGTTTTGCCGAAGTTATGGAAGTTGAAAGATTTTACTGATGCCCAAGTCGTATTTTTGGCATAAAATTTAGCATGCATTTTGACCAAAAATCGAATTGTATATAAATGTATTTATATAAATGCAGTTTTATTCTAGGGGTCAAACCATGACTTTCAACGTATTGCTTTGAAAATCGGGTGAGTTTTGCCGAAGTTATGGAAGTCGAAAGATTTACTAGATGCCCAAGTCGATTTTTTGGCATAAAAATTTAGCATGCATTTTGACCAAAAATCGAATTGTATATAAATGTATTTATATAAATGCAGTTTTATTCTAGGGGTCAAACCATGACTTTCAACGTATTGCTTTTGAAAATCGGGTGAGTTTTGCCGAAGTTATGGAAGTCGAAAGATTTTACTGATGCCCAAGTCGTTTTTTGGCATAAAAATTTAACATGCATTTTGACCAAAAATCGAATTGTATATAAATGTATTTATATAAATGCAGTTTTATTCTAGGGGTCAAACCATGACTTTCAACGTATTGCTTTTGAAAATCGGGTGAGTTTTGCCGAAGTTATGGAAGTCGAAAGATTTACTGATGCCCAAGTCGATTTTTTGGCATAAAAATTTAACATGCATTTTGACCAAAAATCGAATTGTATATAAATGTATTTATATAATGCAGTTTTATTCTAGGGGTCAAACCATGACTTTCAACGTATTGCTTTTGAAAATCGGGTGAGTTTTGCCGAAGTTATGGAAGTCGAAAGATTTACTGATGCCCAAGTCGTTTTTTGGCATAAAAATTTAGCATGCATTTTGACCAAAAATCGAATTGTATATAAATGTATTTATATAAATGCAGTTTATTCTAGGGGTCAAACCATGACTTTCAACGTATTGCTTTTGAAAATCGGGTGAGTTTTGCCGAAGTTATGGAAGTCGAAAGATTTACTGATGCCCAAGTCGTTTTTTTGGCATAAAATTTAGCATGCATTTTGACCAAAAATCGAATTGTATATAAATGTATTTATATAAATGCAGTTTTATTCTAGGGGTCAAACCATGACTTTCAACGTATTGCTTTTGAAAATCGGGTGAGTTTTGCCGAAGTTATGGAAGTCGAAAGATTTTACTGATGCCCAAGTCGATTTTTTGGCATAAAAATTTAGCATGCATTTTGACCAAAAATCGAATTGTATATAAATGTATTTATATAAATGCAGTTTTATTCTAGGGGTCAAACCATGACTTTCAACGTATTGCTTTTGAAAATCGGGTGAGTTTTGCCGAAGTTATGGAAGTCGAAAGATTTACTGATGCCCAAGTCGTTTTTTTGGCATAAAAATTTAGCATGCATTTTGACCAAAAATCGAATTGTATATAAATGTATTTATATAAATGCAGTTTTATTCTAGGGGTCAAACCATGACTTTCAACGTATTGCTTTTGAAAATCGGGTGAGTTTTGCCGAAGTTATGGAAGTCGAAAGATTTAACAGATGCCCAAGTCGATTTTTTGGCATAAAATTTAGCATGCATTTTGACCAAAAATCGAATTGTATATAAATGTATTTATATAAATGCAGTTTTATTCTAGGGGTCAAACCATGACTTTCAACGTATTGCTTTTGAAAATCGGGTGAGTTTTGCCGAAGTTATGGAAGTCGAAAGATTTAACAGATGCCCAAGTCGATTTTTTGGCATAAAATTTAACATGCATTTTGACCAAAAATCGAATTGTATATAAATGTATTTATATAAATGCAGTTTTATTCTAGGGGTCAAACCATGACTTTCAACGTATTGCTTTTGAAATCGGGTGAGTTTTGCCGAAGTTATGGAAGTCGAAAGATTTAACAGATGCCCAAGTCGATTTTTTGGCATAAAAATTTAACATGCATTTTGACCAAAAATCGAATTGTATATAAATGTATTTATATAAATGCAGTTTTATTCTAGGGGTCAAACCATGACTTTCAACGTATTGCTTTTGAAAATCGGGTGAGTTTTGCCGAAGTTATGGAAGTCGAAAGATTTACAGATGCCCAAGTCGATTTTTTGGCATAAAAATTTAACATGCATTTTGACCAAAAATCGAATTGTATATAAATGTATTTATATAAATGCAGTTTTATTCTAGGGGTCAAACCATGACTTTCAACGTATTGCTTTTGAAAATCGGGTGAGTTTTGCCGAAGTTATGGAAGTCGAAAGATTTTACCAATGCCCAAGTCGATTTTTTGGCATAAAAATTTAACATGCATTTTGACCAAAAATCGAATTGTATATAAATGTATTTATATAAATGCAGTTTTATTCTAGGGGTCAAACCATGACTTTCAACGTATTGCTTTTGAAAATCGGGTGAGTTTTGCCGAAGTTATGGAAGTCGAAAGATTTTACTGATGCCCAAGTCGTTTTTTTGGCATAAAAATTTAGCATGCATTTTGACCAAAAATCGAATTGTATATAAATGTATTTATATAAATGCAGTTTTATTCTAGGGGTCAAACCATGACTTTCAACGTATTGCTTTTGAAAATCGGGTGAGTTTTGCCGAAGTTATGGAAGTTGAAAGATTTTACTGATGCCCAAGTCGTTTTTTTGGCATAAAAATTTAGCATGCATTTTGACCAAAAATCGAATTGTATATAAATGTATTTATATAAATGCAGTTTTATTCTAGGGGTCAAACCATGACTTTCAACGTATTGCTTTTGAAAATCGGGTGAGTTTTGCCGAAGTTATGGAAGTCGAAAGATTTACTGATGCCCAAGTCGTTTTTTTGGCATAAAATTTTAGCATGCATTTTGACCAAAAATCGAATTGTATATAAATGTATTTATATAAATGCAGTTTTATTCTAGGGGTCAAACCATGACTTTCAACGTATTGCTTTTGAAAATCGGGTGAGTTTTGCCGAAGTTATGGAAGTCGAAAGATTTTACCAATGCCCAAGTCGATTTTTTGGCATAAAAATTTAGCATGCATTTTGACCAAAAATCGAATTGTATATAAATGTATTTATATAAATGCAGTTTTATTCTAGGGGTCAAACCATGACTTTCAACGTATTGCTTTTGAAAATCGGGTGAGTTTTGCCGAAGTTATGGAAGTCGAAAGATTTTACTGATGCCCAAGTCGTTTTTTGGCATAAAATTTTAGCATGCATTTTGACCAAAAATCGAATTGTATATAAATGTATTTATATAAATGCAGTTTTATTCTAGGGGTCAAACCATGACTTTCAACGTATTGCTTTTGAAAATCGGGTGAGTTTTGCCGAAGTTATGGAAGTCGAAAGATTTAACAGATGCCCAAGTCGATTTTTGGCATCAAAATTTAGCATGCATTTTGACCAAAAATCGAATTGTATATAAATGTATTTATATAAATGCAGTTTTATTCTAGGGGTCAAACCATGACTTTCAACGTATTGCTTTTGAAAATCGGGTGAGTTTTGCCGAAGTTATGGAAGTTGAAAGATTTAACAGATGCCCAAGTCGATTTTTTGGCATAAAAATTTAACATGCATTTTGACCAAAAATCGAATTGTATATAAATGTATTTATATAAATGCAGTTTTATTCTAGGGGTCAAACCATGACTTTCAACGTATTGCTTTTGAAAATCGGGTGAGTTTTGCCGAAGTTATGGAAGTCGAAAGATTTTACTGATGCCCAAGTCGTTTTTTTGGCATAAAATTTTAGCATGCATTTTGACCAAAAATCGATTGTATATAAATGTATTTATATAAATGCAGTTTTATTCTAAAGGTCAAATCATGACTTTCAACGTATTGCTTTTGAAAAGCGGGTGAGTTTTGCCGAAGTTATGGAAGTCGAAAGATTTTACCGATGCCCAAGTCGATTTTTGGCATAAAAATTTAACATGCATTTTGACCAAAAATCGAATTGTATATAAATGTATTTATATAAATGCAGTTTTATTCTAGGGGTCAAACCATGACTTTCAACGTATTGCTTTTGAAAATCGGGTGAGTTTTGCCGAAGTTATGGAAGTCGAAAGATTTTACTGATGCCCAAGTCGTTTTTTGGCATAAAATTTTAGCATGCATTTTGACCAAAAATCGAATTGTATATAAATGTATTTATATAAATGCAGTTTTATTCTAGGGGTCAAACCATGACCTTCAACGTATTGCTTTTGAAAATCGGGTGAGTTTTGCCGAAGTTATGGAAGTCGAAAGATTTACTGATGCCCAAGTCGTTTTTTGGCATAAAAATTTAGCATGCATTTTGACCAAAAATCGAATTGTATATAAATGTATTTATATAAATGCAGTTTTATTCTAGGGGTCAAACCATGACTTTCAACGTATTGCTTTTGAAAATCGGGTGAGTTTTGCCGAAGTTATGGAAGTTGAAAGATTTTACTGATGCCCAAGTCGTTTTTTTGGCATAAAAATTTAGCATGCATTTTGACCAAAAATCGAATTGTATATAAATGTATTTATATAAATGCAGTTTTATTCTAGGGGTCAAACCATGACTTTCAACGTATTGCTTTTGAAAATCGGGTGAGTTTTGCCGAAGTTATGGAAGTCGAAAGATTTTATGATGCCCAAGTCGTTTTTTGGCATAAAATTTTAGCATGCATTTTGACCAAAAATCGAATTGTATATAAATGTATTTATAAATGCAGTTTTATTCTAGGGGTCAAACCATGACTTTCAACGTATTGCTTTTGAAAATCGGGTGAGTTTTGCCGAAGTTATGGAAGTCGAAAGATTTTACTGATGCCCAAGTCGTATTTTTGGCATAAAATTTAGCATGCATTTTGACCAAAAATCGAATTGTATATAAATGTATTTATATAAATGCAGTTTTATTCTAGGGGTCAAACCATGACTTTCAACGTATTGCTTTTGAAAATCGGGTGAGTTTTGCCGAAGTTATGGAAGTCGAAAGATTTTACTGATGCCCAAGTCGTTTTTTGGCATAAAATTTAGCATGCATTTTGACCAAAAATCGAATTGTATATAAATGTATTTATATAAATGCAGTTTTATTCTAGGGGTCAAACCATGACTTTCAACGTATTGCTTTTGAAAATCGGGTGAGTTTTGCCGAAGTTATGGAAGTCGAAAGATTTTACTAATGCCCAAGTCGATTTTTTGGCATAAAAATTTAGCATGCATTTTGACCAAAAATCGAATTGTATATAAATGTATTTATATAAATGCAGTTTTATTCTAGGGGTCAAACCATGACTTTCAACGTATTGCTTTTGAAAATCGGGTGAGTTTTGCCGAAGTTATGGAAGTCGAAAGATTTTACTGATGCCCAAGTCGTTTTTTGGCATAAAAATTTAGCATGCATTTTGACCAAAAATCGAATTGTATATAAATGTATTTATATAAATGCAGTTTTATTCTAGGGGTCAAACCATGACTTTCAACGTATTGCTTTTGAAAATCGGGTGAGTTTTGCCGAAGTTATGGAAGTCGAAAGATTTTACTGATGCCCAAGTCGTTTTTTTGGCATAAAAATTTAGCATGCATTTTGACCAAAAATCGAATTGTATATAAATGTATTTATATAAATGCAGTTTTATTCTAGGGGTCAAACCATGACTTTCAACGTATTGCTTTTGAAAATCGGGTGAGTTTTGCCGAAGTTATGGAAGTCGAAAGATTTTACTGATGCCCAAGTCGATTTTTTGGCATAAAAATTTAGCATGCATTTTGACCAAAAATCGAATTGTATATAAATGTATTTATATAAATGCAGTTTTATTCTAGGGGTCAAACCATGACTTTCAACGTATTGCTTTTGAAAATCGGGTGAGTTTTGCCGAAGTTATGGAAGTCGAAAGATTTTACTGATGCCCAAGTCGTTTTTTTGGCATAAAAATTTAGCATGCATTTTGACCAAAAATCGAATTGTATATAAATGTATTTATATAAATGCAGTTTTATTCTAGGGGTCAAACCATGACTTTCAACGTATTGCTTTTGAAAATCGGGTGAGTTTTGCCGAAGTTATGGAAGTCGAAAGATTTTACTGATGCCCAAGTCGTTTTTTTGGCATAAAAATTTAGCATGCATTTTGACCAAAAATCGAATTGTATATAAATGTATTTATATAAATGCAGTTTTATTCTAGGGGTCAAACCATGACTTTCAACGTATTGCTTTTGAAAATCGGGTGAGTTTTGCCGAAGTTATGGAAGTCGAAAGATTTTACTGATGCCCAAGTCGTTTTTTTGGCATAAAAATTTAGCATGCATTTTGACCAAAAATCGAATTGTATATAAATGTATTTATATAAATGCAGTTTTATTCTAGGGGTCAAACCATGACTTTCAACGTATTGCTTTTGAAAATCGGGTGAGTTTTGCCGAAGTTATGGAAGTCGAAAGATTTTACTGATGCCCAAGTCGATTTTTTGGCATAAAAATTTAGCATGCATTTTGACCAAAAATCGAATTGTATATAAATGTATTTATATAAATGCAGTTTTATTCTAGGGGTCAAACCATGACTTTCAACGTATTGCTTTTGAAAATCGGGTGAGTTTTGCCGAAGTTATGGAAGTCGAAAGATTTTACTGATGCCCAAGTCGTATTTTTGGCATAAAAATTTAGCATGCATTTTGACCAAAAATCGAATTGTATATAAATGTATTTATATAAATGCAGTTTTATTCTAGGGGTCAAACCATGACTTTCAACGTATTGCTTTTGAAAATCGGGTGAGTTTTGCCGAAGTTATGGAAGTCGAAAGATTTTACTGATGCCCAAGTCGATTTTTGGCATAAAAATTTAGCATGCATTTTGACCAAAAATCGAATTGTATATAAATGTATTTATATAAATGCAGTTTTATTCTAGGGGTCAAACCATGACTTTCAACGTATTGCTTTTGAAAATCGGGTGAGTTTTGCCGAAGTTATGGAAGTCGAAAGATTTTACTGATGCCCAAGTCGATTTTTTGGCATAAAAATTTAGCATGCATTTTGACCAAAAATCGAATTGTATATAAATGTATTTATATAAATGCAGTTTTATTCTAGGGGTCAAACCATGACTTTCAACGTATTGCTTTTGAAAATCGGGTGAGTTTTGCCGAAGTTATGGAAGTCGAAAGATTTTACTGATGCCCAAGTCGTATTTTTGGCATAAAATTTAGCATGCATTTTGACCAAAAATCGAATTGTATATAAATGTATTTATATAAATGCAGTTTTATTCTAGGGGTCAAACCATGACTTTCAACGTATTGCTTTTGAAAATCGGGTGAGTTTTGCCGAAGTTATGGAAGTCGAAAGATTTTACTAATGCCCAAGTCGATTTTTTGGCATAAAAATTTAGCATGCATTTTGACCAAAAATCGAATTGTATATAAATGTATTTATATAAATGCAGTTTTATTCTAGGGGTCAAACCATGACTTTCAACGTATTGCTTTTGAAAATCGGGTGAGTTTTGCCGAAGTTATGGAAGTCGAAAGATTTTACTGATGCCCAAGTCGTATTTTTGGCATAAAATTTTAGCATGCATTTTGACCAAAAATCGAATTGTATATAAATGTATTTATATAAATGCAGTTTTATTCTAGGGGTCAAACCATGACTTTCAACGTATTGCTTTTGAAAATCGGGTGAGTTTTGCCGAAGTTATGGAAGTCGAAAGATTTTACTGATGCCCAAGTCGTATTTTTGGCATAAAATTTAGCATGCATTTTGACCAAAAATCGAATTGTATATAAATGTATTTATATAAATGCAGTTTTATTCTAGGGGTCAAACCATGACTTTCAACGTATTGCTTTTGAAAATCGGGTGAGTTTTGCCGAAGTTATGGAAGTCGAAAGATTTTACCAATGCCCAAGTCGATTTTTTGGCATAAAATTTAGCATGCATTTTGACCAAAAATCGAATTGTATATAAATGTATTTATATAAATGCAGTTTTATTCTAGGGGTCAAACCATGACTTTCAACGTATTGCTTTTGAAAATCGGGTGAGTTTTGCCGAAGTTATGGAAGTTGAAAGATTTTACTGATGCCCAAGTCGATTTTTTGGCATAAAAATTTAGCATGCATTTTGACCAAAAATCGAATTGTATATAAATGTATTTATATAAATGCAGTTTTATTCTAGGGGTCAAACCATGACTTTCAACGTATTGCTTTTGAAAATCGGGTGAGTTTTGCCGAAGTTATGGAAGTCGAAAGATTTTACCAATGCCCAAGTCGATTTTTTGGCATAAAATTTAGCATGCATTTTGACCAAAAATCGAATTGTATATAAATGTATTTATATAAATGCAGTTTTATTCTAGGGGTCAAACCATGACTTTCAACGTATTGCTTTTGAAAATCGGGTGAGTTTTGCCGAAGTTATGGAAGTCGAAAGATTTTACTGATGCCCAAGTCGTTTTTTGGCATAAAATTTAGCATGCATTTTGACCAAAAATCGAATTGTATATAAATGTATTTATATAAATGCAGTTTTATTCTAGGGGTCAAACCATGACTTTCAACGTATTGCTTTTGAAAATCGGGTGAGTTTTGCCGAAGTTATGGAAGTCGAAAGATTTTACTGATGCCCAAGTCGTTTTTTGGCATAAAATTTTAGCATGCATTTTGACCAAAAATCGAATTGTATATAAATGTATTTATATAAATGCAGTTTTATTCTAGGGGTCAAACCATGACTTTCAACGTATTGCTTTTGAAAATCGGGTGAGTTTTGCCGAAGTTATGGAAGTCGAAAGATTTTACTGATGCCCAAGTCGATTTTTTGGCATAAAATTTAGCATGCATTTTGACCAAAAATCGAATTGTATATAAATGTATTTATATAAATGCAGTTTTATTCTAGGGGTCAAACCATGACTTTCAACGTATTGCTTTTGAAAATCGGGTGAGTTTTGCCGAAGTTATGGAAGTCGAAAGATTTTACTGATGCCCAAGTCGTTTTTTTGGCATAAAATTTAGCATGCATTTTGACCAAAAATCGAATTGTATATAAATGTATTTATATAAATGCAGTTTTATTCTAGGGGTCAAACCATGACTTTCAACGTATTGCTTTTGAAAATCGGGTGAGTTTTGCCGAAGTTATGGAAGTTGAAAGATTTTACTGATGCCCAAGTCGTTTTTTTGGCATAAAAATTTAGCATGCATTTTGACCAAAAATCGAATTGTATATAAATGTATTTATATAAATGCAGTTTTATTCTAGGGGTCAAACCATGACTTTCAACGTATTGCTTTTGAAAATCGGGTGAGTTTTGCCGAAGTTATGGAAGTCGAAAGATTTTACTGATGCCCAAGTCGATTTTTTGGCATAAAAATTTAGCATGCATTTTGACCAAAAATCGAATTGTATATAAATGTATTTATATAAATGCAGTTTTATTCTAGGGGTCAAACCATGACTTTCAACGTATTGCTTTTGAAAATCGGGTGAGTTTTGCCGAAGTTATGGAAGTCGAAAGATTTTACTGATGCCCAAGTCGTATTTTTGGCATAAAATTTTAGCATGCATTTTGACCAAAAATCGAATTGTATATAATGTATTTATATAAATGCAGTTTTATTCTAGGGGTCAAACCATGACTTTCAACGTATTGCTTTTGAAAATCGGGTGAGTTTTGCCGAAGTTATGGAAGTCGAAAGATTTTACTGATGCCCAAGTCGCTTTTTTGGCATAAAAATTTAGCATGCATTTTGACCAAAAATCGAATTGTATATAAATGTATTTATATAAATGCAGTTTTATTCTAGGGGTCAAACCATGACTTTCAACGTATTGCTTTTGAAAATCGGGTGAGTTTTGCCGAAGTTATGGAAGTCGAAAGATTTTACTGATGCCCAAGTCGTATTTTTGGCATAAAATTTAGCATGCATTTTGACCAAAAATCGAATTGTATATAAATGTATTTATATAAATGCAGTTTTATTCTAGGGGTCAAACCATGACTTTCAACGTATTGCTTTTGAAAATCGGGTGAGTTTTGCCGAAGTTATGGAAGTTGAAAGATTTTACTGATGCCCAAGTCGTATTTTTGGCATAAAATTTTAGCATGCATTTTGACCAAAAATCGAATTGTATATAAATGTATTTATATAAATGCAGTTTTATTCTAGGGGTCAAACCATGACTTTCAACGTATTGCTTTTGAAAATCGGGTGAGTTTTGCCGAAGTTATGGAAGTCGAAAGATTTTACTGATGCCCAAGTCGTATTTTTGGCATAAAAATTTAGCATGCATTTTGACCAAAAATCGAATTGTATATAAATGTATTTATATAAATGCAGTTTTATTCTAGGGGTCAAACCATGACTTTCAACGTATTGCTTTTGAAAATCGGGTGAGTTTTGCCGAAGTTATGGAAGTCGAAAGATTTAACAGATGCCCAAGTCGTTTTTTTGGCATAAAATTTAAGCATGCATTTTGACCAATAATCGAATTGTATATAAATGTATTTATATAAATGCAGTTTTATTCTAGGGGTCAAACCATGACTTTCAACGTATTGCTTTTGAAAATCGGGTGAGTTTTGCCGAAGTTATGGAAGTCGAAAGATTTTACTGATGCCCAAGTCGTTTTTTTGGCATAAAATTTTAGCATGCATTTTGACCAAAAATCGAATTGTATATAAATGTATTTATATAAATGCAGTTTTATTCTAGGGGTCAAACCATGACTTTCAACGTATTGCTTTTGAAAATCGGGTGAGTTTTGCCGAAGTTATGGAAGTCGAAAGATTTTACCAATGCCCAAGTCGATTTTTTGGCATAAAATTTAGCATGCATTTTGACCAAAAATCGATTGTATAAATGTATTTATAAATGCAGTTTTATTCTAGGGTCAAACCATGACTTTCAACGTATTGCTTTTGAAAATCGGGTGAGTTTTGCCGAAGTTATGGAAGTCGAAAGATTTAATAGATGCCCAAGTCGTTTTTTTGGCATAAAATTTTAGCATGCATTTTGACCAAAAATCGAATTGTATATAAATGTATTTATATAAATGCAGTTTTATTCTAGGGGTCAAACCATGACTTTCAACGTATTGCTTTTGAAAATCGGGTGAGTTTTGCCGAAGTTATGGAAGTCGAAAGATTTTACCAATGCCCAAGTCGATTGTTTGTCATAAAATTTAAGCATGCATTTTGACCAATAATCGAATTGTATTTAAATGTTGTTGGGTCAAACCATGACTTTCAACGTATTGTTTTTGAAATTCGGGTGGGGTTTGCCGAAGTTATGGAAGTCGAAAGATTTTAGTAATGCCCAAGTCGATTTTGTGCCTTACAATGTTAGCATGCATTTTGACTAAAAATAATGTTGGCAGCCTGCAGAAAACATAATTTCAAGTTCAAGTTGAAAAATCTGATTTTAAAATGGATGAACATAAGCTTATATATTTGGTTCAAGGAATAGATTATTTGTTTGAGTATTGTAACAAATATTATAGGGATCCACCCAAAAACAGGCTGCTTGGGTATTAATTATTTGAAATTCTAATATTATGCTGCTCTACTTGAAAGCAAAAGCTGTTTGATAAGTTCACGCTTTGAGTAATCGCTTGAACTTCAAGTTTACGTTCACAATCAAGTTAAGTTCACGTTAAGTTCACGTTAAGTTTAGTTACGGAAACTGAGCCTTGAGACGGTCGAGCCACGCAGCTTTGCTATTAATTTGAGCATTGTAAAAAAAGTGTTGAAAGCATGAGTTGCAACTATACAAAATAATTAATTTCAAGATGTTTACATACCTCCCGTGTGATTGGGCTCACATTGGTTTTTTTTAATACACTTGGTAACTAATAACACTTTCTACGCCTTTCAACCATTTTGCTCACTTTAAGCTTTTATGTTGATGTCTTATCCTGAAATCAAATTAAAATTCAATTTAGCATGTAATTATGACTTTAAGCAAATGCTTTCACAACCAGCATGATTGATATGTATATTCTTATACATGGGATGTCACATGCATATTTATTAAGCCGGCTTGGTGTCTAAGGCTAGCTAGAAAGGATAACAGGAGATTTATGCCAGCTGGCAGGTTTTATGCAAATTATCAGTGGCTTCATTTAAAACTCAATTAAAAGCAAAAATATTAACTCAATAGCTTAAGATTGATAACTTTTTAAAGAGTTAGTGTTGCAGAAAATGAACGACTGTAAAACACTCTGGAACTTTATGTTTCTAACACATTCTTGCTAAAGTGTGAAAAATTTTAAGTATCTGTCTTTTTGATAAAGCTTGTTAAATGTGTAGGCGTGACTTTCCAACTAGCAAGCTCATACTTGGCAGACTTTAAGTGTGACAGAAAAATGTTGCATGTCTCTTGTTTGGTGCTACATGCAACCATATCGTGTGTGTATAAACAAAGTATATATATAATTATTCCTTGGCTGCCACTTCTCGCTTTGCCAGCAGCAGCAGGTCCCCGAAGTCTACTTAATTATATTGTCGTAACTTTAAATGTCATTTTGCCATTGCCTGTGTGTGTGTGTGAGTAAAAGAGAAAGACATGGAGTCAGAGTCGTTGCTTAGAGTCGCCACTTGCAGAGACAAATCAGTCTGACGTACGTGGTCGTTGGGCCAGTCGACAGTCTAAGCAACAGCATTGAAATTCATGTGGCAGAGTCAGGCCTGTGCAACGCGTGCCGTCTGACTGGCCTAATCCCGAGCTGCTCTTTCATCTTTAGTAAACGAAGAGAGTGAGTAGAAGAAGAAGGGTGGGTCAAGAAACTTAAAATCACAACTCTGGCATTTGTTTCATGATACACATTTGCCAGCTTCCGTTTCCACTTGCCCCACTACTCTATGCCTCTATGCGTGACACTCTGTGTGGCAAATGGTAAGTCGTAAATATGTTGAGCATATAATTCATCTGGCCAGATAATGCAACAAAAGCTGCTAAATACGTCAGGGAGCCCCCGTTCTCTCTTGCTGAGACCTTAAATTCGCATTGTTATTTCGCTCATGGAACTTTTACTCAGCGAATTCAACGCTAAAACAATTAAATGACGAATACAATGGATATGGGAAAAACCCAACTGACCAGTTTTAAGCAAGTTTTAATTGCAATTCGTAGCAGACAGCTGTTTTTTTTAATAAAACAAATAAAATAATATGATTATCGTTATACAAAAGTGCATTAAATCAGCATTATAGAAAGATGAGCTAAGTAACACGAAACTGTTTAATAGAGCTTAATTGCAGCTATTCAACTAAAAATCAAACAAGTTGTATGAATGTTTATGTTTGTTTTTTTAAATTTCTATGTGAACTTGCTTAAGTAAAAGTTTATTCAAACTTATTTTCAGACGGGAAAAAAACACTAAAGTACAATATTTAAACACCCTAACAAATATATTGCTCATATAACAGACGTTTTTGGTATAGGACTGAAGAATTCTTGAAGTCATCGCATTTTCAGGCTCAAACCAGATTGTGGTCGACCCACTTGATACCTACACATATGTAAGTATATATTCTAAATTTTTACACGTTTATTAAAAATCTCTAAAGACCTAAATAAAACTAAAATTTGTATGCATGTAACTTTTAAAAGCTGGCATAATAACTATTAACTATTTCTTACAACTTTTTCTATGTAATATAACATTGAAAGTGCATTAAAAGGTCGCTTCAACTCAAGAAGCTCACCACTTGTTATGTGATATGCGAGCAGTAATGTGGAACGTGATTAGAATTCTAAATGATAAAATTATAAGCTAGCTACTAACAAATGTATGTCCGACGAGTATAAATAAAGACTTAACGTTCGTGAGCAACAAAAATAACAACACAATATCATTTTAAACTTTTATCAACACTCAACTTGTAATGTGGTTTTTTTGCTTTTTATCGCAAAGCTGAGTGCTGAGCGCTGAGTTGCCGGCCTTGTCAAGAGCCGCTTGGGACTTGGAGAGCGTTAAAAATTAAAGCGCTTGCCCAGTTTGAAGTTGACAATTGAGTGAATTGCAATGCAAACATTGTCGAAGCGGAACATTTGTGCATTGTTGCTGGCGCTGCAGTTGGTTGTTGCAGCACTGACCTTGGAGCAAGAGTCGCAGCAGCATCATCGTGTCAAGCGCATTGTTGGTGGCAAGAGTGCAAAGGCGCCACCCGTTGATGATCCCGTCGTATTTGCACGTGTCTTCAATCGAGATGTGCGAGTTGAAGGCTTTCGGAATACACAAACCGGCATCTATAGCTTTCTGGGCATGCACTATGCCGAGCCACCAGTGGGTCAATTACGTTATTCGCGACCCGTTTACAAACGCCTAAGTGGCGATGTGAATGCTACGCTTCATGGACCACCCTGCATACAGCCGCATCCACAGCAACCGCAACGAATTGTTGGCGATGAGAATTGCCTGCTGGTTAACGTTTATACGCCACAGATGCCGGATGAGACGACAGGACTGCCGGTATTTGTATGGATACATCCGGGTGGCTTTCGTTATGGTTCCGCTGCTCAATACGATGCCACGCCGATGGCACAGCAGGGCGCCATCGTTGTTGCACCTCAATATCGTCTCGGTTCGCTGGGCATTCTGGGCGATGGCACCAAGGAGTTTGACGGCAATCTGGCCATGTTCGATTTAGCAACGGCATTGCGTTGGGTCACCGACTACATCTCTAACTTCGGTGGTGATCCCAAGAAGGTGCAGGCAATCGGACATGGTTCAGGTGCCGCAAGTGCCATGTATTTGTCCATGTCCCGGGCAGCAAGAAGTGCGGGCGATGTTCATGGTGTGGTGGCAATGTCGGGTACAGCTTTATCCCAATACGCCATGGATAAGGAGCCGGTTCAAAGTGTCCAAGAGGTGGCGAAAATTAATGGTTGTCCAACGGGTAATGAGCTGGAAATTGTCAAGTGCATGCGAGAGGTGAGTAAGGAATGGGGAGAGGGGATTTATAGAGTCATTGGAAAGCAATTTTAAAAATGTTTAAAATCAATTTTCAATGCAGTTGACATTTTCATGTTAACATTGTGCTGCAAGGGGATTTTTCTGTTAGTTTATCTACCAATCTCGTCTTTTTCTCTCCCACCAGAAACCGGCCATGGAAATTATTAAGAACGATGATAAAGTACAAACGGAACGTTTGGCTGGCCGAGCTTTAGTTCAGGGTCTCACCGGGAATGTTGGCTTTCAGCCGCATCTTGAGGAAGAGGATGACAATCGATCCCTGCCCAGTCTCCTAATCGGTGAACCGGAGCAGCAGCTGCGTAGTGGCAACTTTACTGCCGTACCACTGCTAACTGGAGTCGCCAAACACGAGACAGCCAACTCCGTAACAGTTGATACCATAAACAAGGTTTATGGTTCCGCGGAGATGTTCCTGGGTTCGTTGCAAGGTGCATTGAAACAGCTGACAGGTTTTTTGCGCATCGATGAGCTGACTGGAAATATTGCCAAGCCAGTGTTACCAGGACTGAGTGGCCTACTGACGCCTACGTTGCAGGATGTTTGGAAGGTACCGCAGGCTTTAAATGTGGATCAAGTGCTGTCCAAGGTGGTAGAGTCCACCACAGATGTGTTGTTCAACTTGCCCGCCGTGTTGACCTCACAGGTCTGGTCTAAAGTGGCTCCTGCCTTTATGTACAGCTTTGAGTATAATGGCACCACTTCCAAGGGCATTAATTTTCTTCGTGGTCTGCCCATTGTTAGCGAAACATCGCAAGACAAGCCGGAGACAGTGGCCCATGGTGATGAGCTTGGCTATATGTTTGATGCAAATGATATATTTGGTATGCCTTTGTTGGAAACGCGTTTGAGCAGCTCGGATGATCTGAAGGTGCGCAAGAATCTGATCGATATGCTGCTGCAGTTCGCCAACCAGCAAGATAATGATAAAGCTAAAGGCAACTCGGCTACCTCAAAGCTGTTCCAGAGCGTTACGGGTGGTGGCACACCCTTCATCAAGATCCACACCGAACTGGAGGCTGCCAGTGATTTCCGCTTCTGTGAGCTTTCTGTGCTGGGTGCTTCGCTGTCGCCGCTTACCTCCACCAGCTGTGCGGCGTTAGGCAACGTTTTGGGTCAGCTGGGTGGCACTTTGGGTGGCGTTGGACAAGCAGTGGGTGGCGTTGGTAATACACTAGGACTAGGAGGTGTCGGGCAAACGCTGGGACTAGGTGGCGCCGGCAGCCAAAATGGCAACAAACGACGTGGCGGCGGTGGCTTAGGTTTGGGTATTCTTTAAATTTTTTTCTTAATGCCTTTATCTACAAAATAAATGTTTAAAAGACTTAAGCTAAGTCAAACTTCCGTACAACGAAGTTTTCCATTCATCGAATACATTTCCAGAACACTGCAAATGGGTTCAATTGAAAACCCATCCTATTTTCTTGTCCTTTTGAGATTCTTTATATGGAAGTTCGACTGTAAAATGTATTTAGATTTAAAAGAAAAAAATAAATTCTTGTCATGCTGTTCCAAAGAGTTGGGTAGGTTTTGTTGAATATTGAATGAAAGCTTTTCTGTATTGATATAAGCTGCTGGTTGCCATGACCCGTCGCTCAATTAGCACCAGCTCAAACACAGTTCACATAACTCGCTGACTGGCTTCTCTGTCTGACGCTAATCTCTCTATTGACTTTGTGGGGGGGCTGGCCGCAGATGCGTTGTCGTCACTGAGTTGTGCCGATAAGCAAATTTCCGGCTACCCGCGCACCAAAATTTTAAACAAAAGCAAAGTTTTAAAACTTGTGGGCAAATCCCAGAGCCTGCATCCGGCAGGGGAGTGAGAGGTTCAAATCGTTGCCAGTGGCAACAGAGCGCAAACAATGAGCATAAGCTTCAAGTGAAAGTTGTGAACAGTATAGCTGTGGGAGGAGAAGGAGGAGAGGAGAGAAAGCGAGAGACAGAGGAGTATTTGCCTTGTTGCCATGGCGTCTTTTGTGTAAATTCCTTGCTATGAGCAAAGCCGGCTTACCTAGGAGCCGAGGCCAGAGTCATTGTAACTGCTCTTTCATGTGATGTGGTATTAATTCTATTATTAAAACTAATTTCATAAATTGAAACTGCCCAAAAATGCCCAAGCCCCTGCCAATGCCAAAGCATTACTGCCTAGGCTCGGACTGGCGAGAAACTCTGTCATTTGGACTTAAGTCCTAAACAACCAGTGCCAGAATACCATATTGGATAGCAATTATTAGTGTAGATAAGGCTTTAGAATAGAGAAGAACATCGAATATATATTTATGTTGTCATGCGAAGTAAATCAAAGAGAAAGTAATGAATGAATGAATGAAGGGACTTGTATGTTTAGTTCCTAGAAAGAATATGAAAAGTTACCTTTATAAAACTATCTAACCAGCCAACAATTCATAAAAATCTATCTTTATTTGCATTCTTTTACCAAGACATTTCAATTATATAACTTTGATGTATTAATCATTTGGCGAGAAACTCTTTTAAGTTTTGCCAACTGCGCGACATCTGCGACATTATTAATGGCCCATTTGGATGGGCTTAAAAACGAGAAACTTTACAATAATTAATTAGAGTCCGAGCCTGTTTGCCCAGATGACAAACGATAATTATAATTCTAAGTAAGTATCATAAATACTTGAAGCACTTTTTATGATGGTCATAAAAATTAACGAATGCGAAACGTAAAATTCGCAAATGGCATAGAAAAACTTTAAGTATGATTTTTGGGGGGGAAATGCCTTAGTAAATGATCAGAGACAATGATGGGATGTAATCAAAGCAAGCTGTTAGCTAGCCCAGCCATACCTATAAAACTACTGTGGATAATCATCTAGCTATCCCATTTAATTCCCCCTCCCTTCGAGCTCATTCAGTTCATTATGGAGCTGTTTACCTGGGCGTACCTCAATTGAGCATAAATCACGAGTCCGTTTTATGGCTAAAGTGTCGCCCAATTTCCAATGCAATTTGACAGGCCAAAAAGTTTTTTTTGTTTTTTGTTTGGTTTAGTTTCCGTTTGAAAGGGGCGACTTCTGCCTTCTCCCTTCGCCGCCACTCCTTCTCCTCTTGTACGCAATTTTTCTTCATTAATGTGTAGTTACGCAATTTCCGCAAAAACTTTTCTAACTTTGCGTTAATTTTGGCCAATTCAGTAGCCGGTAATACGTACGCTTGTTCCATGCTTACTAGTGCCCCCCCCCCCCCTTCTCTGGGTGCTACTGCTGCTGCTCATCAACCCTCAGTTTTGTCTCTGGTTTTATTCGCATTGTTGTTATGTCGTTTTGCGGTTCAAGCCCGGCCTATTTCGAGTCTTTTGCCAAATTAGTTCCGCCCCTCGATTTATATTGTCATTTCGTGCGTTTCGATTGTGTAAAGCAATTTCAGAGTCACTGTTTCGTTTGTCCTCTGCTATAATAGTAGTCAATTTTTGCCTATTTGATTCCCCCCCTCTCTCCTGCTCTTCCGCTCTTCCGTACTTCTTTCGTTTTGCTGTCATTTCATCAATTCTGAAGCAGAAGTTACGGCATTGCGGCGTGTTTTCGTCTCAAAATGGATGTGTTTACCCATATGGAATACGCATACAAGTGAAAGTACTAGCACTCAGTGTATGTGTGTGTGTGTGTCTATGCAGCCGGGCGCATAAATTAGGCTAGTCATTTGCTGTTAATAGTTTGCAGCAGCTGCTGCTGGTTCGGTTTTAGTCATGTTGTTGATTTTACATGTAGTACTTGTTGTGTACGTTGGGAAATTACATTGTTCCATTCCCAAAAATTTTGCAGCTCAAAGTTTAATGTAAATTGGAAAATGAAGTTGTGTTTTCGTTGGAAAGGAATCGTAAAACCAAAAGGACTTTTTTGTATTGTTCGTCAAGCAGAAAAAAGTGTTGATGAGCTTGGAGTACAATTGTGAAATATTTGGTATTGAACTTGGAAATATCCAGAGACCGGCATTAAGTTCATTAGTAACTGGCATAACTTTGTCTAACAGATTTTATTCTCATGGTTATAAAAGATCTGTAAAAGACCTTGATCCCTTAAATAATTCTATATTTAAAGTGGAAAACATAATTTTCGCTCGAAACCTATCTAAATATTCCACCCTTATGCTATTTAATCATAGGTTTAAGCTTTCCACTGCTATAACTCTCTGCTTTGTAGTGAAACTATCTAATTGAAAAATTGAATTTTAAACCCTTTTGGGAACTAAATTTCAAACAAACTAAAACGTAATTAGCTTCTATTCTTATTTTCGATTATTTGCAATTTGCTGATCAATATGAGCTTATTGCTTTAAATTGACAAGCACTTTTATGATACTTAGTATAGACGAATTTTGAATGAAAGCATTAATCTGCTCAATGTGATGCAGGCAGGCAGGTTGTCAAACAGCTCCAACAACAATACAGACCCAGCAACAATTGGTCTAATCCAAATAATGGAATTTGGATGTGCTCTGTATGTGTGTACGCCTGGGCCTGTCTATCAGGCTTGCATTTTGCAAGGGATAGGCAAAATGATATACCAGAGGAGTGGGAGGTATGAGGGTGGACTGCCTTCATGCCGCTGTCAGGCTCAATTTTGGGTAAAGCCACTTGGCCATTGTTTGAGTTTTTGACATAAACAAAAATCTGCTTTTCTATGGCCTCAATCTAAAGGCTCTCAATGCGTGTGTGCGTGTGTGTGTGTGTGCGTGCGTGTGTGTGAGACAGAGGCAGGTCTCTCTCACTTTTCTAATGTGAAGTTGGTACTGTGTTTTCGGAATTATGATGTCTTTGTTGTTGGACTGCACTTGGCCCACGCTTTGACAATGTCAATTGCAGCCCTGACAAATTCAAAGACTCTCTGGAATTGAATGTGGGACGTGAATGGATGGCTAGATGGATGGGTGGGCTTGTAGGTTGGATTATGTGAGTGTAACTTCAGTCTCTAATTAAAATTGATTACAATAATTAGTATTGATTGCAGTAGGGCACGCACAATACTAAACACATAAATGTGAGCACGTCATAGTTTTGTCCAGTTTTCTTTTCGGTTAGTTCAAATGTTAACAGTTTTGACCTCCTGCACAGACAAGCAGACAAAGTTTAATAAATAGTTGATTTTGTATTTGCCAGCAACACCTTTTGAGGCAATTGTCAAAGACACTAATTAACTGCACGCAATTGGCTTGCGGGCCAAAAGTTTGTTGATTGCCGCTATTCGAATCGACGCCATTAAGTATGCTATGACTTATTAATGTCCGATTGATTGTGTTTGACATCAGCTGGCAATTGACACATTTCGCAAAAACAAAACCTAAAAGGTACTTTCAACCTTCTCTTACCCCTGTGGCAATGCTCGACATGCACTTTATTTCATTAGTATTGTATTATTCATTTTCAATTTGTTATATTTAACACGAGCTCAATATTGTTTTAATGAATTGCAAAGTGTCTTAAGGTAAATTTTGAAAATAAAACCAATTGCTTAATTAAATGAAAGTTTAATAATTCAAGTTAGTAGAGTAAAAGAGGTTTGGTAGAAAGAAACTATAAGTAAATGTTAATAGATTTTTTTGAGAGCTCATATCTTTGTTACTTTTGAATAACAACACTTAGCTCTTAACAATTGTTATGACATTACATAATGGCAATTATGAACTAGCTAACCAAGTGTTTGTCAGCTTCTATTCAACGCCAAACAATAGATTTCAAGCACCTTTTATGTTCTTCATAGCCAACGGAAGTACTAAATCTGCCATAAAGTCAACTTTAAAAAGCTCTTGAGTTGTTGCGGTATATGTTTGCCAAAAAAGACGAAACGAAACGAAAACTAACGCGTTATATGCGATTTTTACAAGCGCAGCGGGAGCTGTAAGTATGAACTTCACTTTACCCACAACTTGCAACACCAACCAGCCCCCCAAAAAGTTAACGCGTAGTGCTGTTTATATGGCTGCTGTGCTGCTGTTGCAATCAGTAATGGGAATGGGGTGTAAGTGGGATGAAGTGCATTGGAATGTGTGGCAGCTGCAATTGTGCGGCAATAAATTATTGTGCAACACGCAGACGGCGGTCTCACTGACTTTGCAGTCTGGCTGTGCAACTGTGCAACTGCTCGACTCGTGAGTGAGTGGCAGTCACAGCTCTGCATTTTCGGCAGTGTCTGGAGAAGGTGTCCGGGCATGGGCATGGGCATGGGCATGGTAATGAATGCTACGAAAATTTTTAACAATTTTTTAACTTAAAAATTACGACAGCGCTGACAATTTGCCATGAATACATGCAAAGAAAATAAAGAGGGAGAGAAAAAAAAAAACGGATGCGAGAAGGACGACGCATTTGAACCAATGCTGACTTTGCTGATTCACAGGCAGCCTCTCATGGAGTAGGGGGGGAGAGAGTTGTGACTGCTGACTGTTGGATTTTGGTTTTGCTTTTGTTACACCCATTTGATGTACCTTCCAATTTGCATGTGTGTGTTTGTGTTTGTGTGTGTTTGTGTCTGCTGGCAGTGCAATATTTTACTTTGCCAAATGTAAGGAAAGGTTTGAGGGGGCTACAGTGCTGGTGGCGGGTGCTCATTTGTCAAATGTCACGACTTGATGATGCAATTTTTATTGTTGTTGTTGTTGTTATTGTTGTTGCTGCATTGTCGTCATTTAGTTGGGTACGCAAATTTATGGCCTTGTTGCAACTGTTATTTATACGCATTTATTCAAATGTACGAACGCGCCTTACTTTCTTCCATTTATGGCTTATTTACGCATCCTTAAAACAAAAACTCTGTCAACTGTCTGTCAAACAACATAAAAATTGAGACTGACAGCAGAATCCGCTGTTAGACTCGCGCTACCTGAACGTAACTTAAGTAAACATATCGTATTGCTAACAAGGGTTAGTTACCAAAGAATAACACTTAAAGATGTGCACAACCACACCACCATCTACCACCCTCTAACCTTAGTACAACAAGCTGTCAGGGGGTGTTAGGCCACGGCAAACATCAAACAACCCCAGCTGCAATGTCAACCTGTGTGGCAGGGGGCAAAGATGGCATGGAGTTGAAGTGTGGGTGGTTCAAAAACTTCCTCCTGAACTGCCAATACAATTTATGCGTTTTTAAAGACTTCTGCTTCAAGTCACAGCTTCAGTGTTTATGTTTTTTCTTTCTACTTCTTTGTGGATTTATCTATGCCCTAACGCAGGGTATTTCTAAAATGTTATGAACCTAAAAGAACTTGGGATAATATTATATATTCCTTGCAGAGATGGAAACTGATCTATCATCGATTTTTATAGTTTTTCTTTATATATGTGTTTAAAGATACTTTCAAAATTAATCCATATAGTTGTAAGCGTATTAAAAGCTTGACTTTATCCTCAGCTAACATTAGTTATTTTCCTTTTTGCTATGCAATTTTTGGTTTAACGCTCGTCTGCATTTCGGCTGTGGCCCTAAGAAAATATTGTTCTTTAATTTCTGCGCTACTGCATTTTGTTGCCATTCAGTTAGTTCGCATTGGTTTCGCTTATCTCCCACTCTTTTTCGTTTTTTTGGTACAACCATTTCCCAGCCAAAAGGCATAAATATACAATGCAGTTTTTTTTGTGTATGTGTTGGTTGGTTGCAGCTACCTATGAGTTACCGTTGGTTTAGCCTTTAGCTCAGCAACTGCTTTCAAAACTTTCGATTGCTTATTTTTATGAGTTTGCTAGCGAAAATTTGAAAAGAAAAAAACGTTGCATAAGTTTGGGCGCCGTTGCCATAACTTTACAATTGGCGCGGAAAGTTTGCCTTTACTATCATGTAAGAATCTTTATTCTTATTCTTATTATTTTTTTTTTTTCTCCTTTTATGCTGGCGTCTCAAGCTGTTTAATTGTCAGGCAAATTTCTTGGTTCATTGAATTCCGTTTGGCTGAGCAAACTTTGTTACCTCTTGCAGATAAATTCTGCCATAAATCTTTGCTAAAGTTGAAAAAGAATAATTTGAAAGTATTGTGAGGCATATGCCATAAATTAATGCATAATATTCTTTACGACTAATGTGAAAGCTGGTTTAAAAGTGAATTGTGTGTGGAATGTGTTCAAAAATGCATCTACAATTGCTCGCTAAGCACATAAAGTCTGTGAAAAGAGTCGCTGTTACGTCGTTACGTGTAAATATTTTGCCAGTCTGCCGAGCATTAATCATATTAAGCTTGGGTTTTTTGTGGCGTCATACACTGCGTATGATTATTACCACTATTATTAATATTATCATGTGCTTGACTGCCAACGCTCGCGGCTTGTTTTGTGCCATCTCTTTTGGCTCGTTGCCATCATCGTCATTGCAATTATTTAAAAATCAAAGCACGTGCGAGCTGTGCTTTTATGCGTTTACGTGTGTGTCTGTGTGTGTGTGTGTGTGTTCTACACTAAAATGCTTTGAGCCGCCTCGCTTATTACGCCACATACAAACACACACACACAAACAATGCACAGTTGTTGACAGCTTCAAGTTGTGTGTGGACTTTGCTTTTGTAAAGTCAGCTTGGAATGAACTTTAAGGTGGTTGGATCGTGTCTTTCTAGATTAAAGCATAAAAGTATAGTTGTCTGAGGCTTTAAGATAGGCATTTTATGAGCAAAGATAGGAGGTGATTGGTGTTCTTCTTTCTTGAGATTTTTTAAATTAAATGTCTAATTAAAAAAGGATAAAGACTAAGCCAAAAATAGTTTACGCATTGTGCCTTAAATTAGAAGTTTTACTAAGTGTTTTAATAATTCTTTCTTATTGAAATCATTTCCCTCACATGCCTTGACAAAAAAGCCTTCCCTTAAACGTTTGCCGTGTTTTTGTTATGTTTTTAATTTTCTCAAATTTACATTTAAAACTTTTCTAAAAGTTGTACTTGCCCCCCCTTCACTTAATTCACTTGTTGTTTAACGACAAGACATTAGAAATATAAAGCTAACAATTTTTAATTTCCCAATGCGCTCATCTCGGAGCGCCTGAAAGCCCAAGGAACCCGCCATTAGCATATGAACTGCAAAATGCAGACATAAACAAAAGTTTTTTCGGTTGTTAATCCACACTCGCTTGCTAATGAAATATCCATTTGCCCCACACATGCCTTTGACAGCATCTTGTTGAGTAGCTGTCAGTTGTCGGTTTATACAGCTGATGCGTATATATGTATGGTATGTATAGAGGAGCTTATGTCTTGTCGGAATGACTGGGTGCAACTTTTGCGGCAGCGGTTTTAATTTAAATTGACAACATCAAGCAGTTAAGTACTTGCAGAGACATTTTAATAGCTTGTAAGCCCCGGGAGTACCAACAACAACGCTACAGTAAAAAAGGCGAGAAGTAGAAGAACGGGGGGCTACGACGCCAAAAAAAAAAAGACGCAACGGCACAAGCTAAAGGAAATAAATACAACGGACTCTTATTTACATATTCCCAAACGTAAATACGCGCCATTTTTATTTGCCCGACTGCTTTTTTATATTTGGGCACTCAACGGATCCAACGAATCCGATGTAGTCCCGTCTCCATTTGAGTTACTTTTTTTTCTTCTTGTTGCAGTGTGTGTTTTGTTTGCCCCTTGCTTTTCATTTTATTTTAAAGAAAAATTTGCATAAAGTGAAAACAAGCATTTTAATTTCACTCGACGTAGTCAAAAAACAGAAATGTACGATTGCATATAGGAGAGTAGGTAGTAAACGTTAGCATTTACCGGCTCCCCTCTTTAACCCCAACCCAAAACATCACTTCACTTCTGTCCCGGTGTGACCGGCAACTCCCACGAGCAGTAAAAACTTTTGCGAGACGAAATCCATAGCAAAACACGAGCAGTTATCAATGGCAAAACGAAGTCTAAATATCCTTAATGACAATTAAATTATATTTCAATCAAATCGTTTAGCATATTTTACATAATATTTATTACTATAAATATTAATATAAGTTTTAAATAATCTCTTCCAAGCACAACAAATATTTTTTTCATCCAAAGCTCTTAGAAAAATTATTTATTAGTAAAAGTTGGTAAACAAAATGTTCTTCTTTTATGCGTCACAAATTTGATGACAAAACTAAGCAACCCTTTGGCAGAGTATTAATAAAACTAGGTGGGGGGAAGTTTGCGTCAGCAGTCGTAATTGTTGGGGACCTGTAAAAAAGCGCAATGCCCACAGACAAAACAAACCAATTTAAATTAGACTACCCGCTGGGCTGTTGGTTTTCTCTTCACCTCCCTCCCCCATTTCCCCTACCCTGCACGAGCTAATATTTGGGGAAAAGTGTTGAAACTTTTCGGTGAGCTCCAACTTTTGACATTCGCAATGCACTAAATGTAAATGCCTGAATTGAGGGGAAAAGTTGAAGGCTGAAGGGAGTTCATGATAAATGTGCATTTTATTTTAAACGCCAATCGAGCAGGGGAAGGGTAGGTGGAAGCAGGGGGGTGGTATCCACGTAGTCTATGAGGTGCCATTATGAAAACAATTTCAACAGATAACCGCAAATAAAACTTGAAATTTGCCCAACATTTGCTCATTTAGTTGAGTAAAGCTCGAGAACATTATTTGAAATGGGACACATGCCACGTTGGCAGTTTAATATAATTTAAACCTAAACACATACCAAAAGTCACTTTCTGTAGGTGTGTGTGCCTGTCAGGGGTTATTTGTGTGCGGCTGTCAAGTAGCCAGCCGTCTGCCTTTTGACGCTGCGTCCCATAAATTACCAAGCACTTGGCAAAGCAGCAGCAGCAGCAACTGCAGCATCTTCCCAATTTGGTTAGTAATTTGCCTGAGCTGGGTCGGCCCCCGGCTCCCAGCTCAAACACAAAACTATTAAGTGGGCATAAAACTGACTGGATATGTGAATTAGGGTTTGGGAGCAGCAGTCGCCACAGACGCCAGAAAAAAAAAACTCCAGAATTGAAGTACCATCCACAAATGGCAGACAGAGCCCTACGACTAGAGCTACAACTCAAGTAGTTAGTCCACTTGATGTTCATTTAGCAACCCCTGAAAAAGGCATAAGCAAAAAAGTAATGCTAATATTTGCATAAAAAGTAATAGATAGTAAGCTAATTAAAACGCTGTCAAGTTGCACTTTATTAATTTTAAATGTAATTACATTCTATTTGGCATGACATCCTTTTCAAAAGTACATGCAGAGGGTATCATTCAATCAACATTTATTTATTGTTTTATTTAACACGGACGTACGTGATGCATGTTAATGACAATTTTCCAGTTTATTGGCAACTTATTTCGCATTGATTTCAGTAAATTTACTTTTAATTGCTTGATTCGTGTTCGTTCTTTTCACTATTTGGTATGTTGGTTGTTTGGTTTTTATTTTTTGTCACAATTTATTGGCTTAATTGACGAAACAAAATGAATGCAATGAATATCGTGGCCAATTGGTTGGTTTATTCATTTGCTTTAGCTGTTTTTGCGGGGCCAGCAAATGCCTTGATGCCTGCCCCGGCCAATGTGCATTTGCTGTTTTAATTTTAATTGGATGCTGGTAAATCGAACTGTCACATAAATAAAATATAACAAATAGAATCAAGCATTTATTTGGTTTAACGAAACAACAAACAAAACAAAAGGAAAAGAGCGAAAAAAAAATAGAAACAAGGAACAGAAAACAAAGTTTGTGGCAGCTTTCAAAAACTTTTTTGTAAAAGACATTTTCAAGTGGAAAGTTTTTTTTTCGTGTAGTTGTTTCGATACCCTGTACCTGTTCAAAATAGGGTGTAAAAATATGTAACAAGTAGAAGAATGCACTGCCGATGACGAAATGTCATCAGGATATCATTTTAGGGTATTGCTTAGTCGGGCATTTAAGCATTCTTGCTTGGTGCTAGTCAAGTGAAAATCTCCTGGGGCCAGGACACCGGCTAAATTGTTTCAACTCTACTCTTTAGTAGGTATGAGACAACAGTCAAGCCATCCCCTGTTCATTCTAAGAGTGCCTGCATTTAGCGCGGGTGTTTTCTTTATATTTTTGTCTGTATCAGTTCAAGGGTGTGTGTGTGTGTGTATGTGTGTGCGCGCAGATTTGGAGGTCTAAAAAGTCAATCACAATTCCCAGTGCAATCACAAGACGTCGTATTAATATTTAAAGAGGTCATCGGAATTGGTTTCAGCTTCACCCTGCATCTATGTATGTGCCACACCCAGACACCCTATACCTGCAACAAGGCAGATAAGATTCTTGGAAATTTGTAGCAATTTGTGGCCTGCAATATTTTCCACTTATTTGACGATTTGTTGCAGTTAAGTGGCTCAGTGGCTGAGTGGTTCTTAGCGCAACCCCAAAGTATGTATGTACAGATACAGATTGTATCTTTTGTCTTTGTCCTTTCTTTATGTCTAGCAATTTGGTTTCGTTTTTATGATTCGCAGCATTGTCTTACAGCCACACTTTATGATCTGACATCGTTGCATTTTTAATGCCAGATTGAATACACATTTGCATTTGCTTCGTTTGCTATTTATGCTTTTCTACATTTCTGATTTTGTTTGTTCAATGACAGCTCTGTGCTTTTGTCTGCCGACTGTCTGGACGAAAAGTTACTTAACACCAATTCCCCTCACACTCGTGTCTGAAAGTGAAAACTTTCCCTTTTGGCGCATTCTTCAAGTTGCGGCTATTCAATTACATTCTGTTGCAATCAATCACACTCAAAGTTCAACAGCTACTTTTTTTTTTCCTTTCCACTTGGGAAAACCTTTTGCATTTGTTTTTTCTTGCTGCCGCCGTTCACTTGTGTGTGTGTGATGAGTGCATTTGCATTTGAACTATAAGTACTTTTGAGTAGTTTTCACATACAAGTTTTGCAAATGAAGAAAGTCTGTTATTAAAAGGTAAAGATAAAAAAGAAAAATATTTTAATGTTTTTACTATATTAGAAATTCGCAAAATCTCATCAAAACTTGTTGCTGTTCCGTTTGCCCTTAATTATATAAGCACACAATATTTGAAGTAGTTGGTTTAATTTTCTTTAACAAGAAACAGACAAGTTTCGCATAATTTGTTAAGCCCAGCTCGACTTAATTTGAATGCCAACTTTTAATTCAGCAAACACCAAATGAATAAAATAAAATTATGACAAAAAAAAAAATGTCCAAATAAATAAAATGCAAAAGAAAAGCAAAGCAAAACGAATTAACACTTTTGCCAAGCCCGCTGAAAGCTTTGGAATGCCAGTGGAGTTTGGTTGGTTGCTCTCAAAGCTCAGGCTCCGGGTAGGAAGGCCCGCAGAGTAAGTTTTAGGGGGCGGGGAGGGGTTGAAGCCCGTAGGATGCTGCGAATCCGGAACTTCCGTGCCGTGCTCAAGTTCTGTGCCGCCGGCTGTGAGCAAAAAGTGCTGGCACTCCGAAGGTGAGGAAAAGAAGTAAAGCAAGCGAGGTTTTGGTTGCAAAAATAAATTTTGTATTGTTTTTGTTTCTGTTGTAGTTGTTTTTGTTTATGTCTGTTGTGTGTGTGTTGTTGCTGCTGGAGCTGCTGCTGGAGCTGCTTTTGTTGTTCTGTTGGCGCACCAAAGAGCAAACACAGTGAGCGCAACAACCGCAGCCACTAAATGCATTAAAAGCCAGGCTCCATGAAATGGAGGCGTTGCAAATTGTGGCCTCTGTGTGTGAGTTGCTGCTACTTGGATAAGGAGGGGTTAGAGCTGATTTAAAGAGGGCGGTGTGTGTGTATGCGGTGTTTGTGCTGCGGTTATATTGTAACGGCTTTTGTGTGTCTCGCTGCCAAGTTTCGAGTTTGGCATTGTTTTCCTGCACGGATATCCTTAATGAGTGAAAACTGGGCTAAGGCTCAACGCTCTTGAGCCTGCAACAGCAGCGGCAACAGCAGCAATCATAATTATGCCCCACACACATCCACTCCCTCTACTTAACTGACAGAAACACACTCGACACTCGACACCCGACACTCAACAACAACGGCTCACACTTGAGTTTTTGCTAAGGTCCTTTGGCAACTCTGACCACATGCGCACATAAATCTTGGAACGGGCCACCTACTGTGCTACGCTTGTGTAATTATCATTGTGATCACTTTTCAACATATTGCGAAAAACTTTTGTATTAAAAGTAAACTTATGACAGGCCAAGCACTAACCAAGACCAAGGCAGGACACACATTATACTACTATATATACGCATTCGCCACTGCCCATTGTCAAATGTAATTTATCATTCAGTCAACGTACTTCGATTGCAGTTTATCATCCACCCACCCCATCCCAACTCACACAGTTGCTATCATGTCGAGAACTAACTTAACTGGGTCGTCTGTACTGTAATTTTTTCTCTATCTCCATCTCTAACGCCTTTGCACCCCTCAGTTGAAAGAAAGCAAAAGCTGGCATGAAGGAGAATGGAAGAACGAATGGGAAATCAGTTCCTGACCTCAGGTTGTTATTTTTCTTGCCAAGCACTTTAAAGCCATTTGAGGGAGGATTGGAAGAGGGGGGGCGCAATGCTCTTGGTAAAATAGCAATTAATGTGGATTTGAAGCGTTCTACCTGCAATAATCGGAAATAATTGAAGGAAAAAAATGAAAGGAGATAGCAAAAAAAAAGCATAGAGGAAAACAGAAATAAACCCTCAGCATTGTGCATAGTTCATGAGGCTCTTTGAAGGATGTTTGTACGTGTAATTTGTAACATTTTAATTGTTGTTTACGTAGCTGCAGGCTATAACGACAACAGCGGCTGCTGGCCAAGAAGAGAACTCTATTTAGCTGCTGCTTGCGGCCTGGAGTTGGAGAATTTAAATCACAACCACAAGAACCACAAGGGCTAATTTCGACTTGCGGTTCACGTAGAAGACATTATGAAAATAACATTAGTTTCCAATTAACTGAGCCAATGATATAGTATTGCACCGTATCTAATCAAATGCATTTGAAGTTGAAATGCCTTCTAAGAGTGACTAGAATTGAGTTGCAACAAAAGATATGAGTTGTTATGATACGTAAGTCCTAAGCAAAAGTTTTCTTTGATCAAAACAAAGTAGGTGAAATAGAAATATATCAGTTTAAGTAAAGAATTAACCTGCTTAAAGTACTTTAAAGTTTTTTATCGCTATTATCAAGCTTTTATTTATTTTTGCTATCCATACTCATTCCATCAAGTTCAGTTATTTCAGCTCATGCTAGAAAAATGCATTGGTATTTAACGGTTTTTTCAGCCCGCATATTTCAAAAATTCCACTCGTTACTTTATCCATAACTTCCAAACATTCTCTCAGTGGCTGAACTTCTCTCTCTCTCTCTTACATCGCAATGTGTAAGCGCCAGGAGCAGCGGAATTTGTACAACTCCGAATAAATTTAATAAACTCTCTGCATTAATGCGCAGACTCAACATTTACCGGCAGAATTCAGCAACAAATGTTGTTTATGCTACGAAGTTGATAATAAACAAAACGAAACGCGGCTTAAAGCAGTAAAGTCTATGATAAGAAACTTCAATTATTATTCAAAATTTTCAGGCATGAAGTTAATGTTAAAAATAAAAGCTACATATAATTTATACACAATCATAACTCGATAAAGTAAAAATATTTTACTTACTAGAAAAGTAAATTAATTTAATCAAACAATTTACTCAAGAACTTGACCAGCTATAGGAAGTAGAGGTTTAGAGGCAATCGAACAGCTGATTTGTGTGCCTGCAGGAATTTCGCTCGCACTCCGAATTTTGTAATACACACGAAGTTGTCCAGCAACGAAGTTACGAGCTCGCAAACGCACGAGGTGACAAAACTCACCACTTTTATGGGCTGTGGGTGTTTCGATGGGGAGGTAAGGCATGGCATAGCTGTAAACTGTTGGTTCGCTGGCGTTCAGTTGAGTTTTGGTTACTGCCGCCAACGGTTAACGGTTTAAAGTGAGCTACGCGTCACGGCATTGCCACATTGCCACTTGCCACAATCGCAGTTGCAGCGGCACAACGAAAATAATCAAAAACGAAAAACAGAAAAAAATAAACAAACAACTTTTGGCAAAGCAAAGAACATTTTTTTGGCAGCCCGGTTCGCGGAAGTGTTGCAAGCGCCAAGTTGCACACATTGTGTTGATTTTGATTATTTAATTGCGAGGCGTCGCAAACATGCGAAACTCAAGTGGCCATCAGGTGGTGGCAGGAACCGCAGCGACGCTGATGCGCCGCAAGATTTTGGTGGCAAACGGAAACGCAAAAGCAAACGGAAGCGGAAGCATTTAAGCAAAGTGCCTGCTTTCAGTCTCCCTTACCCACCCAGCAAGCACACTATGTGTGTGCTCTTGTGGTGTGTTTGTGTGTGTGTGTGTAAGAAATGATTGTGAAGCCGTTTGGGCCAAGCCAAAGTTGCAGCTGAAACTTGCAATAAAAATTGAAAACGAATACTTAAAAAAAAATAAAATAAAAGTAAGCAAGAAGAAAAACCTCAGTGCAGCTGCACATCCTTGCGATCCTTTTGTGCCTGTGTCTATGGTGTGTGTGTGTGTGTGTTTGTGAGTGTGGCGAGCAAATAAATGCTTTTGCAACGCTTTTTTTAGCCATTTTATCTCAAGTCGAAAGTACTGTAAAAAATTGTAAAATGGATTTACGTTTCGTATTCATCGTTTTCCTGCTGAAGTGGACGTATGCACAAGGTAAGACCCATGTTTTGAGTCCATCTAGTATACACGTATTCGTATTCGCTTTTAGTGTGTGTTTGCGCTACTATTTGCTTGGGCATTCTGTTTGTGCAACTGCTGCTGCTGCTGTTACCGCTGCTGAAGTGCATTTGTTCAAGTGCCCCTGCTGCAATTGCAAATATATATATATATATGCCATACAAAATGTTGCCTCAGAGCTTAACGTTATATGTATGTACGAGTATTTATTATACTTACACATATGTTTATACACTCAAATACTCTGTGGCACAGTAATGAGGTGCATTTAGCTGAGGTAACAGAGCGATTGCAGTCGACTGGCCCCCAGTGTATGTATTAAGTGTGTGTGTGTTTATTTTTTTGCACTTATCGTCGTTTTTTGTGGTAAAAGTTTCCTCACAATCCAAAATGAAACTTTTGAATACAAATGCCAGTGGTATTTTTTATTATTATTGATGTTGGATTCACAGTTGAAATGTGAAAGGCGAAAGGTGTTGCCGCCAAGTACCAGCAGTCGCATGAGCTCTCAAGTATTTGTAATCAAAATTATAACAAAATTGTGAGCAGATTTATTGAGATTTGTTTTGTGTAGAAATGGAAAAGTTGCAGCCTTTTACGAAACTTGTTAAGTCAAGAAATGAGAACAGTTTAAAAATGTTCAAAATTTAATTCAACTTCTTAAAGAATATTGCAAATTTTATGAAAGTTTAGTAACTATCTAATAACCCTCGGCATTTCTTCTTGATTAGAGAAAAATTATTTAAGTTTTGTGGCAAGTTATGAGTTAATGTATCGATTAGCTGCCGTCTACTTAGAAAGTATCTCATAGTTAAGTTTCGTTTAACATTCATTTACTTGCTCGCTCTAATAAACTTATTTGCTTGGATTTCATACGAAAAACTTTTGCCAGCCACAAAACAATTTCCGCACTCAGTTTTCTGACGTTTTCCACGCCCTTCCCGCAAAGTCGCTGCCTAACAACTCAAACAAATTAGGCAGAAAAAAGGGCAAAAGAAATACGAAATGCGGCCAAGAAACAAGAAACAAGCAACCAGCAGCAACCAGCCATAGTTAGCTTTGGAGCCAGAGGGCAAACCAAATTATGAATGAGTTTCTTGTTGCTTTCGGATCTTTTATGCAGTACATATATACATGCATAAAATATGCGCATTTAATAAGCTACCAAAATGAATACATATACAACTCTTGTAGTGGTATACTCCACTCGAGATAGCAATAAGAGGAGCATGTAAATATGAGCCCGCAAAATGAAGTGAACCGAACTGAATCCAACTGAACCAAAATGGTATGCAACCGGAAACGAAGCGGCATTAAACAGAAGCGTTTTACCGCACATTGTTGCAATCGTATTGCCAAATAATATTAATGTAAATTGCAATACCCTGCGGCTAACTTTAATCAGTTTGATTAAGGTTTAATGGGAATAAACTTAATTATATTTTACAAGCAGCCGCATTATAACTTTTTCCATACATTAGTTTAACATAGTATATATTCATACTATCTACAGAGTATTCGCAAGTCGATTAAACTTCTTGCCATAGCATTCTTTTTGCTTGTTTCCTTTTATTATGTTGTTGTTTCATGCATGTAAACGTATTCAATTGAATAATATCCTGTCATTTTGTTGGGCAGCTTCCTTTTCAGCTTGTTTGGCATGTCAAAATTTTTATCAGCGCTACGTAAAATTCGCCATGGAGCACTAAATAAATAAATCCCAGTAAAAAGAAAGCAACAGCAGACACATACAGTGCACAGGCTTGCGCTTCGAAGTATGCAATAAATTGTTGTTTGGGGCGAGCATTGGCAAATTTATTGGCATTTTAGTGGCGGCAACTCGCACGGCTGTAACATCAAACAAATAAAACAAATTAAATACTCTTTGCTTTTTTGTTGTGAGAAACTTTCTTTTTATATATGTTTTTTGTTTTGCTTTCAATTATTTTGTTGTGCACAAAAGTTTGCTCGCATTTTCTTTTGCTTAATTTGTATAAATTATTCATTTGGCAGCTTTGGCTGCCATTGGGCCAATTATCATTTTCATTGCATGCTTAACTCGGTTCCACTGTTCACTGTTGTCTTTTGCAAGTTGCACCCCTGCAAAGAAAGTAGGCAACGCCAGAAGCAAAACAAACACGCATACGCCCGGTTGGCCCAGGCAAAATTAATTTCCATATGAGTGTGTGCGTGTGTTTCTCTATTCGTGTATTTATGTTTGTTGTTGCTGTTGCCGTCTTGTGGCTTGCGGCCAAAGGCAACGGGCATAAATTTATTTGGCAAAAACTTTCGCAGACCGGAATATTAATGAGTATTTAACCTAAATTGTTGCCTTTGATAAGTGGCATAAAATGTTGCCGCTACCTCCGCCCGCTGTCCTTCGGTATCAATGCGCCACAGACAGTTATCTGCAGGCTTCTTCTTACCCTCTCGCACTTCCCAGGCATGTTTACATGGCTTATAAGTATGTGTGTGTGTGTGCTACGTTGCGTTAAATTACTTTAAAAAAGGGTTAAGATTATTTGATATGGTTACGCCTTTAAGACTTGGTTGGCCAACAACAACAACAATAAAAAACGGTCTTAGAACCGCAAATAAAGGCAACTAACTTCTGCTCATTTCTGGCATTTCTTTGTTATCTTTTTTGGGTTTGTTACTTCTTTAATATGGCCTAAAAGTCTTTTTTTACCAAGCTGCCCTTTGTCTTTTAATTAATTGTTACGAAATTAGCAATTTTCTTTTATTTTTTGTAAATTATATTCGAGCGTTAAATGAGTTTGCACAAATTGTGCGGCAGCCTAGTAAATAAATTCAAATAGATTATTAAATAAATTAAAACTGTTCAGCAAGTAGAACAAGACAATACTTACTCTTTTACCTACCATTCTACAACAACTTTTCATGAACATTAAAGTCTTATAAGCTTAAGTTAGTTGCTATTATAACAAATCTGATAAAGGTCGAATGCGTATTCAAAACAACTTGTATGCAACACTGAAGTCAATTAAAATCCAAACGTTTCATTGAGCTATTTAATGCATCAATCGGAATCGTCTCAAATTAAGTCTTAGTTTTAGGCTGCAATGTGATTTTAATCCAAATTGAAAACTGCCAGCTGCATGCATTTCCACTTCAACTTAAGAGAAATGCGCAAATTTTAATTAATTTCTGCATCAAATGGATATGCCTGTCATAAATAGTACAAATAGTATAAATATTTCAAGGCATAGATAGTAAACATTTATGTTCGTGCACATGTCCTTAAACAAACAAATCATTAGGGATAGACACATTTATTTATTTATCTTGCGTATCCTTTATGCATGTGTGTGTTTTTCTGTGTGTGTGTGTGTGCGTGAAAACAAACAATGCAGGATTCGGAACTCAATTATGCTGATGCCTTTCAGCGCCTGAAATAATGGCAATATTTTGATTAAGTTAATTAAGTGATTTCTCATTTTTACACATACTCTACAAACAACAACAGCAATAGCAACAGCAACAACAAGGACAATAAGAACAACAAGAACGACAATGCCTATCAACGGCAAAATCGTGTTCCTGTAGCGCTAATCCTAGCCCAGCTTGACATGATTACCCGCTGAGCCTTTGTGTGCTAAGCATTTGCCACATGAATACATATTTCATGCCATTATGCGCAAAACTAGGCCACCAACCACAACAGCGGGTAGACACAACAACAACAACAGCAACAACAAGAAGAAGTCGAAGTGGAAGAAGAGCGTTCAATTGCGACTAATTAATTGGGCTAGTAAATTTTTCTGAAGCATCTGCTGAGACTCTGAGCGCGGCAATCAAAAGTTTAAAGTGCCACTAAAGCATGAGCATAAAAAGCAACTGAAATAAAAACAAATAAAAATTTTATAAATGGCCAAGTCGATTGGTTAATACTCTTACTCAACGCAGAACTGCTGCTGCAAATAGCAAAAGGTTTAAATCTGCATTAAATATTTTAAATACCCATTCAAAAATGAGCCATAAGACAACGAAACTCGGACATAAACAAGTGTTGAGCATATTTTTTATGACAAGTTTTGTTTTTTTGCCCGCGCGCTTAATGTTGCTGTTATGTTTGTTGTGCACTTTGTGGCGAGCCTGGCGCCACGGTAATCATAAAGCATTGAATGACCGACGGCCGATGCTGGGGCACAGACCATATTGTCTTTATTGTCCGTGTCCGGGTTAAGAATGTCGAGCGGCCGTTGTCTGGTGGCAACAAAAAATTAGAAGAATTCACCGTTGCTGCTGTCATCGTCTGGGAAGTTCGTTGATTTGCTTGGCACTTGTTCGCACTTTTCTCGCGCATTTTTTAAATGTTTACCCTTTCGAACCCTTGAGTCCCGCACATCCGTCACAGCCCACGCAGCCGCAAAGTGTCATTGACATTTTAATGTGCTAATGAAGATGAGGGCCAAAAGCAAAGTGCACGCAATATAAGATGACGAAGCAAAAGAGTAAGATGTAGCGGACCAAAAATACTACTATATTATAAAATTTGTTATAAAAATATCAACTTCAACGTCGTAGTCCTCGTTCTCGTCCTCTTTTGACTTCCTTTTTTGCAACGGGCTCATTATGACAGAATGCGGTTTTTAATTTTTATACGAACTTTGTATACAGTTTGTATTCACTTGAAGGCTAGCCAAGGACTTGCGGTGTTTATGAGCTGTAATGATTTTATTTAACATCATTTTTGTAGCCTTTTTTGCCTTGCTTCGTCGCCTCTTTCGCTTCGTGTTTCGTGTTTCGCTTGCAGTCAATTATGTCAAAGTTGTCAATTCAAGATGAAAATTTGCAGGGCTTTAGTGTAAGCAGCTTTTACAAGCAGTTGAGTGCATAAAAAAATAAGTATAAAGTACTTATATATAAATATTAAATGTAGGTTATGATTTTATGAGTGAAACTACGAAAAATGCAGTGAAGGACTTGGCATTGGGTATAAAGAAAACTCTTGTTTGCTTCTTTTTTAGCAGCTGAGTGTAAAAGCAAATTGAAATAAGTAATGAAAATATAAGCAAGTGCTGCAATGCAAAGAAATTAAACTTATTTATTTTCTTTTTAATATTTGACAGTTTCCCAATTCAATTTATATTCTTCGTCTTTAAACCCAAGTATTGATTTCCATATTTTTCTTCAGCATCTTAAAATTTGAGACGCAATCTGTGTGTCTCAACCCTGACTTTAACTGCCGCAGCGCTTTATTTGCCACTTATTCCACTTGCCCAGTCAGCAAGCAGCAACAAAACGACGCCAAGGCACTTAAATTTTAAATGCCAAGACGCAAAACCATTTTGTTAACCCTTTACTTATATACACAATGTGTATATTTTTATGACTTAACGCCAACGAGTCATATTTTTTTGCCAACTCATTGCCTTTTGAGCCAAACACACAGCATTTAGAAAATCTCGGCAAGGCCGAAAAGCGTGCAACAGCCATTTGTTGCTCAGGATAAGGCAGAAAGGTTTGCAAAAAAAAAAAAAGAGTCCTAGTTAAATGAAAAGCTTTATGCTGTGCTCAGCTGTTGCCCTGAGCAGCTTGAATAATTTATCAATGTCAGCAAGGCGATGATGAACGCGTCTCGAAATGTCCGGACAGCTGACTGTCGAGGCTTTTTCTCGCCTACAGCCATTTGCCGCAAATCGATAGGCCTGAACTTGTTGGACATTTCTGACCAGCAGCACAAAACCCAAATGAAAAGAAATGCCAAAGAAAAGTAAAGAAAAGAAAAGAAAAAAGCCCATAAAACTTCAAGCTTTTTTAGCAAGCAAATCAAAAGAAATGTGAGCCCAGGACAACGGACATGGTCCAAAGCCATATCGTGCGCCCTCCTCCTGGCGTTAAGGACATGCCTGACCATCAATGCTAAGCATTATATGTGTGTGTGGGTGGACTCACCTTTTCTTTCTACTTGTCAGACTTTTCGCTTTTGTGTCGCTTTGGACATTTTATATTTATTAAAAAAAAAAAAACCAGAGAGTTGGCAATTTGCAACGTTTGGGTATCCTTGTAATAGGCATCCGGTCATAAAAAAAAAAAAAAAACGAAAAAGAAAAACGTGAATTGCGGCTCTTAGCAGCAAATCCAATTGGGCATAAATCGGCTTTTGTCGTCGTGCCAAGCACATGAGCACACGCATGGCTGGCAAAATTTAATGGCATTCTCCTTAGCCAGGCTTTATTTTATGTACATTTAAACATAATGCGCTTATTGACTTAATGACAAATGTTGTTTGGCCATCAATGCTAATGCTGATAGGTTCCCTTTTACAGCAAGGACCTGGTTACCAATGGATAATTGGCAAAGTGCTTCAGTTTTTGCCTACTTTCTGTACACTTTAAAAGTTGCACTGCAAATTGCATTGCGGCTGTCATCAGCAGCTGCAATTCTTCTCTCACCCCCCTCCACCCAGCCAGCCAGCACTTGTTATTCGAGGCAACAATTCAACTCTGAAGACTGCCTTTAGCTATTTTTTCAAGGATGTTTACAAATTTACAACACGAAAGTGAATTTTCTTTCAATTTTGTTGCGCTGCCTGTTTGTCAGAAGCAGCAACAAGGACTTCTTATGCCTTCTGCCTACAGTCCTGTCGTGTCGTTTCGAGTCCTGTCGAGACAGCGTCTGGTTGTGGGTCTTCTTCTTCTTCGTCTTGTTGCCTGCAAGGCAGGATGCGCGCCTAAGTAGTTTTTGTATAATTGCACTCGTCATTGTCGTTCTTGTCGACATCCTTGTCGTGACTGATTCCCCATCGCCCCGTCGCGACGCCCTCTCTCTCTCTCTCTTTCGCACCTAAGCCCCCTAAGGCACAACAACAACAACAACAGCAATTAAGGAATGTTAACAAGCGCACTTTTCAACTTTGCTCGCGGCTGTTGCACTTCAAAGGTGTGCATGCCACGCCCATTTAAACGATTCAATCCCCACCGCCCCTTAGTCTGTATGAAACTACAATCTGCGCCAGTTTGTGGCTGATTTGAATGGCAAAAACTATACTCTGTATGTTTTATCAGTCAGGATAGTTTGGGGATTTCAATAAAGAAAAAATAAAAGTAAGAATTGCGTTTTTTCCCCAAAATTGTTCAGGCTACAGAAGAAACTTTCTTCTCTAGTCTAGGGTAGCGAAATAGTCTTGCAAACATCAAAAGTACTTGACATACTTGAAGTATCTATGAGATACATTCAAGCGCGTTCCTTAATTAAGAGATCGAGCCGCACACACTTAAAAATCAATTTGTTTGCAGGCTGATAGGATGCTATGCATGAGTAATTAAACAAATCTGAAAATAATTGAAACTTTGCCTCGCACTATATCCCAGACATAAACACTCAATACAAAGACAAACAACGCACACACAAACACAGATTCTTGTACACATATCGGAGCTAAACTATGCATGTTGTTGTTTAGCTTAAAAATTCCCATATTGACAATTAAGTTAGTAACAAAACAAAACAGACTAAGCAATAACAACAACAATAAAAGCAAAACGCGTTTAAGGCACGCAACCCTTACAACAACTTTGGGTGTTGCTGGTGTGGACAGGACATAACAGGACAGTAGCGCCGTTGACAACCATTCAACAACCAACAACAACAGCTCGTCCACCCACACATATACACACACATACTGACAGTTTGAAACTGGTATCAGGTTTCGTTTTGCTGGTTACAACAACCCTAATTTACTTTTAATAACTTCATAGGCGAAAGCTAAGGGGTTGTGGGGTGGAGTTGTTTGGCGATGCCTTAAAAGTGTCCTTCTTTTTTGTGTTCATGTGAACTAAATACATAAAGCGTTAATTTCGATTTTGTTTAACGAGGGTTAAATGTGCGACTGCCCCTGCTCCATCCGAAACAACTTAGAGGCAACTGTGCGTATACGCTATATCGATAACGATAATTACACATGCAGACAATAGCCGAAGCGCTCAGGTGAGAAATTCAATTTGCAAGCTAGACCCCTCATTTGAACCCACCTCCCCCTCTCTCTCACACCTGAAGCGCGCGCATGTCTAAGTGTGTGTGTTGAGCAAAGCTTAATGGAAGACTTTTTGTTTGTTTGTTTTTTGTCTTTTGAGAATATGCAACCCCGAAAATGTAAAAAAGATTGGGCAGTGTATCAAGTACTGCGGCTGCATGACTGAGTGACTTTATGTCATGCCATGCGATTCTATGCACACACACACACACACAACATGGTAACTGATGCAGCATGACAGGAGTAGGGGGGGCAGCAGTAGCAGTAAAGGATAGCTGAAGGCATATGACAAGCTCAAGTGTGTAGCAGTCGCATTCAATGCTGACGCACGTCATGAAGAGCAATGCGAGAAATCGGAAAAGACATACACAAAAAAACACAAGCACGAGTGTGTGCATAAATACACTGAGAAAAATCAATGTTGGCTTGCCATTTTTCCAAAAAAGTGTTGCCTGCAATAAACTAAGTTTCATACAAAAAATAATAGTTTTCAAGAACTTTCGAAAAATTATTTGATACAAAATATGTAAGAATTTTCATTTTTTTTTATAGTTTTACTATAATTCCAATGCCTTTTATTTTTGTAGTGTGCAGAAATTGTCAAGGCATAGAAACAATACTTCATCGCCATCACTCACCGACTCTCTCTCTCTCCCCCACTCTCTGTCTCTCTTTGTCTGTCACGGTCTTTCTCTGTCTAACTGTGATTTCATGTGAGTCTTGCTTGACGCCTGCTCGAGACCCAAACAGATCCTGACACGGCTGCTTTTGACAGTCGTTTTGCAAACATGTCGAAGCCATTAAGACAATCATGCGTTTTGCCTGCTTCGTCTCACACATTTTTTTTTCCTTTATGAGACGAGGAGTGTGATTTTCATCTTCTTTTTTCTTGCATCATTTCTGTAGAATTTAGCCTGTTTCATTCTTTGCCAAAGTTTTTTACACACATTCACATAGCCTTTCATTCGTGTTTTGTTTTGTTTTTCAGACTGTTTTGTTTTTGAAAAATGGCTGTCGCATCACTTCCATTGTATATTTGGAGTGTGTGTTGTTGTGTGTGTGTTGGATGTTTGTCACAAAGATTTATGCGTTGCAATTTACACACACACACACAAAGACAATGCACAGACAAACAGACATAACAAAAAAATGAAGTAAAGCGTTTATTTGACGCTTACATTGAGTGGAAGGCACTAAAGTGGTTCCACAACCAGAGGTGTTGAAAGGTTGGGAGATTGGGTGGATTGTTCTAGGCCCTAAAGTGCTTACTTGCTACAAAGCTGACCAAATGAATGAATGGTTTAAGGTAGTTTGCGACATTCGTAACTCAAAAGGACTAACATGGAATAAATTATCTAGACAGATCTCTTCACATTAATAATTTTTGAAGGTAATTGAATATAAATAGAGAATATATCTAAGTAATTGGCGAAAGGCAAAATAGGTCAAATATCTAACTTATAATTTTTAACTAATAATATTGCTGGCAAAGTACCAATTTAACTTTTCACATTCTACAACAATTAAACTTTGATGCCATCATAAAGCTCAAAAATATATGATGTAATAAAATGTTAATGGAATTCCAAAAATTAATTCAAACTTGATTATAATTTATGAATAATGAAAACTAAAATGAATTTCGAGTGGACATAAAATAAAAAAAAATACGAAACAACTAAATTGACTTTGTTTAACGAGTGAAGCAAACTGACAAACCACCCAACCTCATACCCCCTCTAACCGCTCACCCACAAAATCTAAACCTATTGCAGCATAAAAAAGTTCAGAGACCATAAAAAAACGAACAACTATAAAGTGTTGCTCTAACAAAGGGTGTTTGAGGGAGGGCGACGACACAGCACGAGTTAAAAAGTAAACCCAACAACAACAACACCAAAAAACAGCGAGAACAAAACGAAGGGTAGCATAAGGAGAGAGAGAGAGGGTAAGAGATAGAATGACTATAACGACAGATTGAACCCTTTGCTTTTAATGCAATTAAGTTTAATTGAAAATTTTCACTCCAAATTATGAGCCGAACGTGTTGTTGTGGGGCACTCGAAAAGGACAAAAAGACAGACAGACAAACAGATAGATAGATGGCAGGAGAGAAAAGAGACAACACCCCTTCAATCAGGCAGATGGAAATTAACATGCACACACCACACACACACACACACACTATATAGAGAAAGAGAAGCATTGAGTGAAGCGTGTCCTTTTGGTGCTTTGCACGTACTGTGTAACCGTAACCAGAATGGGTAACAGCAGCAGCAGCAGCAGCAGAAGCAGCAGCCTGGCTTACAAGGATGAGTGAAAGCAATCAAGCGTCCAAATCACTAGCCAAAAAACCGAAGGCAGCTCAAAGTTTGCTTTGATGCGAGCCGCAGAGCACGAAACAGAAGGAGAAAGAGAGCGAGAGGAGGAGAGCAAGAGAGAGAGAGAGTCCAGGACTTTATTACAAAACAAACAAGCAGCAAAAGCAGCAAGTCAGGCGTAGTCCGGGACCAGCTCCAGTGTTTCCCCTTCACCCAGTTACATGCTCACAAGTTTGCCCGCTCGGCATTTAACTTATCTTTTATCTTGATTGCTGTTGACGATGACAAGGATAATGATGATGATGGCGTTACCGTTGGCTCTCTCTCTCTCTCTCTCTCTTTACAACGACGTCCTGTGATTTTAGTTTACCTGCCTACCCGCCCACCGATCTCTGCTGTCAGTATATCTGTTTATACAAGCGAATGCCGTTTGATTTTAATTGGCATTTGACACAGCTGCTTGACACGAAACAAATCTGACCTAGAGGCAAGATGCTGGCAAGTGGGTAGATGGGTGGATTTTAGCTGCTTAATGAGGCATCACACAACCTGGAATTTCAAATTTCCCGACGTGCAAATAAAAATATCTCATGGCAACTTTTCTCTTGTCCCTCGCCGCACCAGCTACAAGAACATTTTACGCTTCACAAACTTTTGTTGCCAAAATACTAGCTTGAAAAAAATACTAGCACGAACGATCTTTATATTCAGTAAACGACTACGACATACCCTGTTAGTTAAAGAAAAGTTAGATAGCGGGAAAAAAATGTTTAAAATAATATTACCTTTGCTTATAAAATCTTCCCCAACCTTGCCAATTCCACCCATTTCAAATACTCTTTGACTCTTCTCAATGCTAACTGACACACACACACACATACTTACACCTATAGATAGTTGCATGTTTTTGAGGATTTTGTCGTTCAATGCGCTCTGCCGGAAAATTCAATGTGAAAAGTTTGCATTTGACAAAAAGTATATAACATGTGTAAGTGTGTGCAGGTTTCTAAAAGTTCTTGTTGCTGTGGGTGGTGTGTTGTGGTGGTGCGATAAGCTAGCGTCAAGGCTGCAACTTTTGGCCAGAGCCAAGCGCAATTGCAAGTTGTAGTCTGTATCTATGTTAGAACGTTACGTATTCGACATGTGTGTCTAGGTGGTTTTTTTTTCGGAGAAATGTGGGTTGTGCGGTTGGAAGGTAGCTTGCGACAATGTGGAGCAGCAGCACACATGCCTCGACTGACTGACTGACTGACTCAGTTGGCGTTCGTTATGGGACAGACGAGCTAAATCAACCCCCTTCCCTTCGACCAGCCAGCTGCTCCACACATATGTCTAAAAGTATTTGCACATTTGGGGCCGGTCTTGTGGGGGCATTGCATTTGGCATTGTAATGCATTTAGTGGGAGCTACACAACTACAGCTGTGGGAGTGGGCCAAAGTTTATACAGGAGGTTGAGGGATTGTGGGTGTTGCACTTTGAAGTGTGTCAATGCAAATGTGTGTGTTCAGTCTCTTGTGTGTTTTGAATTATTTATATTATTTGCACTTTATATGCAGGCAAGTCGCAGGCAGACAATTTTGCTCGGAAAATGTTTTTCCAGCTGCAAGTCTAAAAACATTTGCATGTGACGTTGAGTTTGATGCCAATGCAACGCTCGCTTGCTCTTTGCATTTATTGCATTTCGCAATTTAACCACAAAAATCTTGACTCTTGACATGTTTACAATTCGCATGGAGGTACAGAAGTTTCACCTCTACAATTACAAAGAGTGTCAAAAAACTACACACACTTAGACACACCCCAAAAGTTATAAGGACATACCCAAAAAACAAAAAAAACTAAATGCAATTCATTCCTCAAAAGTTGTGAGTCATTGTTAAACTGTGCCCCGCCCATTCCGCAACCCTTGCCAGTTTACAGCTAGAGAAACAAGAAAAAAAAATATTTGGTCTAAACGGTTAAATTTATAGCCACAGTGTTGTTTGTTTGTTGTTGTCGCTGTTCCTTGTTGCTTGTGCGTCGTTATGATTCATAACTAAAAACAAAATCATTTTCAACAACATCCCCGGAAACAATTTGCTGCACACGAAGCATTCACAAACTTTAATTTCACTCATTTGGGTTATATGTACAGTTTTCTATTCAAAAGAAACATCAACAAATACTTCTGTCGAAATCGAGTCGAGCTTACAAAGGCGACAATGTGTTATGCTTTGTACATTTTTGGGTGGTTGAAATTTCATTTCAAGTATATCAAATATTAAGTTGACAAGAAATCTTTGTTAAATTATATAAAGTGGGTTGAAAGTTGTGTTAATTTTTTTGAAGCAGCAAATTTTAAATCGATATCCAAAAACTTTAATATAAACACATATAAATTGTGTTATATACAAGAAGTAGTGCACTTAGCTATTATTATTTTCTTTTGCCAACTTTAACTGCAAGCTAACTTAATTTTCAACCTGGCTGAAATTACACAACATTCTCGTATATCTTGCCAAATTGTACCGAACTTTTTGGCCCAGAAAATTACTTTCAGTCGCCTACTACTAGATAAATTTGCTTAGTAGCAACAGCTGTAGCAACAGCAGCTGTTGTTGCAAGCACATAAATTATGGCACAGAATTTAATTATCGCATTGGACGTGCAGCAACTACAACTTGCGACTACTCCTAACACAGTTTTCGTCTGAACAGCCCAAAAGTATGCTACTAAAACAATTAGCAGCGCCCTAATTAAAACAACAGTCGAAAGAGGCAGCCAGAGTGTTCCTTCAGGCCCTTTGATTGATGGCGTAAGAGGCAAACAAAATGCCTTTAAGAATGCAGCACATGAGGCGAACAACGACGCGTTGAAGTCGCTCAGTTGTTGGCTTTGTTTAGTCCTTAGTTGTGTTTTATTTTTGGCCGCCAGGGAAACAAAGCAAGCATGCAAATGTGTGTTATTACACACACACACACATGTGCATGGATAAAAAAAAGAAAATGTTTAAGGAAATTGCTGCAAATATTTTGCTTGTTAAGTGAAACCCAGTTTGGAAAACAGTTTTTACCCAGAGACCAAATAAAAAAGAAACTGCACTCTGCAATTCTCTTCAGGCATTTCGCCATGCCACGAAAGCACTCATACTCGAACGTCTTCGTCTTCGTCTTCGTCGACATTTTGAGCAACTTGAACGTCTTCCTTCGTCCTGTTTCTTTTGGGTTATTTGCTAGTCCTTTTTGGTCGCTCGCTTGCCTGGCAGTTTTGCATTTTGCATAAGCGCTTGGAAATGCCTTTGTCGTTTTAGCAATTTATGCAAATTTCGTGCATTTTACCCCGCATGTTCTTGCATTCTTTGTATGCCTTTTCCAACATACAATATACTATAAACCACAACAACCTTCTACTATAAAATGGTATAGCCACTATATGCATAACTGCATGCAATAAATGCATATATATAGGCTAAGACTGGCATGCAATTAAAACTAAATTAGTAGGCCTCTGGGCAGGGCGAGTTTTCTCGAATGCAGTTTTCGGTTTGCTAATTGAATTATTTAGTTGCGAATCGTTTGATTAAATGCACACGCAAAGTTTTCTTCAACACGACAAGAACTACATCAACAACATTAAGGACGATTACAACGTCGTTTAATAACAACAACAACTTTGGCAAACAGCCAAATCAAGCGTCATGAAAAACTCAAAGGGTCTGTGGCTTTGTTTGACCTTAGACGACCTACTGATAGACCCAATAAATAAATGAAATAGTTACAAAAGAAAATAAATATTAATCAAGCAATTTTTGTAGGAATTCAAATGAACACACATATATTTAAATCAGTAAATAATTATAGATAACGTCAAGCAAAATATGATATCAAAGTTTTAACTAGTTTAACCAATGCCCAAGTCGACTTTTTTGGCATTAAATTTTAACATGCATTTTGACCAAAAATCGCTTTTCAACATTTATTCTAGGGGTCAAACCATGACTTTCAACGTATTTCTTTTGAAAATCGGGTCAGTTTTGCCGAAGTTATGGAAGTCGAAAGATTTTACAGATGCCCAAGTCGACTTTTTGGCATAAAAATTTAGCAAGCATTTTGACCAAAAATCGAATTGTATATAAATGTATTTTATAAATGCACTTTTATTCTAGGGGTCAAACCATGACTTTCAACGTATTGCTTTTGAAAATCGGGTCAGTTTTGCCGAAGTTATGGAAGTTGAAAGATTTTACAGATGCCCAAGTCGACTTTTTGGCATAAAAATTTAACATGCATTTGACCAAAAATCGAATTGTACTATATAAAAATATTTTTATAATGCACTTTTATTCTAGGGGTCAAACCATGACTTTCAACGTATTGCTTTTGAAAATCGGGTCAGTTTTGCCGAAGTTATGGAAGTTGAAAGATTTTACAGATACCCAAGTCGATTTTTTGCCATAAAAATTTAACATGCAATTTGACCAAAATCGAATTGTATATAAATGTATTTTATAAATGCAGTTTTATTCTAGGGGTCGAACCATGACTTTCAACGTATTGCTTTTGAAAATCGGGTCAGTTTTGCCGAAGTTATGGAAGTTGAAAGATTTTACAGATGCCCAAGTCGACTTTTTGGCATAAAAATTTAACATGCAATTTGACCAAAAATCGAATTGTATATAAATGTATTTTTATAAATGCAGTTTTATTCTAGAAGCCAAACCATGACTTTCAACGTATTGCTTTTGAAAATCGGGTCAGTTTTGCCGAAGTTATGGAAGTTGAAAGATTTTACAGATGCCCAAGTCGACTTTTTGGCATAAAAATTTAACATGCAATTTGACCAAAAATCGAATTGTATATAAATGTATTTTATAAATGCAGTTTTATTCTAGGGGTCAAACCATGACTTTCAACGTATTGCTTTTGAAAATCGGGTCAGTTTTGCCGAAGTTATGGAAGTTGAAAGATTTTACAGATGCCCAAGTCGACTTTTTGGCATAAAAATTTAACATGCAATTTGACCAAAAATCGAATTGTATATAAATGTATTTTATAAATGCAGTTTTATTCTAGGGGTCAAACCATGACTTTCAACGTATTGCTTTTGAAAATCGGGTCAGTTTTGCCGAAGTTATGGAAGTTGAAAGATTTTACAGATGCCCAAGTCGACTTTTTGGCATAAAAATTTAACATGCATTTTGACCAAAAATCGAATTGTATATAAAGGTATTTATGTAAATGCAGTTTTATTCTAGGGGCCAAACCATGACTTTCAACGTATTGCTTTTGAAAATCGGGTCAGTTTTGCCGAAGTTATGGAAGTTGAAAGATTTTACAGATACCCAAGTCGATTTTTTGCCATAAAAATTTAACATGCAATTTGACCAAAAATCGAATTGTATATAAATGTATTTTTATAAATGCAGTTTTATTCTAGGGGCCAAACCATGACTTTCAACGTATTGCTTTTGAAAATCGGGTCAGTTTTGCCGAAGTTATGGAAGTTGAAAGATTTTACAGATGCGCAAGTCGACTTTTTGGCATAAAAATTTAACATGCAATTTGACCAAAAATCGAATTGTATATAAATGTATTTTATAAATGCAGTTTTATTCTAGGGGTCAAACCATGACTTTCAACGTATTGCTTTTGAAAATCGGGTCAGTTTTGCCGAAGTTATGGAAGTTGAAAGATTTTACAGATGCCCAAGTCGACTTTTTGGCATAAAAATTTAACATGCATTTTGACCAAAAATCGAATTGTATATAAAGGTATTTATGTAAATGCAGTTTTATTCTAGAAGCCAAACCATGACTTTCAACGTATTGCTTTTGAAAATCGGGTCAGTTTTGCCGAAGTTATGGAAGTTGAAAGATTTTACAGATGCCCAAGTCGACTTTTTGGCATAAAAATTTAACATGCAATTTGACCAAAAATCGAATTGTATATAAATGTATTTTTATAAATGCAGTTTTATTCTAGAAGCCAAACCATGACTTTCAACGTATTGCTTTTGAAAATCGGGTCAGTTTTGCCGAAGTTATGGAAGTTGAATCGATTTTTTGGCATAAAATTTAACATGCAATTTGACCAAAAATCGAATTGTATATAACTGTATTTATGTAAATGCAGTTTTATTCTAGGGGTCAAACCATGACTTTCAACGTATTGCTTTTGAAAATCGGGTCAGTTTTGCCGAAGTTATGGAAGTTGAAAGATTTTACAGATGCCCAAGTCGACTTTTTGGCATAAAAATTTAACATGCATTTGACCAAAAATCGAATTGTATATAAATGTATTTTTATAAATGCAGTTTTATTCTAGGGGTCAAACCATGACTTTCAACGCATTGCTTTTGAAAATCGGGTCAGTTTTGCCGAAGTTATGGAAGTTGAAAGATTTTACAGATACCCAAGTCGATTTTTGGCATAAAAATTTAGCATGCAATTTGACCAAAAATCGAATTGTATATAAATGTATTTTATAAATGCAGTTTTATTTTAGGGGTCAAACCGTGACTTTCAACGTATTGCTTTTGAAAATCGGGTCAGTTTTGCCGAAGTTATGGAAGTTGAAAGATTTTACAGATGCCCAAGTCGACTTTTTGGCATAAAAATTTAACATGCAATTTGACCAAAAATCGAATTGTATATAAATGTATTTTTATAAATGCAGTTTTATTCTAGAAGCCAAACCATGACTTTCAACGTATTGCTTTTGAAAATCGGGTCAGTTTTGCCGAAGTTATGGAAGTTGAAAGATTTTACAGATGCCCAAGTCGACTTTTTGGCATAAAAATTTAACATGCAATTTGACCAAAAATCGAATTGTATATAAATGTATTTTTATAAATGCAGTTTTATTCTAGAAGCCAAACCATGACTTTCAACGTATTGCTTTTGAAAATCGGGTCAGTTTTGCCGAAGTTATGGAAGTTGAATCGATTTTTTGGCATTTAAATTTAACATGCAATCTGACCAAAAATCGAATTGTATATAAATGTATTTTATAAATGCAGTTTTATTCTAGAAGCCAAACCATGACTTTCAACGTATTGCTTTTGAAAATCGGGTCAGTTTTGCCGAAGTTATGGAAGTTGAAAGATTTTACAGATGCCCAAGTCGACTTTTTGGCATAAAAATTTAACATGCAATTTGACCAAAAATCGAATTGTATATAAATGTATTTTATAAATGCAGTTTTATTCTAGGGGCCAAACCATGACTTTTAAGGCATTGCATTTGAAAATCGGGTCAGTTTTGCCGAAGTTATGGAAGTTGAAAGATTTTACAGATGCCCAAGTCGACTTTTTGGCATAAAAATTTAACATGCAATTTGACCAAAAATCGAATTGTATATAAATGTATTTTTATAAATGCAGTTTTATTCTAGGGGTCAAACCATGACTTTCAACGTATTGCTTTTGAAAATCGGGTGAGTTTTGCCGAAGTTATGGAAGTTGAAAGATTTTACAGATGCCCAAGTCGACTTTTTGGCATAAAAATTTAACATGCATTTTGACCAAAAATCGAATTGTATATAAATGTATTTTTATAAATGCAGTTTTATTCTAGGGGTCAAACCATGACTTTCAACGTATTGCTTTTGAAAATCGGGTCAGTTTTGCCGAAGTTATGGAAGTTGAAAGATTTTACAGATGCCCAAGTCGACTTTTTGGCATAAAAATTGAACATGCATTTTGACCAAAAATCGAATTGTATATAAATGTATTTTATAAATGCAGTTTTATTCTAGAAGCCAAACCATGACTTTCAACGTATTGCTTTTGAAAATCGGGTCAGTTTTGCCGAAGTTATGGAAGTTGAAAGATTTTACAGATGCCCAAGTCGACTTTTTGGCATAAAAATTTAACATGCATTTTGACCAAAAATCGAATTGTATATAAATGTTATAATATAAATGAAGTTTTATTCTAGGGGTCAAACCATGACTTTCAACGTATTGCTTTTGAAAATCGGGTCAGTTTTGCCGAAGTTATGGAAGTTGAAAGATTTTACAGATGCCCAAGTCGACTTTTTGGCATAAAAATTTAACATGCATTTTGACCAAAAATCGAATTGTATATAAATGTATTTTTATAAATGCAGTTTTATTCTAGGGGTCAAACCATGACTTTCAACGTATTGCTTTTGAAAATCGGGTCAGTTTTGCCGAAGTTATGGAAGTTGAAAGATTTTACAGATGCCCAAGTCGACTTTTTGGCATAAAAATTTAACATGCATTTTGACCAAAAATCGAATTGTATATAAATGTTATTATATAAATGAAGTTTTATTCTAGGGGTCAAACCATGACTTTCAACGTATTGCTTTTGAAAATCGGGTCAGTTTTGCCGAAGTTATGGAAGTTGAAAGATTTTACAGATGCCCAAGTCGACTTTTTGGCATAAAAATTGAACATGCATTTTGACCAAAAATCGAATTGTATATAAATGTATTTTATAAATGCAGTTTTATTCTAGGGGTCAAACCATGACTTTCAACGTATTGCTTTTGAAAATCGGGTGAGTTTTGCCGAAGTTATGGAAGTTGAAAGATTTTACAGATGCCCAAGTCGAATTTTTGGCATACGACTTTAACATGCATTTTGACCAAAAATCGAATTGTATATAAATGTATTATATAAATGCAGTTTTATTCTAGGGGTCAAACCATGACTTTCAACGTATTGCTTTTGAAAATCGGGTCAGTTTTGCCGAAGTTATGGAAGTTGAAAGATTTTACAGATGCCCAAGTCGACTTTTTGGCATAAAATTCAACATGCAATCTGACCAAAAATCGAATTGTATATAAATTTATTTTTATAAATGCAATTTTATTCTAGGGGTCAAACCATGACTTTCAACGTATTGCATTTGAAAATCGGGTCAGTTTTGCCGAAGTTATGAAAGTCGAAAGATTTTACCAATACAGAAATCGATTGGCATAAAACTTTAGCATGCATTTTGACCAACAAGTTGACAAGCTGCAGACACATAATTTCAAGTTCGAGTTCAGGTTACGCTTTGCGTAATCGCTTGAGTTTCAAGTTTATGTTCAAGTTAAGTTCGGGAAACTGAGCCTCGAGACGGTAGAGCCTCGCATCTCTCCGATTAATAAAAGCATTTATTCAAAATAATTAATTTCAAGATGTTTGTACATCTTCTTTGTGATGGGGCTCACATTGGGTTCCTTTTTATTTTGAAAAATTAGCAAATAAATACTTAAATAAATTCAATTTAATTTTTGTGCATTGGCTATCTGTGTTTTGTAATCTGAAGGTTTCTTTTTTTATTAGATTTTCAAGATAAGCATTTCTGACTCGGCGTCTGACACACCCGTTACGCTCGCCAGCACATAGGGTGCAACAAAGGCTCTGAACTTTGCTTACAGACCAGTCTTCTCTCCTTCCACGAACCCGTAGTTTTTGACATTTATCAAAAAACAAAAAACAACCTTTTTTAGGTGTTGAACATAACCGCAGGGCATCAGCCACAACCGCAACCAGAAGCCAGTTTCGTTTCTTGGTCCTCGCCTGGTCAGCAAAGATATGTAAACAACGAACAACAACAACATAGGAAACTCCACGGTCCAGCAATTTTTTGGCCTGCAGCCCACCCAACAAAAGAAAAAAAAAGAAAAAACAAAACCAAAGCAAAAGCCACCCACATGCGACATTTAACCCTCAAAATGTGCACATTGAACACATTTTGACTCAACTTCAGTTTCATTTGTTTGAATTGTTGTTATTTTTTTGTTTGCGTGTTGATTTTTGGCCCGGCCATAACTACCAACCCGAACTACGCCCCCAAATGGCCTTCCCACTGCTCCCCGCATCAGTTGGCACTTCAGAGTTGTTTTTTTTTTCATTGCTGAAATAACATTGACATGCGTCTTGCCTGGCCTGTGAACCCGACGAATGCGAAACCCTCCGGCAAGCTGGCAAAACATGCAACACGTCTCATCATGCCACACTCCATTCCACTTCCATTTTACAGCTAACAGCAACAGCAACAACAACAAGTATAAGAGGAGCGATTTCGATTCGGATTCGTCTTTTTCCCCCAATTTCAATTCGATTTACAGCTCGACTTTGTGCAGCGTCTGTTGCATGACATGCAACTTTTGCCTCGAGCTGTGAAGTCGTTGTTGTTGTTGTTGTTGTTATTATATTGTAGCTGTTATTGCTATTGTTGTTGTCATGTTTGCCGGCAATGCAATCATCAGCAACAGCAACAACAACAACAGCTGTGTTTTTTCCTTATTTAATAACGTTTCAATATTCCAACAGTTTCTGACATATCAATTTTCAAACGTTATGCGAGCTTACATTTGTACTATAAATATATATATATATATAGAAATACAGTTTTCGTATCTATATAAATATAGCATTTATAGATTTATGCTGCGATATAAATAAAACTTTTTTTTCCATTGTCGCAAACGTTGCGTGTTTTCTTGTTATGTTCTTAGACTGGGGGAAGTGTGTGTGTGTGTGTGCGTGTGTGCGTGCTCAAGTGTGTGTGTCTGACAGCAAATTGTTTATATATATATGACATGAAAATTGAAATTTATGTATTTGTTACTGACAGATTTCTTATGGCCAAGCAAACGATAAACTTTGTGGCAAACTCAAAAAGTGTTGAATGCTGATTAAGGATTAGAAGAAACAACTTGACATAAGTTGAAGCACTTTTCACATTACGAGAGGAAATACTTATTTATGCGTTTGATTTTTCTATCTTAAATATAAAGTTTTCAATTCTCTCTGAAACTTTTACTTGTTTATCTTTCAACTGCTTTTGTAATAATCTCTTCTCAAGGTTGTAGCACAAATATTGCTTTATTAAGTTTATTTGCTTTGTCAGAGGCAATGCAAACTGCATTCGAAATGCACATAAATAAAACTAAAACTATGCTAATCCTAAGCTTATCTCGGTTATCGCAGGCCAACCTGTGCACAGGTCTTAATCCTTCCCCAACGCTGTCCGCCATTTGCCATCAGTTAATTTCGCTGTTTTCATATTATGCAAAAACAAAAAACTACTTAACTGCTAAGCTGCGCTGCGGTCCTTTGCCGCATATGCAAATTACACACAAATTAATTCCAAACTGAACCTTTGAACACACCCTCCATGAATATAGCAAAAAAAAAAGCCCCGTACTCCCTCCGTCGTCCTTCAATTGCTTGGCGCATTGCGACAGTTGAGATGCAACGCTGCAACTTCATTTGCAACGTCAACGGGAATGCGCATTAACATTGTTTTCATTTGCCAGCGAGCTCTTTTTAACATTTGCCAAACCGCTGACGACTCTCGACCGTCGCCCGTCGACTGTCAACTGACGCAGCGGAAAAAGGAAACTCACCTACTCAACTCACCGCTCCACCTCCTTCGAATCGCTCCCTGTGCAATTTGTATAAAAAGGCGCTTTAAACCTCTTCATTGCTCATTCTTCATCTTTCTCTCTCTCGCTCTCTGTCTTTCAGGTTCACATCCGCCGCGAATAGTGGAACATCCCATAGATACGACAGTGCCACGACACGAGCCAGCAACGCTTAATTGCAAGGCCGAGGGCTCTCCCACGCCCACCATTCAATGGTATAAGGATGGTGTGCCATTAAAAATACTGCCGGGATCACATCGCATAACCCTGCCGGCGGGCGGATTGTTTTTTCTCAAGGTAAGTTCGAAATACTTTCAATCTGAAGACTCTTGACGAAGAATTAAGAAGATAATGTTTGTCTTTAAGGACAAAAGTAAAATTGTAAGAGGAACTTTGAAGTTCTTTCTCCAGGAAATCAAATAACGCTCTTCAAATATGTCTACCATCTACTAATACTTTCAACATTCAAGAGAAAATCCACATGAAATCTTCTCTCATTGTTTATTGTTTATTGTGAATCTTTCTATTCACACTTCTCAGCTAGAAACGAAAATACTCGCTGAGAAACTCATTGTATCCTCTTTTTTCATCTTGTTGCTTGAATAACGAAATGAGCCTGTGGCGTATTTACATTATATTCACTGGTTCGGATTATTATTATTCCTCTTTTGCATTTTTATATTTTGCTGCATGCATAATTATTATTTTTTTGCTGCTGCTGTCTCTGCGCTTTCATTCATAATAAGCGAGAGATACAGTAAAATGTGAGGGAGTTGAGGAGAGAGAGGGGAGAGTGTGAGAAGGGCAGCAGGGCGCTGTTTAAAAAATTTTCATTTTGCCAGGCCATCTGTTGAGTGATGAACAAACTAATTGCTTTTACTTTTTTCTTTTTTCACCCTTTTACATTTTTATATCTTTTGCACGCTGCAAAAATATTTTTGCAAGCATTTCGTTTGGAGGGGGAGGGGTGGGACGGCCAACAACTTCATTAACGCAAGGTAAACAAACATTAAGAGAGACGGAGAGAGACAGTAGAAGGCAGTCGAAGCCAAAAGCAAAAGCAGAAACAGCCAGACAAATAAAGACAAACGGAAGTTGGCAGGCAACGCAGCAAAAGTCAGCAGCCTGATGAGCTTCAAACGAGTGTGTGTGTGTGTGTGTGTGTTTTGTGGCAGGAACAAGTAGCAAGTTGAAGCAGTAGCATGTGGCAGCATACTTGGACTGAAGCACTCAGCAAATTTACGACGCAAAAAGCCAACAGCGAGCGCGTTGATTATGCTGATGATGCAGTTGGAGACCAGGACCTTTTTTCGGTTAGTGGTGGCGTGGCAATGATGCAAGGATCCCAGTTTCACCAGCCAGAGAGCCTGCCACTTTTCACACTCGATCTGGCTGTGTATAGTCTGTGCTGTGTGTGTGTGTGTGTGTGTCTGTTTGTTGCCTGATGCGAGTGTATTTGTTTATCACTTAAGTGCAAAAAAGGATTTGGAATGCAAGGATTCCAGCAATCAGACTTCAGACACTCGCTTCCGTTTTGCAAATGTTGCTTTTATTTCTTGTTTTCTTTCTTTTATTCTATTATTTTTTTTTTTTGCCTCTAACGAGCTTTAAATGAATTAATTCCAATGCTGCTTCTTCTGCTTGGCTGTCATCCGTTTGAGCCATTATTTGAAGCCCATTCGCCCGGTTGTTGGTCGACATTTTTGGCATATTTGTTCGCCCCGTTGGCGTTAAAACTTGTTGATAATTGACATTTTTGAGCGCTCAGGTAAAATGAATGCATTTAATTTTTGGGCACAGCTTGAAACATTTAAAATGGATGGAAATCTAAATAGAACTTTTATTGAACATGATTTCTTTTTTTGCTAATAAATATTGTCAGTAAAGTGTTTTATTTAAATTCTTCGTTGTCGATTTTCATTTCTATTATCTGCTTTGACCCTTGGCCAAAGCGCACTCAAACGAATATTCATTTATTTATATTTCTCTCTTAGTTAATCCTCGACTTTTGCGCACAACGTTGACTGCACAAGAGATTACTCTATCAACTAATCCACATAAATTCGCAGCCAGCTGAATTTTAAATTGAAGCCAAAGCATTTTATTTCTTTTAGTACTTTTATTTTGCTCCGAATCTTTTGGCCATTTTTCTATGTCACTTGCATAATTTACATTCTAATTCTGCCAGCTTTTCGCTCTATCTCTCTTTCGCTCTCCCTTTTCACTATTTCAATCATTCTCTGTCTCTCTCAAGTTGGAGACTATTCATCTTACTTATAATGCGAGTGAAGCTCCTACTTTGCCCAGGCATTATAATAACGAGGGGCACCCTAAAGCTAGCCCCGAAAATGATATCCCCAAAACTATGCAACACTATAAACACTTGAGGGAGGGAACAGAAAGCAAACGAAACTTTAATGCGGCACGAAGTTTTCTCAACGTTGTTGTTCTTTGGCTGCCTTTAAGTAACAATGAGCGACAAGCGAATGGGGACTATGCAATAAAATACAAGCGTATACAAGATCTGCATGTGTGTGTGTGTGAGGAAAGCGCGCGCTCGAAAAAATAAAGTAAAAAAGAAGAGCAAAATGCTGAAGTGTAGTGAAAAGTGACAGTGGAGGAGGCGGACGGAGAAACAGGGAGACAGACAATAATTTACGTAACTGCACGAAAAAAAGAAGGAGAAATAAATAGAAGGACGAAAGCGAGGACCAGTCAGACAAATGTTGAGTAGATAAAGAGGGGAGGCAGGGGAGGAGTTCAGTGAAGGACTACACATGATTTGTAGCAACTACGCGCGTGTGTGTGTGTGTATATTTGTGCACCACTTTGGTTGGCAGCGGCAGTACCAGCAACTGAATCCTTGTGGCAACTTCTCTACCCCATCTCTGCTCGTCCTTGACTGTTAGTATTCGGGTATATATATGTATGTATGTAGTAGTGTTTATACATCTGTCTGGAACGCTCAAGTGTTTGCATGTAATGCGTTCTTCGTTGCCATATCGTCTAAATGTTTATTTAAATGCCTGCCACATTTGGCAGTAGTTTTGTGGCATGCTTTAAAATGCAATCAACAATTTGCCTCACAGCAACGCAAAGCATATAAATCATCTACCATCAACTGAGTGATTTTGATTGCAGTGTAGTGTAAGTTGCACATGTTTCATATGTACTTAATTAAAAACGTTGAAAGAAAAAAGTAAAATAAAAATAAATAAAACACTTGCCACAAGTTAAACGCAGCCACATTACTCCATCTGCCACTTGCCGCTGGGCATAACTTTCAACTGCCACGGCGTCGTGGAGCACATTTTAATGAGTTTACAAACGCTTGACACATTCGCAGCTACTACATAAAAAAAATGAAGAATTTTATATTTATATCCTCGCAAGTTTCGACTTTGGCTTGCAAACGTTGCGTATACTTTATATACATATATACATTAACATATAAATTTATTTCTTTTTTATTATGAGCAAGAGCTTAAAGGGCCGTTTAATGAACGACTTAACAGGTGGCGAGATGAGTGTAGTATTAAGGGTAGTAAATCTTTGACTTGAGCTGTGATTAAAGTTGCGATTGAACTAGGGAAAGGGAATATACAAAAGCGATGAAGAATGTAGATTAAGCATGGAATGTTCCAACTTACTTACTATCAATAATAATTTAACATTGATTTTCAGTTTTTAAGTTTCAATTTGATATTGAGTTCTTTCTGATTTTCCAGCTCATCAACTTTTTATATCCTTTTCACCCTCTTTTAACCTTTAACTTGTTGCTTTTTGCTACCACAGTGACTTTTACCAAGTGCAAAATTTAACCAATTTTGCTGACTGGCTCGATTTCAAGCTCAATTAAAATCATTTACACGCCACATTTTACCGACTTTAAATTTAAACAAAATTATCAAACACTCCACTTAAACACTCTCAACTTTCCACACACACACACACCCACTCTCTCTCTCTCCCTCTTACCTTCTCTCTCTCTCTATCGCTTTGCACACACAATTACAAAATGTAACAACATGAAAACGAAATGGCTCCCAAATGAAATGTTTGTAAATTTATGGGTATTTTAAATTAAAACGGAAGCGTGTTTTCAACGCGCGACTACACACACACACACACACACACACACACACACACAGTCAATATATTTTATAGCCGCAGTGCTGTTACACTGACCTCCCCTCCCATTCTTGTCTCTGTCTCTTCCTTGTGCCCCCCCAGCTGATTTAAAGACGCACGTAGCACACGGCACAGTTGCTGCTGCTGCTGCTCCTACTTTTGTTGTTGTTGATGTCAAATCAGTTTCAATGTTTGCTGGCAGCACGCACAAAAACCTCCCAAAAAAAGAAGCAACAACAATAAAGCGTAGCCAATTCGCAGCAATTCGCATGGCTCAAGTCATTAAAGGCATAAATAAATTTATGTGACTTTCGGCGCAATTTCTTCTGCCTTATCCTGTCCCCTGATTCCGTTACATATATGTGTCCTAGCTCCCGAAAAATTTAATTTCAGTCAGAAAATATACAGAGTCAGCCAAATACTATAGATTACATTGTCTGGCTTAGTCTGGAGCGCGTATTATATTTTTATTTGTTCACATTTTTGTGCGCGTTGCCATTGCAACAGATTTGGATTCTAGGTTTTTTAATTTTATACTAGAAAGGATGGCAAAGCCAAAGGCTGACTGCTTCTCTTATTTTCTCTTGCCTAATGAGCTTAGCTTTTTTGCTTTGCACGCGGCAGTCAACAATTGCACAATTCACTGAGCGGCGACCCTTGAGTCGTATGCTTAATATTCTTAAAGCGCTTTTGAACAGGTAAAAAGAAAATGTAATAAAATAATGAAAAGGTAGAGAAGAGAGAGAGGAAACAGTAACACATTGATTAAAGTACATATTTAACATATTTAGCTTTGAGCAATGCTTCGATAGTAATTTTTCTTTAAGTTATTATGTTTGAGTATGGTATAGATAGCTTACAATTATGTTCATAAGAAGATAGATAGTTAAAGGACACCAAAACAAAAGACTATATCAACAAATGTTGGAATAAACTGTATATTAAGGAAACTTTTTGCCTGAAGTAAGCGCTTTGCCTTTGAGTTTGCCAGCATGACAATTGAGATGCCTGAAGCGCATTCGCTTATTTGTTTTATAAAGCACACCCGCGGCACAACACACACTCAAAGAGCACACACTAACACACACACACATGAGCAAGATTAAATGAAAGAATAATAGAGCTGAAGAACCCTTTTGTCATCTTCACTTAGCGCAACACTTAATTTCACTTGGATGAGGCGCAGAAGTTGTGTAAATTGTGCGAACTTTGTAGCTGCTGTTGCAGAGATAAATATGAGAGACACACACACACACACACACACACACATACATACTGGCTGAGCACAACGCATTTTGACATTTAATTTTAAGCGCATGTTGGGGAATTTCTTTTGTGAGCCAAAAACAAATAAACAAACTGAAAGACAAAAACATTCAGCGAAACAACAAATACGAAAAGGACGACAGCGGAGGGGGGGCGAAAGAGTTAGCAAAGAGGAACAAGAAGTAACTATAAAGTTGCTCGAGAGACATTTTATGATTTGAGCACTTGAAGGCAGCAGACGCGCAACAGACAACAGATTGCTGACTGTTTATTATGGCCCAAAAAGACAAGGCAACCCTAAAGAGGGGGCGGAAGAGATGGAGAGCGAGACGGCAAATCAACGTCTTGCGAGTTGGAAAAGCACTTTTTGCAGCCCATTTGTAAAATGACAATGAAAAAGAAAGCAAAGCAATCTAAAATATGACATTACTTATCATATACCCTACATGAGGTTGGTTAGCTTCGCCGCGGAGCTTGAACGAAAAACTAAGTGACCAGATCCTGATCGAACGTTCACTGCCTCACAATTAAAATACTAAAAACTTCATTAATACTAGAATGTTGATTGCGTGACAATAGAGCAATCGATAGCTATCGCGTGCTTACACTTATCGCACCTTATTCTTATCGGATTAATAAAATTGAATCTCGTTGTCAGTTGTCAAACTCCATTTGGCTTAGGAAAGTGGTTATACCCTGCGAATCAGTGTAACGGGAAAAGACAATCTTTTAGTCATTTCAATTAAAATTTGCTCACATTTGGCCCACAGCTCATAGCTCTTACACAACTTCTCAACTTGTTTTACTTAACCATTTTTTTTCTTCTATTTTTACAGGTTGTCAATTCGCGTCGCGAAACAGATGCCGGCATTTACTGGTGCGAGGCCAAAAACGAATTGGGCGTGGCAAGAAGTCGCAATGCCACGCTGCAAGTAGCGGGTAAGTTTTCTATACTTAAATTCTACTCCTTATACACACATACACATGTATGTATGTATAGCACATGCTGTTGCTGCCACATCGTTCTTTAGTCAGCACGCGTTTGCGTTTTTAATATTCTAAATTGATGTTGATTTTTGCCACAGTTGTCTTTCCCTCCCCCTTATATGCTTTGGGCAGCTCTGTCTTTTTGGGGCAGCAGTTCGTTGGTGAAGGTGTGGAAGGGGGCGCTCCGTTGAGGCGTCACACCACCGCCCACTTAACTAACTAGCTGAGCTGCGTTTACAAGTTTTCCGCATGAACGCACCCACTTGTCTTGTCAGAGGTCCCAGTCGTAGGTTTTCTTTTTTGCTTTGCTTTTTGTAGTTTTTCTATCTTTTTCAATTTTATGTTTTTTTGACATTTGAAACCTTTTCTAACTGGTTAGTTGGTTGCGCGGCTGACTGAACGGATTGAGTGAAGCTTTTTTTTCGAGTGTGATTTATGGCTATATGTGTGAATTTAGGTTGAGTAAGGACTGCCGTGCTGCCACAATAAATTTAAAAATGAGCCACTTAACTCGTGCAGAAAACACAATCAAATTGGGCTTCGAGAAGTAAAAACTTTACTTAAATTCGATACAACGGCACTTTAAACTAAAGTTTATCAGTTTTATATGCACAATCCAAACATTTGTTGCCGCAGTTAAACTAAGTTTCAATTATTTTAATGCAAACCCAATTTGATGATCATTTTTCAACATCTATCAGCCAAAGTTAGGAACTTCTGGCATATTTGTAGGCGAAGAGCAGAACATTTGTGGCCCCATTTGAACTCCCAATTGCCCCATTGGCACCGCAAACCGCCACTTTGTCTTTTGTTGGCTAATATTTCTTTTATTTGCAATGCTCTTTCCTTATTTCCACCCACATAAAAATCGATATTGCTTCCTGACGTTGCTGTTTTATTTTATTTTACTTTTTTTTCCTGCTCGTGTTTAGCCTCAGCCAGTTTGGTTTGGCTTTTGCGGTATCCTTGGGGAATATTTTTCAATATTTGCATGTAAATCACGAAAAGCACGTCAAATTTGTTTGCTTGGTTAAAACGTCGTTATTGCGACTTTCTAAGGGACTGCAATGGATGAGAGACACACACAGAAGGAGAATGGGAAATGCTATGGCAAAAGGCGTTCACATTGATTGGGTTAGGCAATAAAAGCAAGCAGGAAAAGGCTAAATAAAAAACGAAAGAGAAATATGCAGTTTACTTGCTCACTTTGCGAAAGAGGAGGTTTTGTCAACAATAAACATAAGTTGCCCATTTTGGTTGTTGTCAGCGTTAACTCTGTCGAAAGCCGTCACAAACCGCATACGCAATGAATGTAAATTGTTGTTGAAGAGAAACTCAAAAATGGTTTGTTTAAATAGGTTCCCCTAACAAGAGTTAAGCTTTAAATTAAATTACTTAAACTTGAGTTCAAGTTTTCCTGATTTTCTTAACAGAAAAATAAGCTCTGCTTTATCATAAATCTTCTCAACTTTATAAATACACAATGGTCTTATAAATATTGCCTTAACGGTCATTTATTAACTCATTATCAGCAGCTGGCATTTTGCACCTTTTCAGCGCGCGCTTTCCGCTTGAGTGAGTCACCGACCAACCCTGCCCTCAAACCAGAACCGAACCATACCAACTGAAACGAACCGAATGGCCTACAACTTTCGCCAGTGCCACTGAACCTGACACTGATTATGACTTTGATTAATTTATTGATGGTTGGCGTGTTTCCTGCTGTGCTCACCTACTAAAGTTCCCTGTCCCTTCTCCCGTGGCCTTGTTCTGTGTGGTCCCGGCTCAGAACTTGGGCTCCGAAAGCTGTTGCCATTTTGAGCGCATTAAAAGTTTTTGTCTGTACAACAAAATAGGTTGGACGGAAAATTCGCTTTCGTGTTCACTTTCGCCATGCGTTGAGATATTTTGATTTATGTTGATTTATAGACATCACTTTAAATTTAATAAAAGTCATGTTGGGCCAGATTTTTGCAAGCCAAACTAAAGCCATAAGCAAATGCGCTTATTCACTTTGCAGATTAAAATAAACTCAAATGGACTTTAACAAAATAAAATTTCTAAAAAAAAAAAAAGTGAAATTTAATTTACGTAAAAGCAGATGCCGCTTTTTGGATTTATATACGTTATATACAAACATACATATATTGTGTTGGTTGAATGCGACCAAGTTGAATGCACAAAGCTTGCTTTTCAGCAGCAGCAAGAAGCAGATAGTAAAAAAATATACATATATATTTTGCGTTGCTTTTCAAGTGCTTGAAAGTTACTTGATTTATTATACTATTCCCACGCTTTGTGTGTATGTATGTGTGTGTGTGTGTGTGTGTGAGTGTGGGGGACAAATATTCGCCTAGCAAATTTATAACTGCGCAAATCGGTCTAGCAGCAGCAACCAGCAGTTGGGTTTCGTGTGGAAGGTGTACAAATTACAGGTTTGCAATTTGACCACAACGGCATCAGAAAAAACCTAGATGCCGTGGATAGCGAGAATGAAAAGATGCAAAGAGATGGGCAAAAAGAAATGGAAATGCAAAATAAATTCAGACAGCTGAGTTAGTGCCTTAAATCTGCGGTTGGCAAAAGCAAAAATGTTGATAATGGCGTGATTTACTATGCGCCAGGTTAAAAAAAAGCTTTAGAAATGCGTTTTAAAGTTTTGCAAGAAAGATTGTTGGTTAGCAAAAGATAAACTTGCAATGCGAGAATTATTCCATTTCGATAACTTAAATAATGAAAAAGCTACGAAAAAGTATGAAAAGCCAAAGGCAAATGCATAAATAATTATAAAAAATAATATATTTAATCACAATCGAAAGTATAAAATGCTTTGTGGAAACACTTTAGAATCATCGATAGACTTTCCATTGCAACTATGCACACTGACATCATATTAATCGGTTAACGTTTGTTATCGAGTCGACAACCGATTGCCATTTCCCTTTTCCGTTCCTTTTGCTGTTGACTGCCAACGAGAGCACATCATTCTCGGAAATTCTCCGCTAAACTCTACGAGGGAAGGGAAGACATCATGGATAAGCCACTAGTTTGGGCACGTGTTGTGAAGGTGCTCGGCCGCACTGGATCCCAGGGACAGTGCACGCAGGTCAAGGTGGAATTTCTTGGCGAACAGAATCGCCAAATCATACGCAACGTCAAGGGGCCGGTGCGTGAAGGCGATATTTTGACGCTGCTGGAATCGGAGCGCGAAGCTAGACGTTTGCGCTAGCTAACCAGAATCATAAACCAATAATCCATGATATAACGTTGTACATCAACAACTTATAAATTGGAAAATAATAATATTATCAACTAAACAAAGTTGTTGTTGGCTTTGAGAATAAAATAATTCAATATAAATTTGACAAAAATGAATATATGTATGTATGTATGTACATGTTTGTGTGTTCATGTACATGCATATGCATATAAAAAGTAAAATGGAAATGTATGAAGATCTTGTTGGAGAAGTGTTGGACTGCAAGTAAATGTGCTTTATTGGAATTTTTGGGTGAGAATTCCAGTTTTGCGCATTCTTGCACTAAATAATAATACTTAAACACGAATGAATTCTCGCTGTTGTCGTCGTTGTCGCTCATGCTCATGCTCGTTAATATTCGTCGTCAAATAACATCATTGAAGACATATATTAAATATGCATAAGCATATAAGAAAAGTATATAAACTATGTATTAAAATATTATAAAAGGCATATTAACTATGTATTACATTATAATAAAGACATCTGAATATTCAAAGTTGATAAAAAAAAATAGCAGAGTTCTTATTTTCTTAGAATAAGGTGAAACGTTGCATTGCAGATACTCCCTTTTGACTTAACGAATATGTTGGATAAGTAAATAAAAAGCAGCGTGCTAATGGCGTTGCCAGACTTTGATTCTCTCTTTCTTTACGAATGAGCAGCAGGAGAGTATAAATATAAAGGTGTGTTAGTGTGTGCGTGGGTACGGCGTATAAAAATCACATTTATGCCGTTTACCAAACAATTTATCTTTGCTGTCAGCCCGCAAACACCCACACAAAGAATCGCTTGTATCCGCAGGTTAAGGCAGGACAGGGACAGGCATTTATCATGCAAAACCAAGATAATTTATAACCACCAACCAACACCAGAAGAAGCAGCAGCAGCAAATGGACAGAGGCCATCACACATAAACAAACACACACACACACACGTACGCACACTGGCTAAAGCTGTCTCACTGACTTTTCCATTCTCTACCCACTATTTTGCAGTGCTTCGCGATGAGTTTCGCCTGGAGCCGCAAAATACACGCATCGCACAGGGTGACACAGCGCTGTTAGAGTGTGCGGCACCGCGCGGCATACCAGAGCCGACGGTGGCATGGAAAAAGGGCGGTCAGAAATTGGATTTGGATGGTACGAAGCGTGTACGCATCGTTGATGGCGGCAATTTGGCCATACAGGATGCACGTCAGAGTGACGAGGGTCAATACCAGTGCATTGCCAAGAATCCAGTTGGCGTACGTGAATCATCCCTAGCCACGCTCAAAGTACATGGTAAGTGTCCCTCCCACATCAGACCTCCACCTCAAATCAGTGTGTCATGTTCAATTTGCTGGAATGTGACTTGGGTTATTTTCAATGTGTGAGCTAACGCTAAGCGTATCATTATGTTTATTGCAGTTAAGCCCTACATCATACGCGGACCACATGATCAAACGGTATTGGAAGGTGCCTCCGTCACGTTTCCCTGCCGCGTCGGCGGTGATCCCATGCCGGATGTTCTCTGGCTACGCACAGCATCCGGTGGCAATATGCCGCTAGGTAAGCCAACAATCAACGCCATTCGATTCAATAAAATTACTACAATTTCTCGCTTACTCACTCACAGACCGTGTTAGTGTGCTGGAGGATCGAAGTTTGCGTTTGGAACGCGTCACAATAGCCGATGAGGGTGAATATAGCTGTGAGGCGGATAATGTGGTGGGTGCCATTACGGCAATGGGCACCTTGACGGTTTTTGGTAAGTGCAACAGAAATGTTAACTAAACTGTGACTCAATGATTAGGCGATTTAAGCTTTAACAATTTAAAAGTGCATCAAACATATATTTCTAACCAAATTGGCAGCCTATTTGCGCATTTTGCTCTGTAAAAGCAACAGTGTGACCGTAAACCAAACATTATTGCCATTCAAACAAAATATACAAATTTCGAACGGTCACCCTTTGGCTTTGTTTACATTTTAATAATAATAATCTTTGAGTCACATTCTTATTTAGCGCTAGTCAAGCACATTTAGCTAATTAGTTTATACCCTATATAAACACACCCACACACACACACACACATATATATTCGCACACTGTAGCGCCCCCGAAATTCATCCAACGTCCTGCAAGTAAATCCGTTGAACTAGGCGCAGATACCTCGTTTGAGTGCCGCGCCTCGGGTAATCCCAAGCCCACCATATTCTGGACAATCAAGAACAACAGCACGTTGATCTTTCCGGGTGCACCACCACTGGATCGCTTTCACAGCCTGAACACGGAAGAGGGTCACTCGATATTGACATTGACGCGCTTTCAACGCACGGATAAAGATTTGGTGATTGTGTGCAATGCAATGAACGAGGTTGCCAGCATTACGTCGAGGGTACAAGTTCTCCTGGACTCACAGGAGGATCGACCACCGCCCATTATAATAGCGGGACCTGTGAATCAAACGCTGCCCATCAAATCTCTGGCAACGCTACAGTGCAAGGCAATTGGTTTGCCCAATCCGACCATCTCTTGGTATCGCGATGGCATACCAGTGCATCCCAGTGCCAAGTTGAACATAACAGCTGCTGGTGATTTAATCATATCAGATTTGGATCGTCAACAGGATCAGGGTTTGTACACGTGTGTGGCCAGCTCCAGGGCCGGCAAGTCCACATGGAGTGGTTTCTTGCGCATTGAATTGCCAACGAATCCAAACATTAAATTCTATCGTGCGCCCGAACAGAGTAAATGCCCAACGGCACCGGGACAGCCAACCGTGTTGAATGCCACTGCATCGGCAATGACTATTGTGTGGCCCACGAGCGACAAGTTTGGCACCCCACCATTCCATGGCTATAGCGTCGAGATGTATTGTACGAACAAGAGCAAGACCTGGATACCAATAGCCAGCAGGCTGAGTGAGCCCATTGTCACTGTGGATAGTTTGGAATCGGGTGCCGCTTACATGTTCATTGTGCGTGCCGAGAATGCTTTGGGCTTCTCGCCACCCTCACCCATCTCGGAGCCTATTACTGCGGGCAAATTGGTGGGTGTGCGTGACGGTAGCGATGCCTCATCGGGTTCGGCTAGCTCACAGCTGTTACTGAGTGATGTGGAGACGCTGTTGCAAACGAATGATATAGTTGAATTGCTCGAGGCGAATGCCAGCGATTCAACAACTGTGCGTCTAGCGTGGGACATTGATAGCGGACAGTATATTGAGGGTTTCTATTTGTATGCGCGGGAGCTGCGCTCGGCGGAATATAAGATGCTAACGCTGCTCAACAAGGGCCAGGGGCTGAGCTCGTGTACGGTTCCCGCTCTGGCCAAGGCGTCTACGTATGAGTTTTTTCTTGTGCCATTTTACAAGAGCGTCGTAGGCAAGCCCTCGAATGCTCGATATGCTCGCACCCTGGAAGATGGTAAGAACATCCAAATAATGCTTTCCAGCTAGTGCTTCCTGTTACTTATCGTCTACTGAATCCTATGTGATTTCTACTCCACACAAATTCCAACTCATTTTGTATTTATTTTTCTCTCTTGTTTTTATTTGCCAATAGTGCCTGAGGCGCCGCCGTTTGGCATGGAGGCCATCCAATTTAATCGCACCTCTGTCTTTCTGAAATGGCTTCCTCCTCAACCGAATCGCACACGAAACGGTATGTACTAAAAACAAATCCCTAATAGAGTTTGTAATAGTAAAAACGTTTATTTTTTGGTTTTGTTTTGCCATTTTGCTTCTCTCGATTACACATTTTAATCGATTTCTACAACAAGTGTCGCAACTATCCATTGCATTTACAGTTAGATCTTGCTACGAGAAAAAAAAAGCAAGAAATAACATAAATATTCGCTGGCTTAAGCATATCATTAATCTTCATACTCATAGCTATTTTATCAGCCGTAAAAATGGTTTCACCATACTAAAAAAGAACACCCTCAATAATATGCAAGAGCATTTAAGCATTTGGTGAATCGTGTAACTTTACTTTGTGTCCCCCTTGTTAACATTTAATTTCATTTGTTTTTTGTTCTTTGTTACTGACTCATAGGCATCCTTACCAGCTACAATGTGCTTGTCAAGGGTCTGGATGTGCACAATACGACGCGTATATTTAAAAATATGACCATTGATGCGGCGACACCGACGCTGCTGTTGGCCAACCTCACAACGGGTGTCACCTACTACATTGCTGTGGCGGCGGCCACCCGCGTCGGCGTTGGTCCCTATAGCAAGCCGGCCGTGTTGCGCATCGATGCACGGACCCAATCACTGGACACCGGCTACACGCGGTGAGTTGAGGGAGTGTTGGACTGGTTTTATTGTGTGTGTGAAGAGAGAGCGAGCTCATTTGACTGTTCGCCGTTTTGGGACAAAGGGACAACACTGAAGCTGGGAGTTGAAGTCACATCAATCCATTAACAGCAAACGACAATGGGCGTTTGAGATCGAAAGAATGAGAGAATAGATGGACTATGCGACCATTAAACTAAGCCTCACCAAGGCACGTACTTCCTGGCTGTATCAATGTGCTCATTCCGCCTTTTCTTGTTCTTTCTATTTTGTTCTTTTGTATTGTGTGCGCAGCTATCCCATCAGTCGTGATATAGCCGATGACTTTTTAACGCAGACCTGGTTTATCGTCCTGCTGGGCTCCATCATTGCCATAATTGTGTTTCTATTGGGCGCATTGGTTCTATTCAAGCGCTATCAATTTATCAAGCAGACCTCGCTGGGCAGTTTACATGGTAAGTTGTTGTCTTTATTCATCCCCCCCAAAACCCACCCTCTGGCATTTTGAATATCGTATTGTACGTACGTTTTTTCACTCTATTTACTTTACTTATTCTTTTTAGTTGTAGATTAAGTTTTGGTGGCAGCAGCATCAGCTTTACTTTGGGTCTTAGACTGAGCGGTAATTGCTTGGTATTTGAAATTTATGAGCTATTTGCTCTATTGAACATTGGAAAATTGTCTCAGCTTATAGGCAATGTGGACGAAGGAGGGTTTCATAAAGTCATTAAGGGATTAGCTTTTAAAGTCGTTTCCCCATTTGAACTCAATGAACGTAAGGCTTAAGGAAACAATATTTGAAGTTACTATACGGATTATTTTGTTGAAACATTAAACAAGCTGTCAAAATAGAGGCTTAAAAAAGTCTTCTGTTGCGAATGTATTTCTTGAACAAATCTTAACCTTAACAACTCCATTTGCCTTTACCAAACACAAACACAGAACCCTAGAAAAATAGACGAAACGCGTGTTTGTGTGTTTGGTAAGATAATATTGTCTGAACGTGAAACATTTCCAACTAGTAGACGAAGTCATATAATCTATGATTTATGGCCTCTCGTTTATGGCTGGTCTCAATTAGGCTGACGTTTTGTTAGCCTCAAAAACTAGACAACACGCATTCAAAGCATTAACAAGCAAACGGGCTACGAACCTACATCGGGTAATAATCTAAAAGAGCCCGAAGGTTAAACCAGCGATAAAAGATAAACACACACAAGTAGGGTGGGGAAAGAGATAGAAGGGTTTTTAGTAAAAACGACAAATGCGCACGTGAAAATCACATCAATTGTCTTGTAAAACTCTAAAAAGAAAGGAAAAGGAAAAAAAAACCTGCTTGCCAATTGAATATATAAAAAAATGTTATTTCCGTCTTTTATTATTGGCACGTTGCCCTTTTATTTTGTTATGTTTGGTTTGAAGTCTGTGTTTTTAGCCGCCTTGTAATTGGCGCTACTAACGAGGCTTACGACCCATTTCCACTGCCAACTGTAAAACGTCATCAAACTATCTTCATGTGTATTTATTCGATATATTCATTCATTCGTTCGTTGTCTTTATTTCAGGCAATCACGCAATCGGCACTGTGCGAAAGTTTCCAACATTGCCAATGAATGGCGGAGGCGGAGGAGGAGGTGGAGGTGGTACTGGTATTTGCAACAATGCTGGCAACTCTGGCTGTGCTGGCTCCAATGGCCTATGGATCGATCCAAGTGGCGGTGTTTGGCGCCAGGCCGCTGTTGGTGGCTCATGTTCGACAAAGGAGCAACTTCCGGGCTATGCACAGGCCACAGCTCAACAGCGACAAGGAGCCAAACAGGGACAGGAACAGCGACAACATCAACAGCAGGGACAATCAACACACAACACACAACAGCCACTGCCTGATTATGAGAGGTGAGCCGATGATTTAAGCAGACAAAAAGGGTTGCTAAAAATTGAGGGTTTGAGAGATTTTCGGTTTGCCAGATAGAAAGTTGCCTTAATATCCTGTCTACGGTTCACTGCCTGTTTAATTACGAAAAATTGCAAAAGAGAGAGTTATCGGAGGGGGAAAAAAAACCATGCCCAAAACTGCTTAAATGTTTTACTACTTGGAAGCACTATTTACGATTCGCTCATAAAAATTGCGGGCCTGCCTTCAGCCGGCATCCACTTCAATAAGCTACCAAAAAAACAAACCAACCAACCCAACCCATCCCATCCCAAACGCAACCCCACAAACAAATATAACGACAACAACAACAACAAGTCGAAATAAGAACAACAAAAACAACCGCCATTAAATTGTTACACTTGAACGGGTTTTACTTTAGGCCATGGCGATTGCCACTGCTTGGTACTGTCTCCCCTTACCACTCCCCTTCTCTTTCTCTCTATTTCTCCCTTTCCATTTGTTTATTGCTGTGTGTTCTCCACCGGCTTTACCATAGCTTTACTGCTACCCCAAACACCGCCGAGCAGTTAAAAGTGCCTTTTAATTCATTTCCATATACGCACGTGAATTTCATATTTCTCTGTTGTACTTTTGCCTTTGGTTTCGGCTTACAGTTCGGTTCAGTTCCATTTTGTTCAACGTATTTACAGGGATCAGAGATTACAAAAATGTTGCAATTGCTATAATAAAGTTTTTTTAAGTTTTCCTTTATTATTATTCAAGAACTAGTTCCGATTCGAGTACCAAATGCTGAAACTTAAGATTAAAGTTAAGAAGCTGAACAAACAGAAACCAGAACGAAAAGATTTTTCCAACAACTTCCTTATGCCACATCATTTTATTTCTGAAACAAAGCTTTTCTTTGAACATTCTTATCCAATTTAATTTCGAACACATTGGATTTGTTTTTTTTCCTTGCACTCTTAAGATCCACATCCTGCTTTAATCCAAGTTTAGCCAAGTTATTTTTACAACTACATTCATCCCCCCCTCAAAGCTGCCACTTACATGTTTCTTTGTTTTTACTTTATACTTAGAAAAAGAAAAAAATGTTAGCCATGTTTTTTTTCATGTTTTTTTAATGCTTGTATTTTTATTTTTTCATTGTTTTGTTTTTGCTGTTTGCCAAAAAGTTTTCTTTAAAGCTTAATGTACCGTTGTGGCAACAATAACCGAAAAGCAAACAAGGCGCAATAAAAAGACACAACTGCTGGCGACATATTGCTGTTCATTGTTGCTCTTTCTCTTTTACAACCATTGGCACGAGCCGCTGCACCCAAGCCTCCCCCCTTTAGCAAGTTGTGCGTATTTATTTGCGGCATTTTACGCATTTATTTGTTTTTGGAGTATTTTCTCTTCTCAATATTCCAGCAACTGTGGCAGATAGCTTCCCTTCCTCATTTCTCTTTACCTTTTCCACCCTCCTCACACTACAACAATTTGAGTACTTCCTATTGTTGCGCCTTGCCTCACTTGCCCCATCGTCTTCTTCTAATGCTGTTGCCACTTCCGTTACGCGATTTTCATTATTTCCGTTTCAATTTTTCCGTTGTGTACCTTTTGGCAACTTTCTGCATTGTTGTTATTGCTGTTGCTGTGCATTTTAACAACGTTGTAAAGTCGTAAAAAAAAAATACAACACTCACACCTTGTGGCACACACACACACACACACACACCCCCAACCTCACCTCCCACCGTACTGTGCCACTTGGCACGCGTTGCCGACGCCCGTCATTTGAATTTCCAATTAAAATATTTAATTTCTTTTCGAGTTGTCTGATTCTCAAACAACATCTTGCAGCAGATATTATCTATCTCTATTCCCTTTCCATTTAAGTATTTGGTTTATTTGCATGAGAACGTATTTTTCACCGCTAAATTAACAATTAAAAATTGATAGCCCCGGGGGATGACGTTCCCCTCTACTCTCCCTCTACTTGTGGTGCACTCGCTTGGATCACAGTTGTTTAAGACCAAGCCTAAAGGCTTAAGGGATAGTCTGGACTGTTATGAGGGGTGGAGAGAGTGGAAAGGGTGTAGTTGAGACAGTGGGGGATGTTGTTCCTGTGTTCTTTTAAGTAAGTTCGATTCCCTTGGTGCTGGAAAATTTTCAAATTCTGTTGCATAATTTTAGGCGTCTTTAAACTTAGCTTCGGGTAATTCTCTATCAGTTGAGAGTAAGAGATTAAAGTAATATCAATCTAAGTTTTTCTTTTAAAGGAAATGAAGTAATGTTAAGCTAACTTTATTGTAGAACTGAAAACTAAGTCTAATTGAGACTCCTGCATAACTTACCAACATCCTAAACTGTTTTCTAGTACTTCCTATTACGTTTGCAACATATTCAGACTCATAATTTATGCTTAGCTAAGCTTAACTTTTGCCATATGCATTTATGCGATTAGATTCCTTTATATAGAGCACTCAAATTATCTTCACACATCGAACGAAAAAATTCATTTCAGTAATTTCCGAAAAAGCAAAAAAATTGCCATGAAATTTCATTTGAAAAGTGCGATAGATAAGCATTATCTCATTAGCTAATTAGTTAGCACGAAAAATTTGAGCAATAAAAAAGTTTTCTGCATACAAATTTAGCCAACTAGGCGGGGTAGTAGGAAGAGGGATTGAAGGTTTGTTGGCGCTGCTTAACAAAAAGTTTTTGGACAGCAATTTGAGTATCTTTTTTGAAATGTTGCTGTTGTTGTTGTATGTTCGCCCACTAATTAGAAAGTTTAAATGCATGACACGCCCAGCTAATGGGCAAAAATTGTATTGGCAAAATCCATCTAGAGTAAAACTCCTCGTTATCATCCCCACACACACACAGACAACAAAAAAAATGCAAAATGAAAAGAAAAACCTTTTTAATGAGCTGCAGCAAACAAATTTCCGGTTGGGCATTGCAAAATCCCGTATCTCTCTCGCCTGCCCATTAACGAATGTGTGTCTAACAAAAGCAATTTCCTACGATTGATTTATGAGTAATGCATTTGTGCGTCCAGACATACGCTTTTAAGCCCCTCCATTTAATAACCCACACCCCTGTTTCGACTCATTTCAGACTCTCGCCACTGAATATGCCGGACTATGCGGAAGTTGCATGTTCAACATTCAAAAGTCCACACAACAATGCAGCTGCTGCTGCTGCTGTTGGACAAACTTCCGGTGCTGCTGGTGCTGCCTCATCATCATTATACGATAGCTGCGGCGCCTATGCCACAACAAATGTGGTCGCAAATGTGAAGCTCTATCAAAATCGTTATGGCACAAAGCCAACAATAACAACAACAGCGACAGGAGCTAGTAATAACAACAATGGCTCCTCGAATAATGATTATCAATCGAGCGGAATGTATTCGGCGCCAGCGAGTGCACATTATGGCTGCTTGGAGCCAAATCCGATGACCATATCGACAGCATCCACAGCCATATTGAGTGGCTCACCGGCCAAACTGAAAAAGATCAACATAACCGAAAACAAAATGGATCATCTACAGAATCTGCAGAGCAATGCCAAGAACGATGCCAAGATGCCGGAGCGCACAAATCCCTTCAATCAGCAGCAACAATTGCTTCTAGCGAGCAATGCCTTGAAACAGGGTTTGGGTGCATATGCGAACACTACGCTGGCGGCTCAAATTGCCAGTGGTGGTGGTGCAGGCACCTTGCGACGCCAGCGACAACCCAAAACGCTCTTCAAGAGCGAGAACAACATATTGGGCAGCAAGTTGAACAATTCGAGGCATCAGACAAATGCCTCTGCGAATGGTAATTTGGATTTCTTAACGGGTGGACCAACAACTGCACCACCACCACCAGCTGATAACCTCGATGCCGACTTCTCGGCGTTGTGCAATTCAACGAATCAGCTGCTAAACGATTGGGCTTCCAGTGCATCGGTTGCGGCGGGCGATTATCATTTTGGCAGCAAGCAGCCAAGCAAACAGCATTTATATGTCAAAGCCAAGGATGGCACCTGGTCGGCCGTCAGCTCCGATGCTTATCAGAACTTCAAGCAGCAGCAGCAGCGGGATTTCCATTCCGGAACAGGTGACAAAACTAAACAGTTACCTTCTCTATTGATAAATCCCGCCCATAGTTCGAGCAGCCTAGCAGCTGATAGTAAATTCCTGAGTAGTTTCGGTACCAGCGCTAATGTTTAGATCGTTTTATATATATGCGAGGGCTGCAGGTGATTTATAGTAGCAGTAACTCCCTGATCAGCCCTAGAGTTGTGTTGTTTTGCTCAGTAACTATAAGTGCGAAAAACAAAATGAAAACTAAAAGTTGTGAACTGCGTAGAGAAGAGGAAGGGAACTATCTAAATAGAAGTTTAGTTGGGCTTAAATACTTGAAAATAAAGGGTTAGTGTGTGAGAGAAAGGGAGAGAGAAAGTTTCTCTAAAATGTGGGTAAAAAGTTGCTAGGAAAATAAGAAGCTGCTGAAAAGTAGAAATAGATTTAAAAGCTAAAACGAACATAGAAAAAGTATTTGTTGACTTAAGAGCGTTAAAACATATTAAAATAATAACAATGAAACTAAGTTTTAAGTAAGTTAAACTCTTTTAAACATATAAGAAAGGTTCTCTTCAGAATTAAGTCTTATTTCAGATCATGTTAAATTAGAGTCTTATGTTCATATTTGATGTCCTAACTCACGGATTAAATCGATGCAGTCTTAAGCAGGTACAGATCCTAAGTTTCCCAAGTTTGAAGTCCACAGGCACTGTTATTCACTAGAGAACTCCAAGCAACTGATAGCTCAAGCTCTTTAGTAAACCCCAGTAAATGTTGCCCTCTCAAAATCTAGACTAGACAATCCTACCCGAACCCGTACAAGTTCTAGAATCTAAACTAAGAAAAACTTCACCTTCCTCACTCTACAAAAAAAAACAACAAATAGCAACGAAGAGGTGTTTATGTGTGTGTGTGTAAAGAAAACACATTAATGATGATATATACATATTGGCTTGTAAATATATTTCGATCTTATAAAGCATATGGAATACGGCATATGACGTTAAAACGCTAAAACTTTATATAGACAAAAAGAAATTACAAAAAGCAAAATCACGCAAATAGCACCGATGTAGTTTAAATAAGTAAAGATTAATGTAATTTTTAGTACGCAATACAAAATGTTTGAGTCGAAAAGAAAAGAATAGCGAAACCCTAACGAAACATCAACCAATAACCAAAACTCACCTAAATAATAATAATGTAGAATTAAAATCCAACAGCAGCACTTAATAATAACATCAAAAAAATGAATTAGCTAACAATGAAATGTGTAATAATCCCCCAGATAAGCGAAATAAATGCTAATAATAAGGCTGTTAAATGTAAAATATCATAAATAATAAAAATAATCCCCGAAAAGAAAAGGAAACACGAAAATATTATCTCTATATTAAAAATGAAAAATTGTGTAATTAAAGTATTTAATTGTAATTAACTGACGAACTAGTTTTAGTCTGCCTGTAGCTAAACAGAAATAAATATAATTATAAAATAAAATATATATATTACGCTGTCATATTAAATTAAATATCATTTGTAAGCAATCAATTGAAAGTATAAATTGATCAACGTACGTGAAAATAAACGCTACAAAAATAAATAATACTAAATAACTACCAACAAAGTTAATACTAATTTATAAAAAAAAAAGCTTTATATTTTCACTCCTACTTCTATATATAGCTGCCACCGTTTGGAGGCGCCACAGCTGCGCCTACATTCTGTTGGACAATTCCATGGATTTTGTCATTTGAATTGGGGAAAACTGCGCTCGGAATTTCATTTGACCAAAGCCAGGTAAACCCAAAACCAAAAAACCCCAACTATGCCAGTCAACTAGAAAAATACTATACGCTCTCCTCTCTTTCACCCCTTCGCCCTTTATGGTCAGGCAAATTAATTATGCACTTTGCCTTTCTCTCTCTACCTCATTATTTTTGCCTTCCAATTTGCTGTAGCGAGCATCATTAAACTGAAATGAGATATTGTTTACAGTCGTCCTATGCGCCAGTTGTAACCTATGTACGTTCTACACTCTCTTTGCCAACTTTGCAACTGTAAACATTGCAATTCGAAATTCAGGATAATCAAATGAATGCTCCTCTCTCTCTCTCCCACTTCCCTCGTTCCTTCCTGTTTTCATCTCTGTGTTTGTGTGTTTTTGTTTTCACATTTGGTTGTAAAACAATTTTACAAATTGTTATTGACAATTTATGTCTGTTGTTCTGTTTTTCTGTGTTTCATTTTGTTTTTTGTTATGTTTTTTTGTTTTAGTGCTTTCTTCTTCTCATACTCTCCTCCTGTTCAACGGATGCCGTTTGAATGTGCATTAAAATTGTGCAAACAAATGAAAATCAATTCGACCAAATGAAGCGCACTAATATCGCAACAATTTTTGCTTAATATTGGCGTTATTAGGTTTTATTATTGCAGTGCATAATTGCATTCAGAGAAAATAACTTAAAAATGCAGTTTCATTTCCAATGTGTACAGTACAACTTCCAAAATGTAAACTATGCAACAAAAGTAGGCCAAAAAACTTAGGAAAAGTTAAGATATTTTGCTTATGAAAATTCGATATAAGGAAATTTAAGCCAAGTGTTCTAAGCGGGTTGTACAATCCTAGCAAAACTGTTCAATACTTAATTCAATACATGGAAGCTTGACTGTACATTTGTGAAATTGCTGATGTATAGCAAAAATTAACTTTTTTTTTGAGTATTATTAATGTTTATTTTTAATATGATATTTCTGCATTTGATTTTAATGCGCAATAATATTATTTAACAATTCAATTTGTGTGTTTTTGCTAGCAAGCCAAAATGAGTTTAAGCATAATTAGATTTAAAACATAAATAGATTCAAATTTCTTTACAGCAAAATAATAAATATTAAAATTAATTAGGATTAACTCTTAGTATTGTTTTGTTTGAGAATAGACTTTAAGTTTTAAAGTAACTTTTGTTTTTTGTTATTTAAACTAAATAAAGTATGCTACAAGAAATAGCACAAATGGTTAGTTGTTTAAGACTTTGGCCTAGACATTTTTCCAGTTAAGCTTATGAGAATTTCAGCAGTTTTCCTATTTTGTATTGAAAGGATAAACTTTAAGCTGCTGCAAAACAACATTCAGGCAGGCAGGCAACAAATAGCAGCAGCTGCAACAGCACCCAAATGGCTATTGCCTAATGTAACTGAACAGCCCATGCCATTAGCTACAACACACACAATCATGCATCCCTCTGCCATTGCTTCTCTTATACATATATTTGCCAACCAATCCCAACTACAAATACGCAACGCTCTCTCCCACTCGTCTTTTCTATGCTACTCGGACCAGGCCGATAAATAAGCCCAAATTTATCATGTACATGAACAGAGAGCATATCAGTAAAGTAGAGAGAGAGAGGGAGATGGAGAGGGTGTTGCATACCCATATATCGTGAATATAATAGCAATGGCCGGCAGCGCTCATAATTTTTGGCACAAAATTGTCGATAGGCGTTGAAGCGTTCAATTGAATGTCCTGCGCCGGACAATGTTCTGGCCAGCAAAAGTTTGAGAATATCTTGCCCAGACCTTGTAGCCCTTCTTTAGATTGTGCTGTGCCGAAAAAGCACTATTGTATAATCAAAACTAATGGTCTATAAAGAATCAATTCTCAATTTGTTTAGCTCCAGCTGTTGCCACCAAATGCGAACAGGACACGCAGGACACATAGAGATTGGAACATTGGCATAACAACTGGCCAGCACATGTGTAGCAAATAAAATTCTAAATGCATTTTGTAAATATTATTTAATAAATATTAGAAAACGAGAAATGCAAAACAACTATTTTTGGCCCTAATAAGCGCTCCAATTAGAAATAATCACACAAAAGTCACATATTTTGTACCCAAAATTAGTTTTTGCAAATAAAAATTGATTTTTTTATTGTATTTCGTGTCGTTTGACTTATGAGGAAAGGGTAAACACTATGGCGTAAGTATGAAATCAAATGGAACTGAAATGTAAGGAAAAAACTGATTCAGCAAGTTGCCATCAAGTTTAATCAGCAGCTTGCCATCGTCAAAGAGCAAGGATAAAAGAGAAAAAAATCTTGTAAACAGAGTACACACACAACACACACACACACACCAACACACACAGACATGCACATTAAAGTTTTATGCGCATTTGAGTGACCATAAAAATGGTCAGTTGTATGGAAAGGGGAGTCCAGAATGTATGTGGCCTGTGCCAGTGTGCCCAGCGATGCCTTTTGATAACACAACAAAATTGTGCAACGCAATTTGATGAGATTAGCCATCATACCGACAAGTGTGTGTGTGTGTGTGCGATATACATATATGTATGTACTTTGTACATAGAGTCAAATGTCATTATAATTCGATGCGGCAGGCTTTACTTGTGCAAACAACAAATTGATTCAAGCTGACACAACAACATCTAGTAAGTTCACAAAAGACAACATAATGGGCAACGGAGTGAGCCTCATATTAATAGAGTCGTAAAGTCAATTGCTTATCTTATTTACAAACTACAGAATATTTTCTTTTCAGCTAGACAAAACAGATGTGTAAAGAACTGGTTGCTGAGAGAGACGCCGTTAGTTTATAAAAGATGTTCTCTTTCCGTATCAATATAACTGTAAAAAGAGCTGAGAGCATTTGTGATCCAGAGAAGACGAGAAATACAGGAGCTTTTTGCTTGTTTTTCTACAAGAACATAGATAAGAAAGAAATAAAAACATACGCTTAACAAAAAATTATTGTTTTCTTTTTTCAAACATAAAATGTTATGTAGGCATTAAATGATTTTATTACATGTTAAAGATGAAGAGACCATATATTTTTTCTTACTGCTATATAATCCCATTGTTTTTTTTTTTTAAATCTAACCTACTCTGAACAGAGAAGTTTTAAAATGGCCACAATAAAAATTGCGTCGCTTTATTTAAGCATTTTAATTTAAAACTCCCCAAAGGCCAAAAACAGAAATTCTAAATGCTGCAGACTGATCTATGTAAAAACAAAAATGTTGTGTATCAAATTCTACAGAAAAAAGAACGACCATAAAAATCTAGTGAAGAAATTTTTTATGCGCAGTGCAAACATTTTAATTTGAGCATTATTTTTTGATTTTTCCACTTTGGCTTTTGAAAACAAATTGAAGCTGACCGAAAGCACGATGGTTGATAAAAGCACAGACTGACAGACTTACAAACACATGTGTCTACCTTCTGTTTATCCATTCTTTGATTTTACCTTTTTTACAGACGAATACACTCACACACACACACATACTAATTAAAAGTTGGGCACTTTAAATGGAGCGGCTAAACTTACTTGTCGAGTTAGTGAAAAAAGTTTAATTTACGCTGTGGGAGCCATCAGTTCAGCCTCAGTGGCTTCTGCTTGTTTTCGTGAGTAATTAGTAAAAATGCGCTTCAATAAATGAGCTTTATGCCGACAGAGCTAGAAAGAGAAAAATTGTCTACCCAAAGCTGTTACATGCAAAATTTGAGAGCAAAAATTAGCTTGGATTACCGTTTTGTTTACGTATTCAAGTATTCAACTACTGACTTTCGTTTGGTAACTGTAATTTACGCAGACATAAAACTTAACAGCCTATTTAGAGCGCGCTGTCCAGACTCTCTGATACACAAAATACATTCCAAGTATGGGAGCATAAATGAACGAGTGTGGGGGAGGCAGAATAACGGACAATTGCTGACGGTGTAGCTGCTACTACGCTGCTGCTGCTGCTTCTGCTTCCTGAGACACTTAAACAGGCCATAAAATACATTTTGAGCGCGCTGCTTTTGTCGCTTTGTCGCTTTTTGCAGTCGTCTCGCCTTGCCTCTAGGCGTTGTAATTTCTTGAATGTGTCACAAGCCCCTTCGTCCGCTCCTAATTGCAAAATATGGCGACAATTTTCAAAGAAGTTGAGCACATTGACGCCAGCTAACTGTCGCTGCGGGGATAATTTAATTTCAACTGGCATTTTGGGTGGCATCTATATATGTATGTAACTATATACATAAGTATATATAAGACTAGTCTAGCACTTGAACTTGCGCCCACTCGTTGGGTAATGAAACATCTGCACACCTCAAGCACAGAAGCACAACTATTTAATGTGCTGAAAGCTTAGCTTAAACAGCAACTAAAGCTTAAAATTAAATGTTAAGAGTCGAAACGCTCGCTCTCTCTCTCTCGCTCTCACTCTGTCTGTTTGTGCGCATTTTATGAAACGTTTTATTATACTAATTTGTAGTTTGGCAATGGTCGCCAGTTTCGGTTACATCGAATGGAACTAACTAAAAATGGCAACTTGCCATTGCGTCAAATGTTGGACTGAGAGAGAGAGAGAGAGAGTTAGAGTAAGAGTGTTTGGAATATGGGAGAGTAGAATACACTTCAGTCGAGTCTCTATTAGCAGACAATGCTTTTTGGCTGGCTTCTAAATTCGTTTCTCTAATACGAATACGAATGGAAAAAGGTATTTCGAAATGTGCGCAATGAAAATTGTTTAACAGTTTGTCTCTGTCTCTGTGGGGATTTTCGCCTTGTGGCGAGGGTTGGGGTTTTTATTAAAATGATGTTGCCCGTTTTGTGCTTCGCCTCCGACCAGAAATAGCATTTGCTTTACGCATATCCTTTTGGTGGATCGTTAGTGTCCTTTGCTGCTGCAGTCGCATTCGTCCTGACGTTGCTAGCTGGTTTAAGTCCCTCTCTAGCTTTGGTTGGGGTCCAAGTTTTAACGACTTTGTTTCCGTTACGTCTAATTTAATGAAATTCGTTTTGCTTTTGCTTTTGGGTTTTGGTTTCTGTTTCGGTTTTTGGGTTTTTGCTTTTTGCTCAAGTTTTTACCGAAAACGGCATTCTAATGACTTGGGCGTTGTTGCATTTACTCCTTGTTGTTGTAAGTGGTGAGTAACTCTCTGGTCACCCTGTCAGTGGCTGAGCACCCTGTGTGCATATTTTTGTTTTGGCTTTTTGATTTAATGACGGTGCATTCACATAAAGACATTGCTTATAATGATGGAGTGCAAGTAATTCTACAGCAACGAGCTGAAAGGAATGAAAATACTTCAAGAGGGCGTTACTGGGGGAGTGTTATAAATATATGTTTACGGTTCTATTGGGGAAAGTGTTGCAAGCAGATACCAATTGGGTACTAAGAACTCAAGGGAACAAGTTTACATATTTGTTGTACATATTGCTTTTGAAAATCGGTTCAGTTTTGGCGAAGTTATGGAAGTCGAAAGATTTGCCAAATGATGATGTCGATTTTTTGGCATAAAATTTGTACATGAAATTTGACCAAAAATCGAAATTTATTTATATGAAATTTATTAAAGCAGTTTTATTCTAGGGATCAAACAATGACATTTAAGATATTGCTTTTGAAAATCGGATCAGTTTTGGCGAAGTTATGGAAGTCGAAAGATTTGCCAAATGATGATGTCGATTTTTTGGCATAAAATTTTTACATGAAATTTGACAAAAATCGAAATTTATTAAAATGAAATTTCTTAAATGCAGTTTAATTCTAGCAGTCAAACAATGACTTTTAAGCTATTGCTTTTCAAAATCGGTTCAGTTTTGGCGAAGTTATGGAAGTCGAAAGATTTGCCAAATGATGATGTCGATTTTTTGGCATAAAATTTTTACATGAAATTTGACAAAAATCGAATTTTATTTAAATGTAATTTCTTAAATGCAGTTTAATTCTAGCAGTCAAACAATGACTTTTAAGCTATTGCTTTTGAAAATCGGATCAGTTTTGGCGAAGTTATGGAAGTCGAAAGATTTGCCAAATGATGATGTCGATTTTTTGGCATAAAATTTTTACATGAAATTTGACCAAAAATCGAAATTTATTTAAATGAAATTTCTTAAATGCAGTTTAATTCTAGCAGTCAAACAATGACTTTTAAGCTATCGCTTTTGAAAATCGGATCAGTTTTGGCGAAGTTATGGAAGTCGAAAGATTTGCCAAACGATGATGTCGATTTTTTGGCATAAAATTTAAACATGAAATTTGACAAAAATCGAATTTTATTTAAATGTAATTTCTTAAATGCAGTTTTATTCTAGCAGTCAAACAATGACTTTTAAGCTATTGCTTTTGAAAATCGGTTCAGTTTTGGCGAAGTTATGGAAGTCGAAAGATTTGCCAAATGATGATGTCGATTTTTTGGCATAAAATTTAACATGAAATTTGACCAAAAATCGAAATTTATTTAAATGAAATTTCTTAAATGCAGTTTTATTCTAGCAGTCAAACAATGACTTTTAAGCTATTGCTTTTGAAAATCGGTTCAGTTTTGGCGAAGTTATGGAAGTCGAAAGATTTGCCAAATGATGATGTCGATTTTTTGCATAAAATTTTACATGAAATCGGACCAAAAATCGAAATTTATTTAAATGAAATTTCTTAAATGCAGTTTTATTCTAGCGATCAAACAATGACTTTTAAGATATTGCTTTTGAAAATCGGATCAGTTTTGGCGAAGTTATGGAAGTCGAAAGATTTGCCAAATGATGATGTCGATTTTTTGGCATAAAATTTTTACATGAAATTTGACAAAAATCGAAATTTATTTAAATGAAATTTCTTAAATGCAGTTTAATTCTAGCAGTCAAACAATGACTTTTAAGCTATTGCTTTTGAAAATCGGATCAGTTTTGGCGAAGTTATGGAAGTCGAAAGATTTGCCAAACGATGATGTCGATTTTTTGGCATAAAATTTTACATGAAATTTGACAAAAATCGAATTTATTTAAATGTAATTTCTTAAATGCAGTTTAATTCTAGCAGTCAAACAATGACTTTTGAGCTATCGCTTTTGAAAATCGGATCAGTTTTGGCGAAGTTATGGTAGTCGAAAGATTTGCCAAATGATGATGTCGATTTTTGGCATAAAATTTTTACATGAAATTTGACAAAAATCGAAATTTATTTAAATGAAATTTCTTAAATGCAGTTTAATTCTAGCAGTCAAACAATGACTTTTAAGCTATTGCTTTTGAAAATCGGATCAGTTTTGGCGAAGTTATGGAAGTCGAAAGATTTGCCAAATGATGATGTCGATTTTTTGGCATAAAATTTTACATGAAATTTGACAAAAATCGAAATTTATTTAAATGAAATTTCTTAAATGCAGTTTATTCTAGCAGTCAAACAATGACTTTTAAGCTATTGCTTTTGAAAATCGGATCAGTTTTGGCGAAGTTATGGAAGTCGAAAGATTTGCCAAATGATGATGTCGATTTTTTGGCATAAAATTTTTACATGAAATTTGACAAAAATCGAATTTATTTAAATGTAATTTCTTAAATGCAGTTTAATTCTAGCAGTCAAACAATGACTTTTAAGCTATTGCTTTTGAAAATCGGATCAGTTTTGGCGAAGTTATGGAAGTCGAAAGATTTGCCAAATGATGATGTCGATTTTTTGGCATAAAATTTTTACATGAAATTTGACCAAAATCGAAATTTATTTAAATGAAATTTCTTAAATGCAGTTTAATTCTAGCAGTCAAACAATGACTTTTAAGCTATTGCTTTTGAAAATCGGATCAGTTTTGGCGAAGTTATGGAAGTCGAAAGATTTGCCAAATGATGATGTCGATTTTTTGGCATAAAATTTTTACATGAAATTTGACAGAAATCGAAATTTATTTAAATGAAATTTCTTAAATGCAGTTTAATTCTAGCAGTCAAACAATGACTTTTAAGCTATTGCTTTTGAAAATCGGATCAGTTTTGGCGAAGTTATGGAAGTCGAAAGATTTGCCAAATGATGATGTCGATTTTTTGGCATAAAATTTTTACATGAAATTTGACAAAAATCGAAATTTATTTAAATGAAATTTCTTAAATGCAGTTTAATTCTAGCAGTCAAACAATGACTTTTAAGCTATTGCTTTTGAAAATCGGATCAGTTTTGGCGAAGTTATGGAAGTCGAAAGATTTGCCAAATGATGATGTCGATTTTTTGGCATAAAATTTTTACATGAAATTTGACAAAAATCGAAATTTATTTAAATGAAATTTCTTAAATGCAGTTTAATTCTAGCAGTCAAACAATGACTTTTAAGCTATTGCTTTTGAAAATCGGATCAGTTTTGGCGAAGTTATGGAAGTCGAAAGATTTGCCAAATGATGATGTCGATTTTTTGGCATAAAATTTTTACATGAAATTTGACAAAAATCGAAATTTATTTAAATGAAATTTCTTAAATGCAGTTTAATTCTAGCAGTCAAACAATGACTTTTAAGCTATTGCTTTTGAAAATCGGATCAGTTTTGGCGAAGTTATGGAAGTCGAAAGATTTGCCAAATGATGATGTCGATTTTTTGGCATAAAATTTTTACATGAAATTTGACAAAAATCGAAATTTATTTAAATGAAATTTCTTAAATGCAGTTTAATTCTAGCAGTCAAACAATGACTTTTAAGCTATTGCTTTTGAAAATCGGATCAGTTTTGGCGAAGTTATGGAAGTCGAAAGATTTGCCAAATGATGATGTCGATTTTTTGGCATAAAATTTTTACATGAAATTTGACAAAAATCGAATTTATTTAAATGAAATTTCTTAAATGCAGTTTAATTCTAGCAGTCAAACAATGACTTTTAAGCTATTGCTTTTGAAAATCGGATCAGTTTTGGCGAAGTTATGGAAGTCGAAAGATTTGCCAAATGATGATGTCGATTTTTTGGCATAAAATTTTTACATGAAATTTGACCAAAAATCGAAATTTATTTAAATGAAATTTCTTAAATGCAGTTTAATTCTAGCAGTCAAACAATGACTTTTAAGCTATTGCTTTTGAAAATCGGATCAGTTTTGGCGAAGTTATGGAAGTCGAAAGATTTGCCAAATGATGATGTCGATTTTTTGGCATAAAATTTTTACATGAAATTTGACAAAAATCGAAATTTATTTAAATGAAATTTCTTAAATGCAGTTTAATTCTAGCAGTCAAACAATGACTTTTAAGCTATTGCTTTTGAAAATCGGATCAGTTTTGGCGAAGTTATGGAAGTCGAAAGATTTGCCAAATGATGATGTCGATTTTTTGGCATAAAATTTTTACATGAAATTTGACAAAAATCGAATTTGATTTAAATGTAATTTCTTAAATGCAGTTTAATTCTAGCAGTCAAACAATGACTTTTAAGCTATTGCTTTTGAAAATCGGATCAGTTTTGGCGAAGTTATGGTAGTCGAAAGATTTGCCAAATGATGATGTCGATTTTTTGGCATAAAATTTTTACATGAAATTTGACCAAAAATCGAAATTTATTTAAATGAAATTTCTTAAATGCAGTTTAATTCTAGCAGTCAAACAATGACTTTTAAGCTATTGCTTTTGAAAATCGGATCAGTTTTGGCGAAGTTATGGAAGTCGAAAGATTTGCCAAATGATGATGTCGATTTTTGGCATAAAATTTTTACATGAAATTTGACAAAAATCGAAATTTATTTAAATGAAATTTCTTAAATGCAGTTTAATTCTAGCAGTCAAACAATGACTTTTAAGCTATTGCTTTTGAAAATCGGATCAGTTTTGGCGAAGTTATGGAAGTCGAAAGATTTGCCAAATGATGATGTCGATTTTTTGGTATAAAATTTTTACATGAAATTTGACAAAAATCGAAATTTATTTAAATGAAATTTCTTAAATGCAGTTTAATTCTAGCAGTCAAACAATGACTTTTAAGCTATTGCTTTTGAAAATCGGATCAGTTTTGGCGAAGTTATGGAAGTCGAAAGATTTGCCAAATGATGATGTCGATTTTTTGGCATAAAATTTTACATGAAATTTGACAAAAATCGAAATTTATTTAAATGAAATTTCTTAAATGCAGTTTAATTCTAGCAGTCAAACAATGACTTTTAAGCTATTGCTTTTGAAAATCGGATCAGTTTTGGCGAAGTTATGGAAGTCGAAAGATTTGCCAAATGATGATGTCGATTTTTTGGCATAAAATTTTTACATGAAATTTGACAAAAATCGAAATTTATTTAAATGAAATTTCTTAAATGCAGTTTAATTCTAGCAGTCAAACAATGACTTTTAAGCTATTGCTTTTGAAAATCGGATCAGTTTTGGCGAAGTTATGGAAGTCGAAAGATTTGCCAAATGATGATGTCGATTTTTTGGCATAAAATTTTTACATGAAATTTGACAAAAATCGAAATTTATTTAAATGAAATTTCTTAAATGCAGTTTAATTCTAGCAGTCAAACAATGACTTTTAAGCTATTGCTTTTGAAAATCGGATCAGTTTTGGCGAAGTTATGGAAGTCGAAAGATTTGCCAAATGATGATGTCGATTTTTTGGCATAAAATTTTTACATGAAATTTGACAAAAATCGAATTTTATTTAAATGAAATTTCTTAAATGCAGTTTAATTCTAGCAGTCAAACAATGACTTTTAAGCTATTGCTTTTGAAAATCGGTTCAGTTTTGGCGAAGTTATGGAAGTCGAAAGATTTTCCAATGCCAAGTCAATTTTTGGTATAAATTTTAACATGAAATTGACCAAAAATCGAATTTATTTAAATGAAATTTCTTAAATGCAGTTTAATTCTAGCAGTCAAACAATGACTTTTAAGCTATTGCTTTTGAAAATCGGATCAGTTTTGGCGAAGTTATGGAAGTCGAAAGATTTTACCAATGCCCAAGTCAAATGTTGTTTATAAAATTTAACATGAAATTTGACCAAAAATCGAATTTTATTTAAATGTAATTTCTTAAATGCAGTTTTATTCTAGCAGTCAAACCATGATTTTGGAGGTACATATATGTTTACGGCTCTATTGGGGAAAGTGATGCAAGCACATACCAATTGGGTACTTAGAACTAGAGAGAACAAGTCTTTTCATTTAAGAATCTCTTAAGTTCCCCATAGACATAAGAGTTCTTTCAACCTTTAATACAGTAGCGTGGATTGCAATCATTAGGTAGCGTCAAAAAACTTATAAAAACCAAACTTTTGGTATCATAAAATATGCAGTCACTAACTTTACTTGGAAGGCAATTTAGTTGCATGTTGCCATGCCACGCCCACACCAAAAAATATGCAACAAATATTCGTCGGTTAGTTTCTTCTTCTTACTGATAACTTGAACTGCTTTTGCAAGAAATATGAGCGAAGAAGCGCGTTGCGAATAAACAAACTGATTTGCATTTATGGAAATGCAACAAATACACAAGCTCTGTTTTCCCTCTCTCTCTAGCTTGCCAGCCCATGCAAATATCACGTAACGGTAATGGTGTAAAAATGCAAAGGAAATATAAATTGCGAGTATATATGTGTGTGTGTGTGTGAGTCAGTACGCACACATACATGAGTAAGCTGCTCCTGACCAAAATCAAATAGAAATGTGTGCAAAAAGCCAAAAGTAAATATTTATGTTTTATGTTAATGAGAATATGTCTGACTTTTTGCTATTTGAATATTCGCCAGGACTCAACTTCTTCTGTATTCTGCTGGTTTTCACTCCCAAAAACCAAAAAAAAAGCAAGAGAATAAATGACAAATGCGTTGGGGCGTTGTTGGTTAAACTGTGGTTGCAGAATTTTTTGCTTTTGTTACTTTTGTTGTTGCCACAAACAACCACTAACCAGGCTCTGAATGGAGCTGGAGGAGGGGGGTGGTTGCAGGGTAGGGACTCATATAGTATAACTATTTAACACTGACTTTCGCTTGCTAACACAGTTGTTGTTGTTTGCTGGTTTGTTGGCCAATAATTGACAATTTAATTAAACTAAGTGTTAAAAAAAATGCAAGAGAATTTCAAAAATGGGAAAGTGACATTGAAACTACACTATTTATACATATTGAAACAATTTTTACTTATTTTTCTTCTTTTTCTTAACATTTTTTGAATGTTTTAAAAAAAATTAAAATAAAGCATATTTATATAATTTTTTTTATGAATTTTTTTATAAGAGTATAAAGAGATCAGTTTACATAAATTTTTTTTTCAAACCAATTTTTGCCTCTTGTTGCATGTTTAATTAGTTTGTTGTTTTTTCTTAACGTTTATTGTTGCGGCTCACATTTGGTTTATTTATTTAAGAGTTTTTTTTTTGCTTTTTTATTTTACTTTTGTTATTATTTTGTTGACTGTTAATTTATTAATTCTGCATGATATGGCGCTTAAACTGACGTTTAATTAATTCTGTTAATTTTTTAATTATGCAAGAGAAAGCTGAATAAATAAATGTTTTTTGTGTTTATGTAAAAAACATTTATATGGAAAAGCTGCAAAAAATAATGTGAAATACTCATGTGTGAAAAAATCGCAGAACAGTGAAACAAAGTTCTGAATATACTATAACATTGTAAAAAATATTAAAAAATTAAAAGCATATGAAGAGTGGAAAAAAGTTTTAAAAGCGAGCGGATAAAATATGAATTTGAATAGTTTATGGATTAAGTTCGCGTTGAAAGTTAAGTTGAAAAGACGGATTAAACAAAACAATTATATTTAAAATATTTCATTCGATGTTTGCTTAAAGTTTTTAACAATAGTTTTTTCAAGCTTTCGTGTCAGCTCTTGTCATTAACCTTTGTTTCTAAATGTTTTTTTCCCCTTTTTCACCTTTTTGTTTTCATTATTTTTTTCTTACACATTAACTATTTCGCATATAATATCACCAACAATCCTCATTTCAGATTGTTCAATCACAACGGGAATCAAGTTTCACTTCATTTGCCCGCCCCTCCCCCCTTCGACTTTTCGAACTGACCCACGTTTTAGCCAGGCAATTGCACTGCGAAGGCGAGAGACGGAAACGTCAGGCAAAATGGCAAAAGGTTAATGCACCATTGCAATGGACAGTTGTCGTCTATGCGTTATGTCTCTCAAATCCAAATGCAACCAATGCCGACAACATCAACATCATTATCGTCAGCGGCAACATGATCATCAGCATTTTCTATGTGTGTGTGTGTGTGTGTGGCATGTGACAAAGTTTAAGTGCTGGTAAATCCATAGATTTCATGCTGGCAGCCAGCAAACATGGGCCACATATTGTGCGAGACAAACAGAACAAACAGAGTTGTTGGTAATGTGCTGCAAACAACAACGACGAACAACAACAACAACAACAACAATTGTTGCAACAATAGTATCGCATTTCAATGTTTTTAGTGCGGCATTAAAAACAAAAGCAAAAGCCGCATTCAAACTGCAAACTAACACAAACAACAATAACAACAACAACATCGACGATGACGTTACTTTGGGGCACAGACTGCAAAAGTTTTTATGCCACAAGATACCCAGAGATACTTACCACGCCTTTCCTTGCTGCCCCTCTCAGCACCCCTCCCGCCTGGCTGCATGTAATTTTGTTGTGTCGCGACGCAAATATGTTTTGCCCGTGAAATTCCAACGACCCCACCCACGTTCACCCCCACTTGCCCCTCTCTTAACCCACACACCACTCTCTCTCTCTCTCGCTCTCTCATCATTTACTGTCATATGCTAAGCTGCTACCTCGGCATTATGCAAGGCGCCATTGCCTTCGCACTTGTCACTTTAACCTTGCACGGCCTGTCAGCAGGCGCACCCACAACTACCCACACCAAACGCACCACCCCATCTAACGCCCGTTCAGGCAAGCCACTGAAAATTTGCGCAAAGCGGCATGGAAAATGAAAAGAAAAGCCATAAAACCAAAGACGACGCGCAAAGCCAGAATAAAAAGAATAAACACACACACACGCATAATGCAAGACGCGTTTGCAACGGTGTGGCAAGACGACATTTAAATACTTTTACCAAAGCTTAAGTTATGAGAAAGTATGCTTAAATAAGTTTTTTAGTACGAAAAAGTAACATTGTAAAAATATTTAATAAGAAACAACACTAAAAAATAAAATGAAAACATATCTCAAGACATGGAATTAAAAAAGTTAGTTCTTAATATACTATTGGATGAGCTTAAGTTTAATCAAAATCATAAGTTGAAAGCTCATCTCAATTTTCTTTCTTTACGCCATAGTTGAGATACCCGAAGTTGAGATTATTGCAAGCGAAACGAGCGTAAATATGCCTGTCATCATTTTGACATCAACATTGCTGTCGGCATCGCCATCGTCGACATCGTCGCCATCATCGTCTGGACTGACATTGGACTATAGCTGGGATCTCATTCTATCACTCTCTCTGTGTGTGTGTGTGTTTGGCTTGATGGCAGTTGAGAGCAAGCTGGGCCATTACCATAACTATAATGCATATTTCAGCATCGGCATCGGTAGCTTCAGTCCCCCACCACACCTTGCCCAACCCCGTCTAAGGCCCTTGTCATCATCAATGACAACGACGCAGTTGGTCGTCATGTGGAAAATCCCGGTATCACTTTCGCTTATGCCTTGTTGACAATCTCGGTTTCAATGTGTGTGCCCAGTAATACTCTAACTTCTCAAACCCTCCCGCCCCCAACACACACTATACTTGGCTATCGGGCGAAAGCATGCCTGAGCATATATTTATGCCTTGTTTGTAGCCACATTTTGTTGTTCCTCTCTCTATCTCTCTTAAGCAGAGGGTAAATAATGAATGGCAAGGTTTTAGCATAAAAGTTTATTGAACTAGGTAAGTACACAAATGTACATAGTGGATGGTGCCACAGCAGGAGCACCATCCCCAATTTCTATATATGACATGCATAGACAAAGTAATGGCAATCTTATGTCCTCTTTCATTACGTAAATCGATGCAATTTGCCCGAAAATTTGACGGAAATCAACAACGAAAACTACTTTGCGAACTTTACTTTTCCCAATGGTGTTGTTTTTATGCAGCCAAAGTTTTAGATTTTAGGATTTTTTTTAAGATTTTTGAGATGAATATAAGTTTCCTATATCCTGTTGGTTATCGACAGACTCGTTTACCTATCGATGACATGAGTAAATGGTGGATAAGTCATTTTGGAAACTTACCGACAATCAAATAAGTAAGCTCCTTCAACACATTCAAACTATCTCTACCTCTCTCTTCCCCTCTCTCGTACTATATTTCTCTACAAAATTTTGGCCAATTTGAGCAAGTGCGAGGATGTGACTACCGTTATGCCCGTTATTGCTCGTTGCTTCGTAATCCGTGTGGATTATGTCAAAATTGGTATATCATAAAAACGTCGCGTACGTGAGTGGCATAAACAAAAATACGCTAAAGCCGAAGAGAGAGAGAACACAAAGCGAGAGAGAGAGAGAGGGAGAGAGAGAGGTAAATTTGTCGATTTCGTGCCGTACCGCACCGCACCCGAAACCGAAACCATTAACTTTGCCTTTCGCGCTCCGGCTGACACTCCAAAAAAAAACAAACCTTTTGACCAAGTGATTAATTTGTATGCGCTCGACGCTGACTTTTGCGGTCTCGGGACAAAGGCCAAAAGTGTTTGGCATGTAACGGAAATGCGCACCCGGGGACAGTCCGTCCAGACAGACAGGCCAGGAGCAACCAGGAGTTAGCAGCAGCAGCTGGGTAGGCAACACATTGTGTTCGAAAGTGCTTTGAATATGCAGTTTGTGAGTAGGGAGGGAGTTGATCGAAAGTTTTTCCTTTTGGCTTACAGATTTTGCTGTTGGGGAAGATTTCCACATACACACCATAAGGGCCAGGTCTTAGCTAAAGCTGCTTGGCTTATGGCCAACAACTTGTAAAAGCGGCACAAAAACTTCAAATACTTTTTCTTCGCCGTTCTTTTTTTTTACTTCTTTTGAATGTTTTTCTTAATTTTGTACTTGTAAAAAGCGAAATAAAATTCATGACGCGAAATTTCCCTTCTCGCGGTTCGGTTCGTGTTAAGATTTCATTAAACTTTCTGTAAGACAGCAAAGCCTAGCCAATTTATACTATAAAACAGCTAAAACCAACAGAAGTTGGGGAAAAACGTCAAGGCAGACAAAAAAACTTAGCTCATTAATTGAGTCGCTCGCTCTATTACACAAAAAGGGAAAGAAAAAAAGGATTTCGTATAAATATAAATACTGCATAATAAGAACATAAACACAAATAACGGAACTAACTGCAAAAAGGATTAAGAAAGGTTTATTTGGAAGAACGAAAACTGCATTCCCTAACGAGGTTGATTTGACTTCAAATAATGTTTATTATTATGTTATATTTTTATATCTTTCTCTTTAAAATATTTTCTTTTTAACTTGTAAAACATACAAAGAAACAACAAGCCTTAAGTCAAAGCTTATAAGTTTTCTTAAAGGAAAACATAAAACAAGCGCGTTTCCTATTTCAATTTGGCATATCAGCTATTTGGAAATGAACTTTCGCTCCACTCGCATCTGCCTTTGGCGCCCCAGCTAGAAAGTATCTTTAGCTGTATCTGTATCTGTATCGTTTGCTGTTGCTTTTTCTATTGCTCTTGTATGGATGTATCCTTTTCTTTTTATTGTATTACCGCGAGTGTTATGCTAATTTCCGTAGCTGGCAAAGCAAACGGGGATTGCGGCTTTCAGAGTCTGTGGTTCATCCTTAGAGTATCGGGTGGGTCTTTGGTCTTTCTTGGGTGTTCTGAGCACAGTACGGAAATGAAATTTAACTGAATTTGCATTGGAATTCGATTAAATCGTTTATGCAAACATTTCGTTTCATTTCATTTGCGGGTTTTTCGCTTTACCGAATCTCTTTCGCCTCTCTCTCTCTCTAACTGTAACTGTAAACAGGGCTTATGTGAATGTGCGAATCCTTTATGGCTGTATTCGTCTCAGACTTCAACTCTCCACTCACTCCGTTTCGCTCCGCAGCTTCTTCGCTCATTTTGCACCATTTGATTTGCCCGCTCTGTTTATTTTTCGTCGGCGTTTTGCAATTCTTGTGGCATAAGCGGCGAAATTACATTGAAAAGCCTCGAGAGTTGATTTTGGAATTCATCTAATTTACATAATGCTCATATGTTGTTTGCCAGCGTTTTGAGTCTTTCCGTGCGTTCTGCATGGCTCAGCACATTTAATGCTGTGTGTGGAAATGTATCTAAGAGCTTGTTATTTATGAATTAATTTCATTTCTCATGTAAATGCATAAAGGTAATCGAGTATGCGACTCTCACTCTCACACTCATTCTTATTTGCATAAAAATATGAATTTGTATTCTCTAGCACAAGAATAAAATCAACTTGACGGAAGGAGGTGCTCAGCATCTCTATGCTGTTAGCACTTTGTGTGACAAATTTTATTTGCTAAATTAAATACAATTTTTGGATGGAATATATTCGCATGTGTGTGCGTAGAGAGGAATATCACAAAATAGAGCATTACACGGGAAACTTTTAACCAAAGCTCTTCCTCCCTCTCACTTTAATAAATAGTTCAAATATTCATTAAGCTGCTTACTTTAAGCCTAAAAAGCTTTATGACCATTTTGGTAATTTTATATTTGAACAGCTTACCATTTTGCCATAGCAAATATTGCAATCCTATTACTTGCAACATTGCATTCGTTTTTGTAGCTTCTTTAAGCTCGTTTGGCATTGCCAAAGTTTTATCTAAAGCTCCCAAAATGGCATTCAAATGCAAACCGCATGAGAGACGCACAAAGAATGCTTCTGCTGCTATATAAGTTGCATCTACAGTGTGGCACTGTGACAATGTGACAGTAACCCAATGCGGTCATACATTGTCTGTCTCCCCTCTCTCTCTCTTACTATCTATATTTTTACTCTCTGTAGCCCATTTGACACAATGAGCTACCCAAAATGGTGCTGAGTGTCAAGGGAAATTTCTGTTTTATTGCGGTCCATGAAAAACAGTTCATAAATAAGCATATGCATGTGAGTTTATCAGCATTTGAGTGCACTTATGCACTCTTATGCCATAGGTATGCCCCAAAAAGCCAATTCATATCAGTTCATAACTCGGTTTTGCGGCTTTTTGCCGCATGCAAATCGAAATTATATTACAATTGCATTCAGTTTGGTTTTGTTCGAAAGTTTTATCATGCTCACAAAATATGTTTGCCTGGCCTCGAATGTCGCCTAAAAGCTTTGCAAATCAAATAAATAAATAATAAATATACCTTGTTGCAAAAATTTTAATGAATTGAAGTTCATAAAATATTTAAGCACAATTTGAAAACTCTATTAACACCATCTAAAAAGTGTCTGCTGCAAAAGTTTACAGCTCACTTATAAATCATAAAAATTGAAACAAGACAAAACTTGTCCATTAACAGCATTCGCCGAACTTTTGTACATTTTACAACAAATTTAACTTTAATTTTGGTAATTTAGCAACGCTCCCGGGCTAAGCGGCTGAACGCAAACGAATGAAAATGAATGACTGAATAAATATTCAATTTAATATTTGTTAAATTTTAGCCAGAGGGAGATCTGTTTAAAGTTGCAAACTCCGTAATTGCAGCAATAAACTTTTCAAAGTCGTGAAGAGAAAGTGACTTCAAATAATGAGATATGCATATGGCCTTCCAACACTGGCCAGCAATATTGATTGACCCTTGAGCTTTACATCCATCCAATCTATGACATTTGCCATGCTGCATTTTAAATCCATATTTTATGTAAACGCGCCTACCATTTTCCCCCTTTCACAGAAATCAACCAATTCCAACGAACATCCTTTTGGAATAGCCAAAAAATCGAAACGTGGAGCCCATAAATTTACAACACCCCTCGCTACCCTCCCAGCTCATTTGCACAGAGGATTAAAGGGTCTCGTCGGGGTTTTGCACTCTAACCATTTGTTATGCCTTTGCGTACGGCTTTGGTTTTTCACCAATTTTTCTTCTTTTTACACTTTGCTTCCTCTCTTCTTTTTCGTGTGTAAAAGCTGGCAAAAGTGATTAATGCAAGAGTTGGCAGCGGCCATGTCGATGGCCGCCGAGTAACAACAACAGCACAGCCCGCAACTCCGGCATTTTTATTGAATTGCCAGCTTCGGAATGTGCCTGGCCACTCCATTTATACCTGCACAATTCGCAGTCCGAATAAAACTAGACACTCGCTGAATTTCCAATAGCTTGCATTGAAAAACCTTAGAAGTGTGGGTTAGAGTATGGTTGGAACTATGCTTTGACTACAGTTGCGCGGATTAAAGTACGAAATTCGAGAAAAGCCGCTTTGCAACAGCAAAGCGTATGCGACAGGTGTGTCGGGAGACGCGTGTTAAAGTCGAACGAAGCATTGTAAATTTAATATTAACACTAAAGAATGAATCTTACTTTGCATTAAAATACTTAATCTTATCAAGTTTTGTTATCACGCTAAGATGCTCTCTTTGAAATTCGTTATTCAATAAATGCGCAACGAGCCAAAGACAATGCCAAACATCAAGTAAATCAGACATTTAGCCATCCCCTTGCAAAACAAGCACGCTTCCAAAGGACCTTTTGTGTGTGGGGAGAAGCAAAACTGTAAAACAGTCAACCAGATTTCTATCAAGCCATCAAACTGGCAATGAGAGTCGATTCAAAAGCCCAAGTATCACTGATATCGAAAACCACCCTGCCAGTGCTGGAAGTGCTCTGTGAGTTGGGGGCAGGAAGAGGGTAACAGACATTTCTGCTCAACATTTTACATTATTGATGGTAATTTTAAAACGTGCCTACAACAAAAAATTCTACACATTTGCCGGATTTACGTGTTTTTTTTTTTGAGTGTGTGTTGTGTGTGTGGCTTTGTTTTGCTTTTTGCGTTCGATTGACGCTTATCTTAATGGACCAAACATATGGCCATATGTACCGCCTCTCTCTCTCTCTCGCCCTGCCTGTGGCACGTTGGGAGCAAACGTGTTGATAATTTAAATAAGCTACTTTGAGCGCTTTGCCATTTGACATTGCGCATACGCAACGTTCGCCTGTCAACGCTGCGATAAGCCAGGAGTAAATGTTTTTCGATTTTGAATTAATTTTGCGCTCAAATCCCAGCGAGATTTTGTGACAGGGCGCTAGCTTCATTAAAAAATTGTTTCGTGATGGGTGGAAGGATATCTTTTTTTGAATGTTGCATATGAAAAGAGTATGAAGCGGGTGAATATTGCGAATTAGCCGAGTTAAGGAAAATATTTTGAGTAAAAATTTTATGAAGTTGAACATTTAATTGACATGCGAAATGATTGTTGAGCTGAAATATGTTTTCTTGTCTTTTTCTTAATCATTTTTAAATAAGAAACTAAACTTTAGCTGCCTGCTCATCGCTAGCTTGTTGCTTTATCATGATTCTAAATCGATGCACACTTATAAACATAATACCAAGGCTGCCAGGTTTGCAAGGACATCGAGCATATGTGCAACTTAAGCATATTAAAAAGGAGCAACAGGACATTCACGAAATGCCAAAGACTGCCAGACAACAAAAGCAGTGCAAGAGCAAATATCAAATCAATTTTAATTTAGAGAACAAGCAAGAACGCTTTTCGAAAAATGCAAAGGCAAGCAAAAAAAATTGGATAGAATGTTAAAAGGCAGGCAAAGGACGAGCAAAGGCAGCTAGGAAGCAAACTGAAACCCTTCGTATGACTTGCAAAGGGGAGACTATAGAAATGAGACTCAACCCCAAAAAATTGAGAACAAACCTACCGGTAAACTTATCTCCCCCCCCTGCCCAAACTTCTCAGTGAAGGCAAACAGTGTGCTTAGCATATGGGCATAAATCTCAACACAGATCGTGGGGGGAGGGAGAGAGTTGAAGGCGCCACCCCACAACGCAAACTGGGGCGATTCTGTCTGCTTTCCTCAAGACGACAGCACAATCTAATAAAATGGCTAAACGCTTCAATGACAATTCGAGCATGTAAAGTACACATATATATATATATACATACAGAAGGTAGTAGAGAGAAAAGAACGGTAAATACATGTTGCATGTGACGCTTAGCCGTGTCGAACAAGCGACTCCTGCTTTCCCTTCGTAAAAGTAGGCAATAATCGTAAGTGAAACTGCGTTTGCTTGCTTGTCCAAGAAGGGGATTAATACGGTGGTGGGAGAGGGGAATGGTATGGGGTTCTGAAAGATGCGAGATGCTGACGGTCAGTCACCAGCTGCTCATCCCCCACAATCAGCTCATGTATTGAAATGCGCTTTAAGTTGTGGCGAAGCGTAATTGAATTAAATGGATTTCAATATGCGGGCGCATGTTTCCCCAGGCAGATGGGGTGAGGGGCAAGGGTGAATAGGAAGGTTGCTGGGGTTAGTTTGGAACACTGTACACGCATAAACAGCTGGCTAAGATGAAAGTCACAATAATTTGTGTTGTTTTGTGACTAGGAAAAGAATTAAGTCGAAAATAAGCCGATAATAATATTTAATTGGATTTTCTTAAAATAAAAACAAATATTTCTTTAAGTAAATAAAACAAAAAACTAAATATTATGTTGAAAGGTAGTTTTAATTCCTTTTAAGTTGATTTCTTTCTTAGTTCGTAGTTGCTTTTCAAGTGTTTTTAAGTTTGGCAACCTTAAGACGCATTCCATTTGGCAACTTTGTGGCAAAATGCAAACTTCAATCAACACCAGCAAAAATCAAAAAAACTAGATGTAAAGAAACCCACAAGACAAACTTAACTGACCAACTGTCCTGCATTGTGTTATTTTGCAACACTGGAGACCAAACAAAAGAAGATAGTATAAAAATAATAAAAAAATGAAGCGAAAGACGAAACTTTTTTGTGACTTCTTATAGTTAGTATATTCAGGTTCTTTTGGTCGATGTCTTTTGGTCGTTCATTGTTTTATTTACCTGCTAGCCAGGTGTGTGTGTGTGTGTGTTGTGTGTTGGTGTGTTTATTTATATCGCATGATTGAATCTTGGCCAACAGCAACTTTTTCTATTAACTTTAATGCCAGCAGAGACCAGCAGCACCAGCGGCAGCAGCAGTACCAACTATGTGGCTATAAGTCTAGAACTGTCTGCTTTGACTTTGGCGGGTGTTTTTGTCCGGTTTTGTCGGTTAGGCAGCGACTTTTACCTGGTCGCCTCTTTAGCTCTCGTAAATGAACTTGATTTTATCGTCTCAGACTGGTTCTTCCCTTATTCACCTTTTCGCCTCAGCCAATGTGTATTGATTTCCAGTGGCTTCCACTTGGCTGCCTCGGCTACTTCAAGTGGTTTTGCGTTGTTCTGCTTTGCCGTTACATTGTTTTTATGCCACGTCTCCGTGCGCTAATGAAAAAGTTCGAAAAAGTCAATGCTTTTTTTGACTTTTCATTTGTTTGGTTGGGGCTTTTTCTTTAGAAGTTGACTTTTTATGGCAATTTTAGCGATTGCACATTATTGATGACTTTGCTAAAGCCAAATATCATAAGAATAGTTCATTAATCGCTGCCGGCCCTAAAAAAAAAACACTTGAATCACTTCAGAAGTTGATTTCTTGAAGGTATAATTGGAACTAAGAAACTAACCAAAAGCCCTTTTCTAGTACAACATTTATTTCTCTGTTTAAATTTTAATGAATTTTACTATGAGAGATTCTATAATATGATACTATATATAATATCCTTCACGTATAAGAAAGTTCTTATTTATTTCTTGTTCGGCTTCTGCATTTGATTTATTTGCGTTAGCTCATTTCCGTTTTCGGCCGCTGATTATCTCATTTCAGCTAAGCTCATCCCGACTCAATGAAGATTGACTTCAGTTCTGTTCAAGCGTGCGTGTATCTTTTGTAATTGTGTATCTCTGTATCTTTCGACTGTATCTGTATCGTTTTGCTTGTTGTTTGTAACTGTAACTGCAGCTTGTTGTAAATTCGTTCTGGCAGCTTTAATGTTTGCCAAAGCGGAAATGAAAAACTTTTGCACGTAGTCACCAAAAGTGGCAAAGTGCACGTTCTGCTTTTCACATTGTTGTTCTCGTTTTCGTTCGCGTTGAAGCTGTGTTGCGATGAAGCATGAAAAGTTTTTGTTTAATTTTGGCATTTTCACGTATTTACACCCACACACAGACACACATACACTCTGCTAGAAAGCTAAGCATACTGGGAGTTTCGAGATTTTCAGTTGCGCCCAGCTGAGCTTAGCTTGACTTGTTGGCACGCACGTTTGCTCATTAAATACGCATACGCATGGTGTACAAGAGTGTGAGAGAGAGACAGAGATATACTGTAAGAGGATGTCACATACTACGCATCTAAAGCCACACAGACAGTTACAGCCAAACACTTATAAATGTTGTGCCAGATAATGAATCTTTTGCCTACCAAAACCCCTCCACCCAGCACTCCATACTAAGTTAGTCCTGTCGAGCTGCTGTTGTTGTTGTTGTGTCTGTCTGTCTGTCTGTTTTATTTGCTTTTATTGTCTTCAACTTTATTCATATCCTGTTAAAATGTATAACTTTGGGCTTTTCGGGTTATAAATTAAATGCAAGTACAACCAATTCAAGACGAAAGAGAGAGAGAGAGAGGGCGAGAGAGGGGCGTGAGAGGTAAGGAGGTTGGTTAAATATGTTGTCAAGTCGACGATTGTGTTGATAAACTGCAATATGCAGCATAATTAATGAGCATGTCGTACAATGCCAATATTTTACATTTGCCACACAACCAAAAACACACACACACACATACGTTTAATTGCACTTAATGAGCAATTTATGGAATGCACTTGCAAATCTATTTTGAATACACTTTTTGAAAAGACAAAATTTGTTAATTGACAAACGATTAAAATGACATTTAAGTTAACAGAAAAAGTTGCATAAATATTTATCAAGATTTTCTTAGTTTAACATTAAGGCGTCTTAAAGGCCTTCTGTCAACTTAGAATAACTTAATTTGTCAAATCAACTGTAATTTATCTTTCTCACTCGGGGCTTAAAACCAAGGCAAAGTCATTCATTATTGTAATTTATTTGCAGCTACTGAAAATGCCAAATATTTATTTAATTTTGAGCATTCTTCAATTTATTTGTTTGCATAAAACGATTTTCAAAGCGACATCTCCAACCGCTGTCCATGCCCTGCCTCCCAACTCTACCCTCCGCCGCCCAGGCTGAGTGACATTTGGCAAGGCATATCGATTGCGATTAGTAAGAAAATTTTCAATTTTCTAGCAGAGCTGCCAGAGCATTCAAAACCAAAAAAAAAACAAATGCACAAAAAAACCAAGAGAAAAAATCAAAAAGAAAATCTGATGCAAACAAACTGTTGGATGGGCGACAGCCGCCGGCATTGTTGACACCCAATGGCACCCCTCCCCCTACATTCACATCTTGCCGCCGGGGGGTTTTGCCTTCTTGGTTCCAACCGCTGTGAAAATGTGGCTCGCAGTATTATCGATAACCGTAACAATGGAAACTGTTAACGTCCTGCCACTAACTACACTGAATAAAATATATCATATAAATGATTATGAAGAAAAAACTTAATTAACAAAAATCATTTTAGTATGTTAAACATTAAGATATTTTCTAAAATAAATATTAAGATTTATTCTTTAACAAATGTTCCTCATTCTTTTTAGATATGTTTTGCTCAGTGTACTAGCTAGCTAACTGCTTGGTTGCTGCCTGCTAACACAGCCTCTATGCGCCGCCTGCCTTGCTCCCGCATCCGGAACGCGGTTTCTATTTGAAAACCATTTTGTTTGCTTTATGGATTTGCAGAGAGCTTAAAGTGGCTTCGTCGCTTCGTTTGCTTCATTTTGCTATTGTTGATAAATTTTGAGGCGTGAATGCGACCAGACCGAAAGCCAAAGCCTCCACCCAAGCAGCCGTAGCCATGGCCAAGTCGCATAGCCATTGCCATTGAAGTCAAGTGTTGTTTTGGTTCTGGGGTCTGGGCCGTGTTTTTGTTTTATTTTCTCATGTTGACTATTGGCTTAGCGTTTTATGGCCAAATGGCAACTGTTTACACGAGCTGCTGCTGCTGCGGAGACGATGCTGCTATTGTTTTTAGGCATTCCTAAGACTTGGTGCCTTTAATTGGTTGGGTCGCAGGCGCTAATTTCAAGTGCGCCAAAGTTTGCTTTTGTGGGATTAGCTCGACAGAGGCGCTGATTAAGTGGCAAGGCAACATTACAGCGACAGATTGGCAGTTTAAAGTGAGCTTAAAAGTCTTTATATAATGATATGGCAACAGGTTTACTTTGTTTAAGGTTCTGTTTTCACTCGCATCGAACATCATTCTGTCTGAATAAATGCTCAAAAAATCTGGTTGCTTCTTTAAAGTCTCGTGCGCTCATTCAATGGAAAATGGTAATGCAGAAACCGCTCTCAAGGACTTTTTTGTGGCAGGGTGCACAAATTAAGATCGACACCGAATATAACCAGGCCAACACACAGCACAGACCTCATGCGTCCATTTATTGCTTCGTTCCACATTCCATAACGTGCCCTACGCTCCCCTCCTCAACAAACTGTGCAACACTCGTTTACTCTTTCATTTTGGTGATTTTTGCCGTAGTGCTTGAACAAGAACAACACTTCGACGTGCGCATAATTCACAGCTGAGTGAATTTTAAGTGGTTATTGCAAAAGTTCGCACAGGCGAAAGTGTTGGCAGCAATGCCCTTATGTTCCCCCAAGCCAGCCATATTGGGTGCCAAGCAAAATTGGAGCGCAGTTTTTATTGAGTTATGCCTGTACGAGTAGGCGACGGCAAATGCGACGACGACGCCTGAGACGATTGCAGCAAGGACGTCGTTGACTAGGCTAGAAATTAGGTTAAGCATTATAAATAATTTGATAAGCCTTAATTGGCGTGAACTTGCAACGAGTCAGCTGCTAAGGTTGCCGCCTTCTGCCAAAACCATTTGCTGTGATTGACAGGCGCTGGGTCGATTGGCGGGTCATTGCCAGACGGAAATGATTATTATATAATTGAAATTGATAGGCAAGTGGGCGTGGGCGTTGGCGTGGGCGCGGCATAGCAGAAAGTTGCCACTTGTTCGCTTCAATTATTCATAAAAATCCCATTTCATTCGAATTACAGATGCAAAAGCAGCTGCTCATCTAATGATAAGCTCCGCAATCGTCCCCAAATGAAAATCGTTCGCTTAAGCTATTGTCTATTTGCACAACGACTACGTGACCAGGCGAGAAACGTGCTCAAGTTGAGATTTAAAGCTGCATGTGTTTAAAAAGACTTCGAAGATTTTCAGTCATCAATTTTGTTATTATCGCACAACGACTAGTTTATGCTTTTCAAAAGCTAAAGCATATTTGTTTTATAACACGCACTTTACACAATGTAAACAAAACTTAGCACAAGTGTGGCCGCTTCGACTTTGGTGGTATTTGGCGATTAGTTGGTATAATACGGTCACACTGGAGCATGTAGAAGAACTAAGTGGATACAACTATTGTTTAAACAAACAGTTAACTTGGCCGATCTAGTAAACTTGCAAATTTGATATTTACAATGATGTAAAAAACTGAATTTAGTGTTTTTTATCCTGATACAGCTATGATAAAAAGAAATCGATAGTTTCTCGATAGTTGGCTTGGTCACGTTGCCTCTAAATAAGTATCAATTTAAAAGTCTATAATTAGAAAAGAGCATGGACCTGCATATGTATACATATACATAGATATGTATAATAACTGTTGATATTAATTAATGATTACCAGGACATTCGCCGGCTGGGTGGTCGTGTGCGTTGAGTCTCGTGGGTCAACGGCTGGAATGCGATAAGTCTCTCAACGTTGCACGATCACACAGTTGTGGGTTCGAATCCCGCTTTAAGAGCATGGTTGTTTGTGTTTGTCCGTCTTTCAATTCCTTCAATCCTATCCTCCTATTCTCTCTACTACGTACCCATCAACTCTTGAAGACAAAAAGTATTTATAGTTTATAAGTGTATATAGTGTACATAAGCAGTATATAAAAGGTCACACATAAAAGTTTAAATTTAGATATTAAATAAAACGGCACCCGCGAATACTTTCAACTTAAGGTTGGCAACTTCGTCTGGCAAGTCGGCATTACTTATAATTAGGATTAATATAAACCAGCCAGCAGTGTTTAACAGTTGTATTTCAAGTAATTATAATAAGGGTGTGTCAATCGGAATGTTGTTAGTGGACGACAACTGGACAATTGGGTACGACACAACACACACACACTTATAAAGTTACCAGAAGACTTTGTAAAAACAAACAATCGGGCATGGTTGTTTTCTCATCAACAACCGCAACTCTAGTTAGTAATTAAAGGCAAATGGATGGCGAATAATGTAAATGTAATGGAAATGTGAACAACACGACGATGACACTCGGAATCGGATCTATATGAATTGGATTGCGCTCAGCTAAACAACATCAAAGCTGAGCGGGGCTTTAAAATATGCATCATCAATAAAACGGTATTAAACGCAGCAAACGCGCTTAGAACAATACATAAAAAATTGTAAAATTAAAAAAATAGTAAAATTTGTAACGAAAAATTAAAAAAAAAAGTAGCACGAAATGAAAAATAAAAATGTTAAATATTTTTTAAATTCTTTTTAAATTATTTTAGAACAACTTAATATCGCCGCTGCCTAACAATGGGCCAACATTTTTGCTAAGTAAACCAACAACAACGGACTGAACAAACTTAGTGAACTGAGATCTGAGAGCGAATCGACAGTACAAATAAACTACTGTACCAAAAATCCTAACTCCACAACAAATCCCATTGACAAAATCAAGCAATTGCAATCGATATGCGATGCACACACACAATTGTAATACATATAGAACATTCGGTAAATGGTCATGTTTCGGTCTGATGCCAGAGCTTCGAGATCTCAGTCAGGTAGCTGGGGGAGTTTGACGGAAGTAAAGTTTGTTGTAGTAGAGGGAAGGGATCTGCTGCTAGTTTGGGTTTTGAATGCAGAGATGTGCATGTGATTTCAAAGTAAGTCACGAGTTTGGAGAAGAATAATAAAAAGCTATTTTTCCATTAAACATCGTATGCCAACGATTGTTATAGAATATCGCGGCACTTTCAACTCTCATCTTTAGTTTTAAAGCTTTTAGCTACTCAACCGTTTGGCCGTCACACGCGACATGTTGCTGCTGTGTTCGTTCATTGCTCTGTCCAAATGTCAATGCAATTGTCATTGTATCTCTCTCTCTCTCTGTCCATTTCCCCTTCCTCTATATGTATATCCCTCTCTCAGCCTTTCTCTGTGCAATTCTGTTGTTCATGTTGTTTCTGAAGTTCTGTTGTTATTCGTGTTGTTTGCCGTATGCATCATCAATTTGGTATGTTCAGTTTTGGGGGGAAAGTTAATGGAGAAAGAACTTGACGCCCAGCTGCTGCTGCTGCAACACTTATTGATGAGTTCGAGTACTGCTAACTGAAAGGTAATAAACGGTACAGTCAGTAGGGGGACACAAGGTTTGCGGGCGGTAAATCAGCTATGCAATTTGGCAAATTCGATAGTCACAGCATTAATAAAGAGAAAGAATTTAGATTTGAATGCTGTATTATACTTCCCAAGTGCTTTGTTTCGCATGTTCGGAATGTTATTAGCGAAGCTTTAAACCATAGCAAAGACTTATAATTATTTAATCAGTTCAGCTATGAATATTTAATAATAGAAATTATTTACTAAATACCCAATTCCTAAATCGCATCATCGTATTCGAATACACACATGAAAAACCTGCACAAAAAAACAAAAATTATTATCCGAACAATAGCTTTTACAAGACCGCGCCCCCTATCAAAATACAGACAGACAACTCTTGAGCCCTTTTGAAAATCCCACACACTCAATGAAATATAATTTCGAAAAAATGCGCACCAAATGCGCCATGGCAACTGAATCAGTCAAAATGAGAGAGCCGGGCTGGAAAGCGGACGCCAACGTAAGCCGCTTAAAATCATAACAAAAAATTCGTGAGAGAGGTTTGGGGTATGGCACTCGAAACTCATTACAACAAAAGGTGCTTCATCAGCGCTGTAGCCTGCAACAGCAACAAAAACAAACGGGAGCAAAAACAATGGCAACAACATGCCCACTTAAGTCGGCATTGGTGGCCATAATCAACTCGCCGCCGCCGTCGAACACCTTCAACCGATGGAAACAGGAGCAACACTGGCTTGTGGATGTTGGACGGGAGGGGGCAGGGGAGTGAAGGACGGCAGCATTTCATTTGCAGCGAACACTCGTAAAAAGTGAAAAGAACAATGGCGTGTCAAGGACCAACTGGGACTGCAAAATGCGGGTCTGCTCTATACACACACACCGACACCCACACCCACATCCACATCAACCCCAACCCCCACTCAAGGGACTCTGTCACACAGGCAGACCCGAGCGTATTCTGCGCTTGTCAGACGCTGCCTCACAATTCTGTCGCACTCAAGCCAGCGCTTTTTGATGCTGCACCATACACACACACGAGAGACTGTGTGTGTGTGTATGTGTGTCCTGTTCCAGTTTCCGGTGTGTGTCACAGGATTTTTCCACTTTTGCGTTAAGAGTTCAGCGTGTCAGGGCGAAACCCATTTGCCTGTCTTCCAACAAGCTGTCTGCACAGTAGAAAGTATTATTTACACTTAAAGTTCTTTTTTTTTAAGTTAAATTCTAAAGATTTTGCTTGTTGAATATGTAAGGAAAAGTATGATTAAGTTATAATGTTGAAAAATCATAATAATAATAATTATTATTTAATTAAAATATCATCGAATATGTAATTTTGTCTTCAACACAATTTTTTTCTTACAGTGCCGCTGTCTGTCGCTTATTCTCGTGGCTATTCTGGTCTCCTGGTCATGTGTAGACAGCTAGCAATAATTCTGATACTGCCGCTACCAGCTAACTCTTCCTCCCTGCGAGGCAGACAGGTAGAAAGCTCTGGGTTGCACTCCAACATTGTCAACCTCTGTCGCTACTCTTAGGTCTGACAATGATGGCGTTGACGTCATTGGCATTGGCGTCCTCGTTGGCTGCTGGCGTTTGTCATTCATTTACAGCCCACCTGCCGCCGCCCCCGCTCCAATTTGCCCTTTCAACGACAGACTAGTCGGGGGCCGCCGACGCCCATTATTTATGCTTTTTAGGTAGCTGCTCTATGCACACTAGGCGAAGATTGTTTGCAGCCAGCCAGAGTTGCTCTTATTCATGCAGAAGCAGGTGTCGCCTGTCGTTCCCTCGTCTCCATTTCGAGGGATTATATTGCAACCGGGGCGGGGCACGTTGCCAGATTGGCAAACAGAAGAAACGCACACACACTGACGCATCTTCAATTTGCAGTTGTCGTACATTTTAATTGTTATTGTTATGCGTGCAACGTCGATAATTGCCATTCAGTTAGCATTAATGTGAATGGAGTGAATTTTACTGCAATTACTAACTGCAGCTATTAATTGTACGAGATGGATAGTAATTAAAAAGAGAGCTGTCAGATTGGCTTAATATCCAAGTATAATTCCCAAGTGCTTTTTATTGTATAGTTGTGTTTTAACTTTAATAATTCTCAAGTACTTTGTTTGGCTTGTTTAGCATGCGGTTAGTTGAGTTTCAAACCACAGCAAGTACGCATTGCTGTTTTATTTATTAGGTATGGTATGTTAAGAAGTATCGAAAATCGATTACCTTGATTAATTTATCCTTTTTAAATCGCAACAAAAACTTGCTAGATCGGCATAAGATTTTGAATCACTTAATCAACATAAGTACAGCAGCAACCCCTTTTAAATACATGCTCGATTTAAGCTTTTGGGGCAAGTGGTGTTGGAATTGGGCGTAACCTGAACGCCCAGCAGTGACCAAAATTACAAATAGCGGTTATTATGAAGCTATAATTTATGCAAATACGTTTTAAGGGTTGAGTATCGTCGTTGTTGAGTTGTGGGCGGTAGTTACTTGACGCAAACCAGCTCTAATTGTTTGATTAATGGTTTGGTCTAAAAACTCAACTGCGGCACGTGCTCCAAGACACTACGCAATGGTGGGACTCAAGGTTTAAGTTGAAATAAGTACAGCCATTGTTTTTGTGTAGATTTCCATTTGCTGACCTATGTTATTTGCTCTCTCCATGTGTGTGTGTGTGTGGTAGCAAGGGTGGTGTAGAGAAGGGTTGCAATGTAAAACGCAAATATTGTTTCAATTGCAAAAGTTGCTCACAAAATTTACCTAGCGGGCACAGACAAACAGGCACACACACACACCCAAATAATATCCAACTGTGCAGCCATATATCTATAGATATACTACTCGTACACCATGTGCATATGCAACTAGCGCATTTGATATGATCTATATGTGCATATGTAGAGTAGATGCACTGTCAAATCAAAGCGCAGAAATTTGTGCAACGCGGTAGATGTGAATCCCATCTTATGTTTACTTCAAATGTTAATAAAATAAATGAAGGAAAAACTTACTTTAATGTCTGATAGTTGAAATTGTTATCTTAAACATGATTTCAAAACATTGTTTGTACTAACCTTTCCTGAAACCAACAGCCAACAGCAATGCTGAACTTGAACAAAAATACTTTTCTTTCAGTGTACATATAACATATATTTACAAAGATACACAGATACATATATCATGGGCACTGCCTTTGGCTGCTTTATGCATAACCCGGCCAAGGTTCTCCCTTCGTTCCTCCTGCCACCCTTTCACCGCACTTGGCCCTGCAATCTTCTGGCTGTAAGTTTTGCAAGTTGTTTGCTGTTTTTCATGTTTTTCATGTTTATGCGAAAAACTTTGCCAAGCATCGCCGTGCGAGCGCCGCGCCTCCAAGGCATATTTTCGTTCTATGTCTTCCGTTTTGGGATCCGCCTGGCATCAGGATAACAGACGGGGAATAGGTAGGTAGTCTGTTGGGAGTTGTGCCAACAGAGTTCTTGGCGGGATTGCATTGTTTGCCTTTGGCTTTAGCCACCGTGGCGCTGTTTGCATTCTGGTTTATGCTTCTAGTTTACTATTTTTTATGCATTTTTTATGGCATGCTCGCAGCGCATACGTAGCAAGCGCATCATCCATTGGCTATATTAAAAGATTTACATAGTTAAGCTCTTCAAATTGCTGGCAAATGGCGTCATATTTTGTGATTATGCCATCAAAAACTAGTGGCCAGTCGAGCTTAGGTTTAAATACGCTTGGTCAGTAACTAACAAATCAACAGAATGTCTAAGGTGAGGTACAGTAAAGCTATGTTTAAAGTAACTGCCTTGATATTAACTATATGATAAAATTCCTTCTTTCTTTGAAAGCTCTAAATTGAAGCGTAAAATAGGGAAAAGAAAAAGTTTTAGTAGACAAATATCCGCATAAAATATATTTAAAAATAGAATGATATGATATGATATGATATGATATTCTTACAAGCAAGTTTCACTGTAGTCTCTCGTTCTCACTCAAGTTATGACTGCACTCAGCTTTTCTTAGGCAATGAGCTCCTCAATGGCCGGAAATTGTCCAAGGACAGACAAAAGTTAAGAAAGTTTTCATTTTTCATGGCCCATTCGTTTGGGTTCGTGCCCCTCCAAACAAAATAGATAAGATAAGATAAAGTTGGGCACACAACAACAACAACAACAACAAAAAGAAGAAGTGTATGCAGAGAATTGAAAACCCAATTCAAAGTTATTGAAATTGCACAATAATTTCTTCAATTGCATGCGCTATTGAATTTCTGTCATAAGTTTTCATCTTCTCTCTCTTTCTTGCTATATTTCTGTTCTTTCGCTCAAGCATCCTTTGCACAGAACACAGAGAGAAAGGCGGCAGGGAACGAGGGAAGCTGAACAGAGTCTGTTGAACAGAAATTTCATTTGTGCTTTGTTGTATTGTGTGTAATTATGGACAAATGGGAAAATGTATTAAAGTTTTCAAAGCATTCGGCATTTCCAAACGGGTAATTAATGATAATGGGAAATTTTATCATTCAAAAACCTGGGATATAATAGAGAGAGGATTCTTCTCCCCCGCCTTCTTCTACTTATTATTTAAGACTTATTGAAAAGCTATTACAGTTGGTTGAGCTTTGTGCGCATCAACAAAGTTAAGATTTCAATTTCAAATATTTGGTTAGTTTCATTCACATAATTGTTTATTCACTTTGTTAGAGACAGGTAACTTAAATAGTTGTTCAAAGTAATTACTTAGTTAATTTATGCTTTTATATTTCAATATTTATCATGCAATATACTTCAAAGACAAAAGCATATCTATATTTTTCTGCTTATTATAACATGAACAAAGAAACTGAAAAAAAAAAATGCACTTGGATTCAATTTCATACATATTTGAATGCTTGCGTTGCTGTTATTGACATTTTATGCATGACATTCTTTCACTTGTGGCTTGTTATTGGAAGCACCAACCACCATTTTGGCATACCCATGTCAAGAGCAAAAGAGCAGTTCGTTCAGTGGAGCAGAAGAGCAAAAAAAAAAAACAGGGAACATAAATGGTTTTGTGGGCTGCAAATGACGCGAGTTGTCAACGTGAATTAAAAATAATTGATTTATTTAAAACGCAAGTTAAGCGAACAAACAACAAAATCAAGAAAATGTTTGGGAAAACCTTGAAAAAGGGACGCCACCACTTGGCAGTTGTCAGCAACAGAACTGACTAATTTGATGAGTAAAGTACGCCAACTTAAACAAAGCAATAAATATGCAATTAAAAAAATTAAAGACCTGCTGCTTTACTTGATGAACTTATTAGCCAAATGAGCAATTTGAGGCAGTCGTTAGAGTCAGGTTGAGAAAATAGAAGAAGAAAAAAAATGTCCAAAGTAGCTTTTCTCTTTCGTCCTTATCTTTTTGCGCAATGTTGTGTAAATTGTCAAAATTATTAATTGCGGTCATTACTTTCTGTTCTTGATAGCTCAACCCTCGCCCGCCCCCGGGCCACACTTCTTCTCCTTGTTCTACTCGCATATCCTGGGGGCTTGTCTTTCCAAACGTCTGACAACTCCCCCAGCTCCATTTTAATTAGCCAATAAATGCCGCAGTGAAAATTACGCCACAATGAGTATTAATCGCAGCCTGTTAACCGTAAGCGATTTGTTATCGTTAAAAAAATATATGTATATATATTTTCGCCTTGGCAAGTTGTTAAGCTGCCAAAAACTTTTCGCCTTTTTGTATCTTCTGGGTTAATCGCTTTCTTGCCTGCCAGCCTGCCTGCCTGCTTGCAACCCACATATAAGTATTTGCGCCCTTTTATTAGTCAACATTAATATTTTTTATAACAATGCCCCCAAGCTCAACTTAAGGTTTGCGGCTCGTTAATAAAGACATTGCCAGTATTTTTGCCCAGCGGCCTTTTATTGCGAGGCCTTAATTTTTGATGAGTTAGCGATAAGACCTGGTCGTCAAAGTTTCCAAATGTCAATCGAATGCGATAAAATAGGTATTAAGAAAGTTAACACACGAAACTTGTAATCATTGCATCTAAAAATATATTTTAAATACACTTTTAAACACTTTTTGGTTGCGTTTTATTCAGTTTGACTATTTTTATGACTGAAATAAAAATTATTTGTATTAAATACGTTTTATTTAAGGGTAGGGTTCTTTCAAAAAGACTGTGTTCGATGCGTCGCGACGGAAAAGTTGCTATCAGCACCATTACGCGAAGCGTCACATTGCCACAATTACTTCCCGTTAGACTGATTGGGGGGGGTAGGAGCAGGAGAAGCAGGAACAACAACTCAAACAGCAATTGAAGCACTTAATCAAAATAAATAAATCGGTAAATGCTGGCGCTTGAGTTTCATGAAGGAAGCCAATGACAATAAAGAAAATGGCAGTCAACTGGAAAACTTGGATAACTTGCAAAGAAATAAATATTTTCATATCACCAAAAATATATGAGAAAAAAAAATGAATCGCTTTAAAAGGAAATTTAAAACGGAAATTAGCCAAATACTATATGAACGCTGTGCTTTATATACTTATATAAATATCTGATGGGGCAAGCAAACCAATTCGAAAGTTACAAGCTCAAGTAAAAGCAAAAGTGCGAGCTGAAACGGAAAAGCGAATCCGAAAACCCTTTTTTGCATATGTGAGCATTATGCGATTTGCATATATAAATAAACTTTATCAAAAACATATTCATAGCGCCCGCACATTTACAATACAGAACCCCTGGCAATGGCAGAGGCGGGGAGGGGTGGCAGGGGGTCGCAGAGAAAAGCAACAAAACGATTTTCCACTTGACATGTGCTCAAGTGGCTGCCACACACTCGCTGCGTTTGTTGTTTCGTTACACGGAGAAAAAAGATTAAAAACCTCAGAATCTCTTATAGTGTACAAATATTATTTAGTGATATTTTCTCTCAGTGTTAGCTTTGGCGTGAGCATGCTGAATGTAGGATATTCAATCTGTTTTCTCCATTTAAACAATTTTCAAAACTTGTTTATAACTCAATTTTGCAAAATAAAACGAAATAACACTTAAATAAATAAACACAATGCGAACACAAAACACAAAACAGCAAAACCAAAAGTTGAGTACAAAATGAACAGTTCCCCCCCTCTTTTTGTGTGTGTGTTCTTGTGTGCTGCCAGTTCGCACGCATGTAACAGACAATAACAACAACAACAATTGTTCTTTGTTGTTGCAGCTCTTAAATGGCACGCGAAGAATCCTCCAAAACGTAATGGATATATCAAGCTCTTTAGTTCGGAGCGCCCAAAACTAAAACTGAAATTGCCAAATGGCATTTGCCGAATGAACGTTTGTGTATTGTTTTGGAGTTTAGTCGGGTGGCTGAATGTCCAACAGACTGCTAGCGGAAAGGGGAAGGTGCCGGTTAGTCAGACAAAGCACACACAACTTCTTAATTACGTTCGCATCAACATTTTGTGTTTAATTTCGAGAGCATTTTTCAGTGCCATAAATCGAATATTTTATCTCAAATGTAAATTGAAACCATGATGAAAACAGATTGTAAATAATTTATCAAGTATTTTACAAATATATTTGATTGCTCTTTTGTATATTGATAGCATTGATTGCATCATAATTTCACATTTGTATTTTTATACTCGATACCGAAGGTGAGTGAGCGCGATAGCGGATAGCATGTGCAGCCTGTACTGCCAATTTTTGTTGAGCAAAAAAAGCTAGATAGGCGAAAAACTAAAGCAAAAAAAGCTATTTACACACAAATGATACCAAATCACTCATAAAGAAAAAAGCTGTCCCATACCTTATTTGAACATTTTTCCCGCAATCACGTTTTGAAAAAAGCCAGATCTGACGGGGAAAAAGCGGAATTGGCAACACTGTGTGCAGCCGTTTTTGTTTCAGTTGCCCTAGCACTCAGCGGCCCGTCAATTTTACGACAAGTGAGAGTCCAGCGGCAACCAAGAACGGTAAAAATGTGTTAGTATTTGTGTGCATGTGCGTCTTTTACATTTCTGCTGAGCCTGCTGCTCGTGGATGCTTTTGTTCTCTTTGATATTTTTTCTTTGTCTGTGTCTTCGACACTTTCGGAATTTGTGAACATTAAAGTTCGGAAGACAACTTTCAATATGCATGTCAAATAGTAAATGAGTTTGGGATGATGATAGTTTGATGAGAATAGTAGTTAAAATAATAATAGTTATTGTTTGCACTTAGTAAAAAATAAGTACCAAACCACTAAACAAATTATATGTGTATACAGATTTCGATCATACAAATATTTGAGAAGTTTAAATTAAGCAAAATACTCGCCTTTTGAAAGTGTATTGAAGCGCTTAAAGAACAATTTATATAAATTGCAGCAGTTTAAATTATTTACATAACTGTATCCAATCTAACAGGGTGATCAATATAAAATAGAATAAGCAGAATGCACTCACCGGTAGCAGCAAACAACACAAATACAGTTCAAAGAGAGCATTTGGCTCTCTCTTTCTCTCTCTCTCATTTTTTTTCACTGAGCACTTTCACAAAAACAAAAACCTCACACCCACACACACCAATAATTAATGAGAAGCCTCTCATCTTTCTTCTCTATATATGCATATTATTTTATTTTCACTTCAATTCACACACAAGAAAAAAATAAAATAAAATAAATTAATAACATCTTCAATGCTTCGCTTATTATTGAGATATTCAGCGCGCTAAACGCAACAACAACACACTCCTATTAGCGCGGATATCCGCTCCTCTTATTTTTTCGCGACCCGGCAAAGCAGCAAAAAAAACGACGCGCGTTTCACAACTTTTCATTTGCTTAAAAACACGTTAAAAAGCAATTGCACGGCGATTCTATAATGTTATTTATACTTTGCGTATGTTCAGCGAGTTATATAAACACAATTAGACAATTAATATAGCGCGTATCAATTTTTATTAAATATTTAAACGGACGAAAAAATCCAGCGGTGTAGAGACGAGCAAAGTTCCAGGCTAACTGCCTTTGTGAGTCAAGTGAAACAAGTGGAATTTGAGAACTTGTGGAAGGGAACGATCGCTCTCTGTAGTTAGAGTACGACAGTCCTTTTATATCTCTATTCGCGAAGTTGATGTACATTCGTGTGCAGCCATAAACGAATAATATAACAAGACAGATCTTAAGAGTTGGAATGTAATGTTAATTAACATAAACGCAACGGATGGACAAAATGCATGCTAAAATTGTATGCCAAAAAGTCAACTTGGGCATCAGTAAAATCTTTCGACTTCCATAACTTCGGCAAAACTCACCCGATTTTCAAAAGCAATACGTTGAAAGTCATGGTTTGACCCCTAGAATAAAACTGCATTTAAAGTTAGAAAAGCGATTTTTGGTCATAACTCATGTCAAAATCATATGCCAAAAAATCGACTTGGGAATTGGGAAAATCTTTCGACTTCCATAACTTCGGCAAAACTCACCCGATTTTCAAAAGCAATACGTTGAAAGTCATGGTTTGACCCCTAGAATAAAACTGCATTTAAAGTTAGAAAAGCGATTTTTGGTCATAACTCATGTCAAAATTTTATGCCAAAAATCGACTTGGGAATAGGGAAAATCTTTCGACTTCCATAACTTCGGCAAAACTCACCCGATTGTCAAAAGCAATACGTTGAAAGTCATGGTTTGACCCCTAGAATAAAACTGCATTTAAAGTTAGAAAAGCGATTTTTGGTCAAAATTCATGTCAAAATTTTATGCCAAAAAATCGACTTGGGAATTGGGAAAATCTTTCGACTTCCATAACTTCGGCAAAACTGACCCGATTTTCAAAAGCAATAGCTTAAAAGTCATGGTTTGACCCCTCAAATAAAACTGCATTTAAAGTTAGAAAAGCGATTTTTGGTCAAAATCATGTTAAAATTTTATGCCAAAAAATCGACTTGGGTATAGGTAAAATCTTTCGACTTCCATAACTTCGGCAAAACTCACCCGATTGTCAAAAGCAATACGTTGAAAGTCATGGTTTGACCCCTAGAATAAAACTGCATTTAAAGTTAGAAAAGCGATTTTTGGTCAAAACTCATGTCAAAATCATATGCCAAAAAATCGACTTGGGAATTGGGAAAATCTTTCGACTTCCATAACTTCGGCAAAACTCACCCGATTGTCAAAAGCAATACGTTGAAAGTCATGGTTTGACCCCTGGAATAAAACTGCATTTAAAGTTAGAAAAGCGATTTTTGGTCAAAATTCATGTCAAAATTTTATGCCAAAAAATCGACTTGGGAATTGGGAAAATCTTTCGACTTCCATAACTTCGGCAAAAGTGACCCGATTTTCAAAAGCAATAGCTTAAAAGTCATGGTTTGACCCCTCAAATAAAACTGCATTTTAGAGATTTCATTTAAGTGAAATTCGATTTTTGGTCAATTTGCATGTTAAAATTTTATAAACAAAAATTGACTTGGGCATTGGTAAAATCTTTCGACTTCCATAACTTCGTCAAACGTGACCCGATTTTCAAAAGCAATACGTTGAAAGTCATGGTTTGACCCCTAAAATAAAACTGCATTTAAGAGATTTCATTTAAGTGAAATTCGATTTTTGGTCAATTTGCATGTTAAAATTTTATAAAAAAAATTGACTTGGGCATTGGTAAAATCTTTCGACTTCCATAACTTCGTCAAACGTGACCCGATTTTCAAAAGCAATACGTTTAAAGTCATGGTTTGACCCCTAAAATAAAACTGCATTTATACAAATACATTTATATACAATTCGATTTTTGACCAAATTCATGTTAAAATTTTATAACCAAAAAGTCGACTTGGGCATTGGTAAAATCTTTCGACTTCCATAACTTCGGCAAAACTCACCCGATTTTCAAAAGCAATACGTTGAAAGTCATGGTTTGACCCCTAGAATAAAACTGCATCTAAAGTTAGAAAAGCGATTTTTGATCAAAATGCATGCTAAAATCTTATGCCAAAAAATCAACTTGGGCAACTCGTGAATGTTGCATTCTTTTGTATTGGACTCATTTGTACAGTGAGAATCTTGTTGAAAACCGCCCAAGTGGGAATGTTTGAATTTAACATTACAGAGCACTGAACAGAACTTTAACATAGTCGATACTTTGAAATTTGTAATCGATGATTGGTTTAAACAGTGCCAATGAGTGAAACAGCTTGTCATCAAGCGCAATAACAACACAAATACAAACTGACAGATAAAATTGTAAAGGTTAGTTCAATTTTGCACAAATAGATTTGAATAAATATTTATAAAACTATTAATATTTTGGTTCGAGTTCACATTTCTTGCCAATACACACAATTAATTAAACAAAGACAGCTGTCACTAAACAGACCCTGTTAAAAAAGAATGCCGAAACCAATTGGACTAAAGACAACAAGAATGTATACATGCTAAAACCCGAGTTGACAACCTGCTGAAAACTGAATATCAAGTTCAAATTCAAAAAGCTGATTTAAAAATAAATGAACACAAGCTAATTTGTTTGGTTCAAGGAAAAGATTATTTATATAATAATGCTAGCAAACATTTCAAAGTTCCAGCAAAAAACAGGCTGCTAGGCTATTAATTATTTTAAATTCTAATATTGTTCTACTCTATTTGAAGGCAACAGCTGAGTAATCGCTTGAATTTCAAGTTTACGTTCAAGTTAAGTTCACGTTCAAGTAAAGTTCACGTTCAATTTAAGTTCACGTTTAAGTTAAGTTCACATTTAAGTTAAGTTCGGGAAACTGAGCCTTGAGATGGTCGAGCCACGCAGCTCTGCTGTTAATATAAGAATTGTAAAGAAACTATTGAAAGCATTAATACTTGCAACTTTACAAAATAATTAATTTCAAGACATACATATCTCACGTGTGATCGGGCTCACATTGGTTTTTTTTTATTTGTAATATAATATTAATAGCAAGAACACTGGCAATAGTAAAATATGTACATGCAAAAACAAAAATTCTTGTCTATTTAGTTGTTGCTGCACACGAATTAACATCAACTTTGCGAATAGAGATGTAAAAAGGACTCTCCTGCTCCAACTACTGAGAGCGATCGTTCCCTTCCACAAGTCCGCAAATTCCACTTGTTTCACTTGACTCACAAAGGCAGTTAGCCTGGAACTTTGCTCGTCTCTACATCGCTGGATTTTTTCGTCCGTTTAAATATTTAATAAAAATTGATACGCGCTATATTAATTGTCTAATTGTGTTTATATAACTCGCTGAACATACGCAAAGTATTTATAACATTATAGAATCGCCGTGCAATTGCTTTTTAACGTGTTTTTAAGCAAATGAAAAGTTGTGAAACGCGCGTCGTTTTTTTTGCTGCTTTGCCGGGTCGCGAAAAAATAAGAGGAGCGGATATCCGCGCTAATAGGAGTGTGTTGTTGTTGCGTTTAGCACGCTGAAAATCTCCATAATAAGCGAAGCATTGAAGATGTTATTAATTTATTTTATTTTATTTTTTTCTTGTGTGTGAATTGAAGTGAAAATAAAATAATATGCATATATAGAGAAGAAAGATGAGAGGCTTCTCATTTAATTATTGGTGTGTGGGTGTGAGGTTTTGTTTTTGTGAAAGTGCTCAGTGAAAAAAAATGAGAGAGAGAGAGAGAGCCAAATGCTCTCTTGAACTGTATTTGTGTTGTTTGCTGCTACCGGTGAGTGCATTCTGCTTATTCTATTTTATATTGATCACCCTGTTAGATTGGATACAGTTATGTATATAAATAATTTAAACTGCTGCAATTTATATAAATTGTTCTTTAAGCGCTTCAATACACTTTCAAAAGGCGAGTATTTTGCTTAATTTAAACTTCTCAAATATTTGTATGATCGAAATCTGTATACACATATAATTTGTTTAGTGTTTTGGTACTTATTTTGTTACTAAGTGCAAACAATAACCATTATTATTTTAACTACTATTCTCATCAAACTATCATCATCCCAAACTCATTTACTATTTGACATGCATATTGAAAGTTGTCTTCCGAACTTTAATGTTCACAAATTCCGAAAGTGTCGAAGACACAGACAAAGAAAAAATATCAAAGAGAACAAAAGCATCCACGAGCAGCAGGCTCAGCAGAAATGTAAAAGACGCACATGCACAACAAATACTAACACATTTTTACCGTTCTTGGTTGCCGCTGGCCTCTCACTTGTCGTAAAATTGACGGGCCGCTGAGTGCTAGGGCAACTGAAACCAAAACGGCTGCACATGCTATCCGCTATCGCGCTCGCTCGCACTTATCGTTTACTACTTTTGTTTTTCTCTACACTATTTGAAATTCGAGAGTCTGAGCGAAGGCTTTTCTGATATAAGGTTACCAAAAGTTACCAACAAAATGCTCTTAATATTATTTGTGCCTTGACTTTGAACATGCGGCTTAAACACCCAACAAATATTCCCTTTGTCTCTTCACCTTAAATTTCTACACCCCCTTTTTAAACATAGTTTGTTTTCTACGAAAAATACCAATTGGGATTTTGTTCCCCCATCTTTTGCGATTTCAACGAAAACTACTAGAAAGCAAACGCATTTAAGTGCAACTCTTGTGCACTGATAAGCTGCAGCTTAGCTTGGCAATTGCTAATTAGCCTGGCTAACATTTCCCCATCTCAGCACGAACGCCACCCTCGGCAGTCTCTCAACTCTCAGTGCCAAGAATTGTCATTGTTTTTTCTTTTTTTGTGTGTAAAGTTCTCTACTTGAGTGCCGCAATTTATGCATTTTCCATGGCATTAACGTTGAAAAGCATCGCAAATGAAATGCCATTCAAATGTTGTGGCTCTGTTGGGGCTATCTAACTGGATCGTTGTTGTTGTTGTTGACTCGTTCCCTTGACGGTTGGCTTGGGTTGGTTTGGTTTCGTTTTGTTCGTTTGGTTGCTTGGTTAGTTGGTTACCTGGTTAGTTCTCTCCCAGCTCAGCTCAGCACAGCTCAGTTCAGGCAAAGGTCATGCAAATTAGTCCAACAAGAAGCAGCAGCAGCAGCGGCAGCAGCAACTTACAACAGCAACAATGCAAAAGTTTCATGAATAGAATCTCAACTCAACTCCCAGACGCATTCAGCTTGCTCGTAATCTTGGCAAAAACTTGTAAAACTAACTAGATAATGCAGCCAGCCGGTAGCTGGGGCAACTGCTTTTGATATCTTGCTCAGACCAGCAAAAAGAAACCCACGAGATGCCAATAAACTAAGACAGTTGAAACAAGCCAAATGGTGAACTGGATAAATAGGAGTATTTGAGCGTTGAATAATGATAAGATAATTAGCTGATTCAAAGTTATTAAGAGTCACAAAAATAAAGCTATTATAACTTAGAGTCAAGTTCTGGTATAAATTCTACATTTACAATTCAACTTGACATCGAAATCAGTTCAGTAAACACACATTTATATTTGTTTCTTGTTAACTATGCCAAGTCACATTCGAAATAGGAAATGCGCCAAATGAGTTGTCAGCCTATTAAGGCCAAAAACAAATTTGCCAACTAATTACAGCATATTAATAACTGACAACAGCATGCAATACAAAAAGAGGAAGAAATCTCTGCACACATGTCACACGCACAAATTAACCTAAGATCGAAACATTTTAATAATTAATATATAATAAGGCCAAATAATGGGCAAATATTTGTGCAAATATTGAGGAAATGGTAAACGCAAAGCGCTTAAATTACGTTGTTGATATTCTAACACACTACAATGTTTATGAGTGTGTGTGTGTGTGTGTGTGTGTGTGTGTGCTCATTCAAATGCCATCATTATCGTGCTCATCATCGTTAACATGGCAAGTGCCCAGCATTGAGTAGAAGGACGTATGATGTTGCCATTATTGTTGTTGCTGTTGCTGCTTCATTATCCTTATTACTCCTTTCGTGCCGAGCTGCTGCTGCTGCTGCTACTCCTGCTGTTGCCCCAGCGCCAGTTTTGCGTTATTGTTTCCATTTTGATTTATGTCAGTCCGCCCGACTCACAACGAAATGCACTCAGAAATATTGTTGACCTAGAAATTGAGCAAATTGACGTTTATTAAAATCACAGTGCAAAGTTTACTTTCAAATGAGTTTAAAACTAAACTAAACTATATTTTCTATGAAAAAGTATTATTAAGTAAACATTTGTTTTCAGTGTACTTGCCTGTCTATGTTGCCACTGTACCGCGTTGCCTCCTCGCTGCCAACTTCTTGTCTACAATTTTAACGTTGTTAACCAAATTGCATAAATTAAGTGCGTTCGTTTGCTTGAGTGGCGCTGGCTTCGCATAGCTCGGCTAGTTCCTGACTGACTCTTGTGCCCAGGCTCATCTCTCAGTCTCAGGAACCCCTCATCTCTCGCTCACTCTCTCTTTACCTCTCCATTATCATCATACTTCAGTCATCTCGACTGCATTTGTGTTGCTAATGTGCGCACATTAGACGCACATGTTGCCACACAGCTAGAGTAGAGAAAACACGCTGGAAGCTGATAACTCAAGCGCGGCAGTCAACTCTACGACTTCTTCTTCTTCTTTTGACTTGTGCGCATTTTTAGTGCTTATTTGGTCTTCTTAACTTTGCATCATCATCATCCTGTTTCCGAATAAAAACGAGAAAAACCTCATAGTTTGTTGCAAATTATATATGTAGTATATATCACTTGGCATTTTCTTTTAATTGCCATGCAAATGCGAAATTCTCCACGGTAACCAAGTTTTTCCAAGCGCTGCAAAATGGTAAACATAATAAGTATTAATTGTTTATTGTGGCACTGATATAAATATTTAAATGGCTTTTCTTATTATGTGGCATTTAAATGTATAATAATAAGTTTTCTTTGACTTAGAGAGAAATGTTTAATAAAACCAAAATGAAACTTTTGTCTGTTCTGGTTATTGACACAGCGGAGGTTATATTCTTGTCATATTTCTTAATTATATTTGCGTTTATCATTTCGTATAGACTATTAGTTGCATGTAATATTGATTGGAGGCTATAAAAGCTTGAGGCTTTTAGTAGGTAGGCAAGAGCTTTGCCACGAAAGCATTCTACAATTTGTTGATTTAAATGTTTCTGGGCTTGTTTTGAGCCGAACAGGAACCACAATAAGAAGTGTTTGAAGTGAGTACTTTATGTTAGCAAATCTCTCCTTCTTAAACATTCAATTTACATACCAAACTAACTTTAAGTTGAGCCTCAGCAAAAAACATTGTCCTTTAAGTCTTCCAAGCCATAGCTGAATAGGTTAATCCAATTCCACCGAAAGAAGTTGGCCTTTTCCATCTCTTGTCTATCACCAATCAAATAAACTGAGCTGAGGAGCAGAAAATAGATTTGAAGAGCCAATTTTCCTGTGTGAAAATTTAGCATAATTATTCAATTATGTATAAGAAATATTGTAACTATATCTACACATGCTCTAATTAATATTGAAAGTCAACATAAAAATTCCTTAAATTTAAAGAAATACCTTAACGTCTACGTAGCGTGGCTTAACTATATTTCAAGCTAACTTATTAACAGGTCGTAAATTCTTAGCGTGTCAGAAGGACGATAAACTTTAAGTTAAGAGCTTTCGATTTAGTTGCCTAATCGAAATTTAACTTACTTTTACTTGCTTCGCGTTGCCACAAGCGTTACTTCCCCACTCTCTCTACCCAAGCACATTGATTGACTTGCTACATTTCAAAGTGCCACAACAACAACAACAATGAGAACTATGCAGCGAAGCTATCGCTTTGCACTTGCAGAAAAGTCACTTAAACTTTGCAATCATGATAAGACGTAATGCTAGATTTCCATTTATATTTCCTTCTAATGCCAAACAGCCACCCAACACCTACAAAACAAGTGTTAAAGGTGCAATGCGAGCTCGAGTCTGTGTAATGCGAGAGTCAAGTGTTGGCAAGTCAACTTAAGGGATGGGTTGGAGACTTTGGGTCCCCACTCGAATAGTAACTAAACGCAGGGCACAAAGCGTTTTGTGGCAAACGGCAAATAACCTTAAGGTTAAGATTACAAGGTAATTTGATTCAATTCCACTGATAGGCGTGCCAAGCGCAACAAAAACAACAACAGCAAAACAGTCTCAAGACTACATCTGGGCCAAATTTCAATGGGAATGGCAATTTCCCAGCTTTAGAGATGACAATGTCAAGATAACATTCTGTTGCAGCATCGCCGCCAGCCCCGAAAAGTCTTTATTTTTTTACAAGTATTTTTTTTTCTGCTTTTTCTCTCTCTCTCTGCTTTCTCTACTTTATTTTGCTTATCAGTTTGTGTATAAATTTGCCTTTATTTTGACATATTTAGTGGGCTTTTTTTTATGGATCTGTGATAAGGGCAAGAGGGCAAAAGCTCATGTGATGCCACTAGTCCATTAAAACGTAATACAAACACAATTACTAAGTGAAAGTCGGTGTGGTTCCCAGCGGGGCAGGAGCGGAGTGTCAATTTATATAGGTCAAATGTGGCCAGAGATCAATTTTGAATAATTAACTAGTAAAAGTAATAACATTTCTATTGAAGTTTCTTATATCCCACGCGTCATGCAACACTGTTTAGTATGCAACCTTGGCACTTTCATACTTTTTGACAAGCTCTGCGACCCACTTTAAGTGCTTACTACTAATTTCACGCTGGCCTGGTCACACTTACTCATACATTTTGAATGCTCCCGCATGGCACACATGGCGTTTGAGTAATCTGCAGCTCTCAAGCTCACTCACAAATCCCCTGGCAGCAAAGCTCTAGCTAGTAGCTACTACTACTAGTAGTTGTTGTTGTAGCTGCTGTACATTGGGGCTCCAGTGGCAGTGGCAGATGCTGTGTAAAAGTTAAGCAAGTTTCATCTTATTATTTATCCCATGTGACAAATTTGCTGCAGCAGATTTTTGCTTCGCATAATAAATTATGCGTCAAACTGCAAGATAAAAGAAGAAGAAAAGTAAGTAAATACTGTCAGAAAAAAATATGTTAAAAGAAAATCACAAAAAAAATAAAAGAGAATATTGTGGAATGAGGGGCAAAAGTTTGTGCTTTGGTAAAAGTTTTTTGCACGTTTTAATTTAATAATCGTCGCAGTCGTTAAGTTGCCGCCAAAGTTTTAAACTACCCGCAGGCCGTGCCTGATAGTTGGCTGCTGCATTTATACATTTGCCTTAATAGCCGCCTGATGAGTAGGCTTTTAATTGCAAGTAGGGAGAGCAGCTCCCCTCCTCCGCCACCCATCCCGCTTGGGCGAAGTAAAGTTAGGGGGATTGCATTTGAATAAATAAAGAGCGCATGACACACTTGTTGTGGCCCCTGCATTATTTATTGTTGAAATCAATGAGTGTGACACTTGGAAGCATTCAATATGCGAAACTTGCACTTGCACATATTGAATAACATTTCAAATGCATGCCTGACAAACCAAACAAATGACAGGACAGCAGCAGCAGCTGGACTACGATGCTCTCTCTATCCACAAACATTCAATGCTCAGCTCTGACTGCCACTGCTGACGTTGTCAGTTCTGTCACACAGTTAAAATGTGATAAATTCCATTAAGTGACAGTCGCACACACATACACACTCGAAGAGCTAGAGCTGTAGCAGCAACAGCAAGATATCCATTTTGTGGGCTCAAATCAAAATGTACCCGCCAGCCAGCCAGCCAGGCAGTCAGACATACAATCGCATTCACACACAAACTCTAAACATCAACTTGAAACTTCATGTTCACATTGAAAGCCAAACTGCCACCAACAGACATTTGTACGCATCGCATATTGAAATTGTAATTTGATTTCTGCCTTTTGCCACCGAAAACAACAACTCTTCAACTGTCCGACTCTCGACACAGTTCTCTTCTTTCACTTCGATTCTGTGCAACTGTCAGGCTTTAGAGTTTTCTATATTTTAGTCAAAAAAAATAGACGCATTTAACTAGACCAAATCTGAATACCACTTAATCAAATCTACAAATCAACAATTCGAAAGCTGAGTGAGAAAATTGTCGATTTTACTCATATATACATAAATACTGGTAGATTTAGCTTTATCAACTCATTCTTTAAGCATTTTACCTTTCTTAAAAATAGTTTGCTTTAGGAAATGCGCCAAAATATATATCGCTAGATCTTAAGACTAGAGAAACTCTCTACAAAAATGTAATTAAAATTTTTGCAAAATATTTATTCTTTAAAATATATTTTATTATGCCCCCATCGCAAATGAAATGCCCTGACAAAAGGCTGCGTCTATTATTGTCAGCTCTAACTCTTTTTTTTTATTTCCTGGAAATGGCAACAGACAAAGCCTCTCGGCGCACTTAAATCATTATTTAATTTTAATTTTAAATGCGCCTTTTTTTGTGTTTTTTTTGTTCACTGGCTTTCGAAACAAAGCGCGCGCGCGCTGGGCAAATAAATAAAATAAAATGGCAAACTCATTACAAGGCAAGTGGCGCAATGGAGGACGGACGCCAAGTGGCAACGTCACGGCAACAAGTCGGCTAACGGGATCGACGATGCAACTCTCTGACTGCACACAGCACAGTGCAAATAATACAACAAAAAGCAAAGTAGAGGAGAATAAAAAAAATAGAAAAAAAAATGGCCAACAATGCACGCCGCTCAAAAGGCACAATGGTGGCTCAACACACGGCTGCCCCACCTGCCCCATAACTGTTTCCTGTTGCTGCTGCTGCTGCTGCTGCTGCTCGGTTGGCTGCATTGTTCGGTGGCAGTGGCCAAACGCCAGCGGCAATGGCGGCGTCGCCTCCATTGGGGCATTGATGCCAGGTGACAGACGAGAAAAACTGCCAGTCAAGTGTGCGTGTGTGTGTGTGCGTGTGTGTGTGTGTATGAGTATGCGTTCGTGTGTATAGCATACAATTTTCAGACCACAACCAAGCTTGTTTTCAAGCTAATTGCCCGCTATTTACAATTTAAACGGAATAAACTTAAAGTTAGCCGAAGGCACTGTAATATAATAATAGCTTAACGTAATTATTATGATTTTTTAGTTAAGATGTTTTTAAAGAAACCAAATTCTAATTTCCCTTTAATATTCATGGATTAGAATAAGGTTTGTGTCCCTTTCTCGTCGACAGTCGACAGCTGACTTAGGGTTCCTTTTGTTTTTTTTTTTTGCTATTTTCTATTAATTTGCCCCTATGTCATGCACAGGCCTTGAAAATATGCCCCTGTCAAAATGATCTATGCGCGCTAATCAAATGCATAACTGGAAAGTAGAAAGTGAGAGGCAAAAAAACAAAACTGAAGAAGCGAAAGTAAAAGTCGAACGGCAAACATATTTATAAATATTGAAAAAAATAACAAAAAGTGTAAAAAATGTGCAAACATTAAAAAGATTTAAGTAAATTTGTCTTGCTGCGTGTGCCCATCAATAACTTTGGCAGCATATTTGACTTTTGGGCGGTGGTTGGAGTGGCTCTAACGATATTTTTGCAGTGCCAACCACCCCAAACCACAACCCGTTCCACTTTTATGCCAGCTTATTACATTGGTGGGGTTGTTGTATTATTTTGGGGTTACTGAAATCCAAAAATTCAATGCAAGCCTCTGAAAATGTTTGCCCTGCCAGTCAGCCATCTGCTACCCCTCTAAATGGCACACCACCATCACCCCCACTCATGTCCTTTCTCTTCGTGTGTGTGTGTGTGTGCATACTTTTGCCAGCTATCTGGCTAATGTTTGCTCTTGGCATAGCATTACAAACATTAGCTTTGGCTGCGCCATGCAAATATGCCGGCGACTTTGGCAGCTTCTCTTTCAAATTGCCCGAAAAAGTATGCTACACTTGTTTTTTGCGTTGGGCGCTTTACTAATTTTGTGTTTCCTTTTCTTACACCCCCACCAGCCGAAGAGTAATTTTAAAATCGATAAGCAACAGAAGAGCAACAGAGCCTCCCGCCTTCAAGCCAGCCGCTTCGAGCGGTTTTTAGAGGAAGTTGCCATTTTGTTTTGGCATATTTTTGCATGAAAATCACGAAATTGTTGTCAAAAATGTTACCGTATCGACTTTAGGCTGCGGAAATGATTGGAAACGCGGCGACCACTCCAAATATGGCCACAAAGACGAAAGTCAGCCACAGCAACACGGCTACAGCTGTGTGGGCGTTTTGTTGCGGTAAAAACAATTTTCAAAGTTGTCAATAAAAAGTAACTGCTTGAATTTTTGTTAGCGACGCGGTGGCGGGTCGAGGGTTTGAAAAACTGGTTTCATAAATTGTTATGCACGGTAACTGGCAACCTCTTTCTTTTGCTTTGCTTGTCAAATGCAGCCCACAACAACAACAACAGCGAACAACAGCGAACAAAATAATAATAAAATGACAAAGGATTGACATACTTCAAGTGGCGCATACATAAATGACGAGAACACATTTCGTATGCATGAGAGACGAATCGAGGCCGTCTGTCTCAGATTTTCATTTTCGATTATTCTTACAGAATTTTTTTCGCTACATATTTGTTAAAGGAATGTATTAAACATATTTCTCAATGTTCGTATCGTTCGATTTAAGAAGATAGTATTATAAGGTTTAACACAAAAGTCATAATTAAAGTCAACTTGTCATTAAAAATGTAAGGCTTTGATAAATTACAAAGTCAAAAGCGCACCCTTGTTAATAAAATAAAAGCAAACGCTTTACAGACACACACACACACTGCCACATTTGCGACTTAATCAACAAAAGTACTAATTGCATAGAAGACTGACTGACATTGATGACTCGACGTGCTGGCAGCACACCATTCACCATCCAGCTACAGCATTCACTTCTACTTCGAATTTCATTTGCGCTTATAAGCAATGACATTACCTTTACCTATGGGCAACACACCAAGCCCTCACACACACACACAAAAACACACACTTAAGCTGCCTCTCCATGCGTTAGCGAAGGGAAGCACCCTGCCTCTTGCCCTAATCTCTCTACATCGCCCTACTTTGTACTATGGTAGGAAATGCTATTTTTTTTTCTGTCATGTTTGATTCAAGTTAAATGGTTATGTTACATAAATATTTTTATATTTTAAGTATAGAAATATTTCCTACTCAATTAATAAATTAATTACTTCGGTTATGTTTTTATCCCATCGTGCACTGACTGTCAGCACCCACTGTCATACGGCCGGCGGGTCTCAGTTGGCGCACAACTTCATTAACGCAAAGTAAACACACGCATGCAGTTTGACGCTGCGAGCAAAGTGTTTGATGTTGTTGTTGTTGCTGTTGCCAGTTTAAAGTTACATTTTCGGCATTTTTGGTGGGGTGGGGGAGCGGGCATTGTGCAGACGAGAGCTCATCTTTGTTGAAGTGTATTTGCGTTTCACTTAGACGCACTTTAAAGCCATGCAGGGCGTTGGGAAATTAAATTGCGTATACGCATCGGGTAGATCTTTTGTTGGCATCTTTTTAATGCATGCAAATTAACATGATTTAAATAATTAAATATAATTTGATGTGCTTTTGCGGTCCTTGCTGTTGTTGTTGTTGTGTGGTACATTTGTGAGCCTATGCGCGAGTCCATTAACAAAACATAACGATGTGTCATGTGACTCATAACGAGCTCCAAAAAAATAAACAACCACACACACACATAGGCAGACCACAAATGCGGCACTTGCCTCATTTATTTTTTCGTCTTTTTGCTGATTTTTTATATTTATGAGCCGAGGTCTGTTTGTTCGTTTGCGTTTGTGTGTGTGTGTGTGCTCGCCTTTTAACAAGCCTAACGAACTGCCAAATTACGCTAAAATGGCATTAAAAATTTAAATTCCCTTCGTGCTACGTCAAAAGCGTAAGCGCTCAAAGTAGGGAACACAAGAAATAAGAGGGAAAAAAACACGCACGCCCCTAAATGGCAATTCAGATGTGTTTTGTGTTGTTGTTGTTGTTGCTTCTCCTTTAGACAAATAAATCACTTTACAAATGGCACAACAACAAAAAGTGCTGGTAAATAATACCAACAACACATAAACGATTGTAGAAAGCTTTTGGCCTTTTATAAAACCTGGCTGAAAAATAAATATTACAGGATAATTGAAATAGTAAAGTAAAGTAAGATTTAAAGAACATGAAGCATAAACTATAACAAACTTATTAAGAAAACGTCGCGATGCTCGAAAAAAATAAACAAAGCCCCGCAATAAAAAATCGATCTAGCATAATCTCTTAACGAACAATATTCAATTATTTTCAAATGTATTTGTCTTCTAATTGATAAGTAAATAAATGAAAAGTCTATCAATTTGCTCAACCCAACGAGACAGCACCAAGCTTTAGGCTTAAACAACAGATAACTGGCACGTATTTCATAGAATTCAAAATCAGAATATTTAAAACAACAAGACCAAGAACATAAAGTTGAACGAAGGAGGACACCAACAAGAGTCAATTGTGAAATGAAGAATAGCTTGATAACCGCATGTTAAATCATGTCTACCTTCCCTCCTACTTTTTCTTGAACAAAATCTCTGGTCTCTGCGCTGGTGTTTACCGTCAAGGCGCAGGCAACACACAATTGCACAATATTTCCGGTAAGGTAATAAATAAATTGCATACGTAATTAAAATTGACGACTGTGTGCAGGCCTTTCGTTTCGTTTTGTTTCGTTTCAGTCTTGGACTCTATGGCAATTGTTTCAGCAATTACAGCAACAACAATGGCCCAGCCCAAGTTGTAGACGATGCAGAAGAAGCAAAAGCGAAGAAACAAAAGTTTTCCAACTTGACTTGTGCTTCCTTTTAAAGTCAACCAGTTGCCAGTCTACTGCTGCTGCTGCTGCTGCTGTTGGCAGCTCTTTGTTATTGTCTTTTATTTTTCGTATTTTTCATGCAACTACTAGAAGTTGCATGTGCGAGTACATGGATGTGGCTTGGCTCGAAGCGGTTGGAGTAAGCACTGTTAACTTGTCTGCTTGCCTGGCTGTTTGTTTTTAATTTTATATCGTTGGTCTGTCTTCAGGGAGTATGCCGCTTGTTGAGCTATTTGCATGACAAAAGCTCAACAGGAGCTGCCCACTTTTTGTGTGCGGCATGTCCTTTGGTCTGAGCAACACCTTTTGCGATTGTTCCCTGTTTCCCGCCGCCATTGTTCGCCACAAGTCACGCAACTCGTGTTTTCCCTTCTTTTTTTTTCATTGTTTTTGTTTCGAAATCAAGATCCTTTCATGCTTTCATAACTAGCCCCTCCTAGCTTGATTTCCACACAAAACTTAACAAATAACAACAACAATTTGAGCATTGTGTGCGCTTTTTTGTTAACTCATTTGCAGTCGTCTTGGGCATTATTAAGAAGCTTTGACGGCCTGACAAAGAGAAAATAAAAGAACGTTAATTGGCGTTAACTGAGTGATATGCTAAACTATATATTTAATGAAAAGATTGGGGATAAATTTTGTGTACGACAAAGCTATTATGAATAATTTTGTTAACATCTGTTAACGGCGTTCATTAAGCAACAATCAGTCGATTTATAATGAAAAGAAGAAAAAATATAATTAAATATCAATCAAGAATCACTATAAATTAATAGTTTTAACAAACATAATTTGTATTCATTAAGAAACTGCTTTTGTCTTTTCGATTTCGGTGTTTTGGTTAACATTGGGTTTAACATGTGTGCATTTAATTGCAATTTGAATTGTTTTTGAAAACATGAAAACTTTTCATGTTAGCAATTTTCAGCAGAAAAGTTTTTTTGTAACAGCTTAAAGCCAAGAAAATTATGAAAGGCATAAATGTTGTCGCCGCTGTTGCGAGTTTCGTTCTTGTTGTTGTTGCTGTTGCCGTCATGTGAGCCATTAAAAAATCAAAACAAGTTAACAGTAACCAGTAACTAGTAGCAGGCGAGTCGGAAACCGGAAGTGAGAACAGGGCGCTGCCGCAAGTTTGCGGTGGCTTCCGCGTGTGCAGGAAGTAAACACAGCAGCAGCAACAGCAGCAGAGACGTTAGCTAAGCAGCCATTGTTGTTGTGGTGTTGTTGCATCAAAGCCATGCTTTGTGGCACAAGCGAATGGCTCGCGATAAAGTTGGCAACACGTTAACAAGTTGTGTTTGTGTGTGTTTGTATATGTTTTATAGCTGACATTTGTGAACCATGTAGTCCAATGTCAGAGCTGTTAGCTGACCTGTTGTTTTGGACCTTAACAAACGAGCGTCATTTGCAATGGCCTCAATGAAGTTGTCCGCTTTGCCTCCAACTCTTTGGTTGCAAATAATCGACAATGGTTTTTGCTAACAATTCATGGCTTATACTTGCCACACGACACACACAAGGCTGCATTACATGAAACAGCCAACCAACTTAACCAGGCAACCCAAAGCCGTTGGCTAATACTGTAACATATCCCTACATCTACCGCCTCTCTTACCTCCTTTTTCTCTACTGTGACAGTCAGACAACGCCGCTTTTGGCATTATAATGCCATTAACTTTGGCAGAATTTAGCGCTGCAAATTTTCACAACGACAATTTATGCATAATGAGCAAAGCACCGATGCAAGTACACATTCTCTCAAACACATAGCACCAGCATCATATAACTACCCAGCAAACATTTTGATATCTAAAACTCATGCCAAACAATAATTAAATACTTAACTGTTGATTAAACACAGTCATCTATTATTAAAATAATCATTTCATCAACTAAAACTACATAAAATTGTATGCAAAACATAAGATTTTAGAGATATAACAAGAATTCTACATGAAAGCATTAAAAGTTAACCAATCTTTAATAGTTTCTTAAAATTCCTTATAAAAGATGTTCATTGGGTTAACTGGCTAACAAAATGAGATTGTTTATGACAGCGTCAGCAGCCAGTGGGTGGGTAACTAGCTCGCTGCAATTGCGAGTGTGTTCTGGTTCTTGTACTGGATGCTGGTTGTGTCACTGGATGTGGCAGTGCACTGACGACAGCAAGTGGCAGTACTAGTATTTGGCAGTCATATACGTCAACTACTCGGTAAGCTAGCCGGGCCATAATACCACTAAATATCATACATACATATTTCAATCTGTCTGCGTGTGTGTTTTGTTGGTGCAGCTTTTGTCTAGGGTTGTCATGGCAGGTGAAATTTCTTGGAAACACCGCACAGCAAAAGCAGCAGCCTCAGCTTCATTGTGGCAATGTGTGTGTGTGTGCTAAGAGAAGACTGAGAAACTAAGTTGGTAACTGGATCTGAGGCTCCTACAGCTTGATGGCTTGCATTGCAGTTGTGTGTGTGTGTGTAAACATATACTATAGTACATATATTTGCGCTGTGTGCTTGACTTTCCCTCCCCTCTTTTTTCTGGTACGAACGTAAACGTCAGCTAAATATTTTTGGTTGGGTTGGGGTTTTATTTTTTTGGTGAGTTTGCTGTTGCTGTTTGCCACACTGTGGGGTTATATTTATGACACCGCACACAGCGTTTTGCATATTTGCACTGGGGCAAATTAATTTCGCTTGTTTTATTTGCGTTTTTGTGGCAGGCAACGCCCTACCAAAACAAACACCAAAAGCTTAAAAACTACCAACGTTTGGTTAATTAAAAATTTTCATCAATGTTTATCATGCAATGTTGGCTGGCTACACAACTTTTAACTACTATCTCTGCTCGAAACATATACAAAATACTAATAAACATAAATTTTTTCAGTTTCAGCAAACTTTAAATTAAATATGAAATACATTCTTATATTATTTAACTACTTGACATTAAAACACAAAATGTTGCCATTAATTTGTATTTGAACAGCACTTGAAAGTTGCAAATGACGCAAGCAGATCGACAATAAATCTTTATATGTATCTACAAAAAACAAACACAAAGTAACGCTTTTGGTTTTGAAATTATGCAATAGTCAAGTATTATTAGAGATTTTCAGTGCCAGAAGGTCAAATCCTGCAAATACTGTCGGCGATTTTTTTAAGCCTTTAAGACTTGCAATCTAAAATGCAACTTTATAAGCGCATGTATGTGTGACAATGTGTGTGTGTGTGTGTGGACAAAAGTTTGAAATTTGCATTTGTCACAGTCGGTGTGGGAAAAGTTTTCAGCTTAAATTCCTGAATGCATTTCAACACGCAATTGGCATGTGACAGTCAAAATGTTTGCGCAAGCTACGACAGCCAAACACACATAGACAGATAGTTAGGGAAAGGGTGGGGACATAAGAGATAAGGAACATACGAATCGAATGTTTGATATATCAATTTGAAAAGTTTGACTTAGTTTCCCCCAACTCGAGCATTTCGATTAAAGTTTTCCATGCGGCAGATTAAAAACTTTTGTTCCCAGCTTAACTTTTTCGTGTGAGAGTGTGCCAAAAAAGGAAGACGAACAGCATTTTTGCATACACTGCATTACTTGGCAGAGCATCCTGAATGGCTTCAATATGCATTTTTGGCTTTTTTTTGGCATGCTTGCACTTTTCCAAGCCAAGTGGGCCATCGGTGTGAAACAAACAACAAGAACAGAGCAAAGCCACACAAAGTGAATCAATTTAAATATCAACTGCGATGTTGCACAACCTTAAAACAACATATGCCTTTAAGTTCTTAACTAAGTATGCGGGTCAAATCTGACTTTCTACACCTTAGAACGCGTTCATGCATGTTAACTTATCTCATTTTACACTGCTATTAGCATTAATGTTTGTTAACAATATGCTACTAGTAGTAGTTTTAACATACCCCAAAAGCATTATCCAGACAATAGGCCGGCTATTGCGTGTGTCCCGCAAATTAGCATTTCATTAAAAAACAGGCGAAATTTGTTCACAATGTTGTCCGTTGAATTGGGCGTTGAACAGGGTCGCTTCGTTGGTTCGTGTCCATGTCCGGCAATAGCTAAAAAAAAAGAAACAATAAAGCAAACCGTTATTAGTTGCATTACTTGATTAGAGCTGCACAAATGCTATTATTAAAATTCAATTTCCTTTACGTGCAACGTGCTACTTGCGGTTGCATGTCCAATCGAATTTAACAAGTTCTCCCATTTCGCCTCTTGCATTTATCACGTGTGTCCCCGCTCGGCCAACAGAAATTAATGAAAATTCATTGTAAGTGCAAATTCCGGCGCGCAATTTGTCATGCGATTTCCCAAAGCCAGCTAATTTGTATGCAACTAAAGATTTCGGACTTTTATGTATAATGCTGTCAGCACTCGTGCATCATTAATTATAAACTTTAATAACAGACACGGCATCAGCTGTCTTTGTTTTGGTCGTTCTCTTTGCTATTCACACACATGTTCGATAGTTATATCAATAGCTGCGATGAATGCAAATCTTGTAAAAGTTATAAGACTACACATATTACGCTAAAGATTATAATAGTTATATAGTTTTATAAGCTCATAAAATAATCTAAAGCCAGCTAAAGCGAAATTGATAATTAATCGATACTGCAAAGTATCGATGTACTCAAACCAACAAGTATCGATAAGAATGGTACGCTTCGCTTCTTGTTAATCGAAGCCAAAGACCGCAATAAGACGGAAATTGTTTCAATCTCACGTATTGGTAAGAAGAAAATGCGCAATTGGAACAAATAAATATCATCTAATTAAGCATCACTTTAGTTTATAGCTAAACGAACGATAACTTCAAAATGTTGGATCCCAGAGTTGATATTATGAGCGCAGATATGTCCGATGAGATGCAGTGCGAAGCTGTGCGGTTGGCCTGCGAAGCCCTGGAAAAGTTTGAGACAGAGAAGGAAGTTGCGGCCTACATCAAAAAGCAGTTCGACATCAAATACATTCCCGCTTGGAATTGCATTGTCGGATGCAACTTTGGCTCGTTTGTGACACACCAGAGTCGTCACTTCATCGTCTTCAAGCTGGGTCGTTGCGATGTGATGCTCTTCAAAAGCGGATAGCTATGTAAAAGGTCTATTAAAAAGGCCAAACATAACATAACGCATAATTCATTTAATGCTTTAATGGTAGAAAAAAAAATCATAATAAATGCATTGAATTCACTAATAAGTGTTTCTTGTTCTTTCCTCTGGGAATATCGATAATGAAAGGTTCGATAGCAAAATAAAAAGCAAGTCGGCTGTTTGTAGCTTTGCCAGTGCAACACTGCGATATAACTGAATTGTGCTTGTCATTGGAAATTTAGCTACTGTGTGAAAATTTGAGGAAAAGCAACAATTTTGTGCGTAAGTCTCAAGCGTTCTTTGTTTTTTGTGTTGTTCCTTTTACAAGCAGTTTATTAATCAGTCGAATAATAACTTTCGTCTGCTTGTTTCGAAAATAATAGAAAATTTCTAACAAAATTATCCGGAATCGGCATTTGTTGAACATTTTGCTTGTCTAGCAATAACCACACGGTAAGTGCACCAAACTTCTGTTTGCAAACTCTTTACATATGCCGGTTAGTTAAACGCACGCTTTCGCAGTACATTTGATAAAAGCAATAAAGCGCAAAGATGTCAGATCGCAAGGCAGTCATCAAAAATGCGGATATGAGCGAGGAGATGCAGCAGGATGCTGTCGATTGTGCTACCCAGGCCCTGGAGAAGTACAATATTGAGAAGGACATTGCGGCGTACATCAAGAAGGAGTTCGACAAGAAGTACAATCCCACCTGGCATTGCATTGTTGGACGCAACTTTGGCTCGTATGTGACACACGAGACGCGTCACTTCATCTACTTCTATTTGGGGCAGGTGGCTATTCTGCTCTTCAAGAGCGGTTAACCCAACAACAACAACGCCACGCCCTCCTAACTCTACACACACACACACGAACACATACACACAAGCTGCAGTGACAGTTCGAGTTTGTTTATTGTTTGAAACCTAACATAAGCTATTAACAAACGCATACAATACTCTGATTTGAAATGGCATACGGTTGATTCATACACATTCCAGCTTGCAGCATACTCAATCATTTAGTGAACGCAACGGCAACCAAACAACTAACCGCTAAACACAAACAAATTCCTATAAAATACTAATGTATTTAACTATTTAATAAACCACAACAATTTCGAGATGCAATTAAATCGTTTATATCAGCTAAAAACCTTGTTATGATTATTTTCAACTAACTGATTAATGCAGCTAGTGCTACGTAAAGGAAATTAGTATTCATATATACTTAAAGGCAAGATTTCAAGCATTTTATTTTAGTACGTGGCAAATATGGCATCTGGACGCACACAATCGGAACAAATCGCTGATTGTAAATAATGATTATTATCGTTTAAGCTCGAAGCGTAAAAAGCATCCTATAGTAAATCTATTTTGGATCCGCCTAGTTACAGCTAGTCTCTCGGCTTCGTTGTTTCTTCATGAAACAAATATAAGCGCTGATAAGGTCGCTAGAATTTCGTAAGCTGCGAACTACTGAGACGTTTGTTTTGCTTATCAGACACGTTAGAGCTCAAAATCAAACCATCTGAATTTTTAAGCCTAATAAACGCCAAAAAATGTGTCTGCCAAGAATATAGCTATAAATGCCGGAAAAGACCTTAATGCATCGGGGACCAAATTCTACATAAGAACGAGTTTTGCATTGTGGGTAGCAACTTGCCTTAAGACAATATTCTGAGTAAATTGTAAATCATGTTTCAAAGTCAAACAAAAATGATTTAAAAATTGCTTTAATTCTGCCCAAAAATAAATACAAATATTTTTACACTATAAACTACTTATTCGTAAAAGCAAGGTATCTTCTTGTTGGTTGTGCAGGAAGCATAAGTTTGTACATTGTTTTCACAGCTGTGATTTAACCGCACATCGATGAGGCGCCTTTGACTTGATCTTTATGTTTCGGGCTGCATCATAAAATAAACAATGCACGCAAGCTGTTTGTGCAAGCGTGTGTGTGTGTTTGCGGTATGTGTGAGTTAACACCTGACCGTGTGGCAAATAAAAATGGCTTAATTAAGTTAATTAAAATATTGTTGCTGCTCGGCTCTTGCTGTTGGGTCGTGTGCACGCGGTTCGCTTTTATGTGCTTTTATTATCTGAACGATTGGCAATTTTTGGACAGCAGGACTTTCGTTCGCACTACTGCTGCTGTTGTAGCTGACCAAAGGATGTCGCCGGGCGCGTAATTATGCCAGCGCACGTACTCGCAGCCGCCGCATCATTGCAAGCAGCAGCTGAATGGGAGCCCATGACAATAATATTAATAAAGTTGCTGTGCTGGAAATATGTGTATGTACATATGCATATATATATCATAAATACTCGCAATGGCAATGTTTGCCAGCGGCCAAACAGATGCAAATTGTTTGGAGAATGTCCTTTGAGCCGCTTTTACAGTTCGACGACTTTTGGCCTTGTCACATTGTTCTGTTGGACAGCTGCATCCGATATATATATATGATGGATCTATATGTATGTGATTCAATTGAATTGCTGTCCTTTCAATGTCCTGGCACAGACAGTTGCTCATGCATATTTCATGGCCAGCTTAAATACAGTCGAAATGCCTTTCATGCTTAACAAAATCCTTTGCTCCATAAAAAAAAAAATTGTAAGTGCCACGCACGCAAAAGGCCTTGCAATCAGGTTTACGGTCAGGTTACAACTGAGCTTTATTAATATTTTTACGTTGTCAATTTATGGTAAATTTTTATGTTCCTAACATCAAATAAGCGCCAAGTCAAAGGTAAAACACTCAAAGTCGCAAAGGCAATTGAAATCGTCGTATGCTTAGTGCCCCGCGTCTGCTTCCCGCAGTTGTACGCACCCAATGGGTTACCATCCAGTTCCCTTACGCTCCTGACCCCAACTAATCTCAGTCTGTGGTGACTTAATAAGCAGCCGTTTGAAGTTTCTCCTGTTGCGCTGAATGTGCAACAACGGGAGCGACTTTTGTTGAGTCTGCGCAATCGCCACACGTTGCTCCAACGAGAAAGGAGCCGTTAGCGAGTGGAAATCTACTCGTTAGTTTTATACTTCAACATTTTTTCAATGAATTCAAAAATAAAGTATACGTCTGTCAATGTTGACAAAAACTGAAAATGTAGTCATGATCTTTAAGAGTGAAATAAACTCCGACTACGTTCCGAAGTTTATTTTGTACTTCATTGATTGAAGATTGAAGACGAAGAAACGTTAATTGCCCGACTGTTACAATTAATTGTTCTCTATGTGAACGGAATGAAATAAAAGATCCTTACAGTCATTTAAACGATTGAGAAAGAGATACAATTTCTGCAAAAAGAATTCTTGATTTAAACAAAGAGAAATATTCGATGGCCAATTTCCAAATGGGAAATTACATGCTATTCGAATAATTTTCCATGCTACCAACCTTCACGCACGCACACACACATACACAGACAACACAATAACGCAAAAGGAGCAACCGAAACTTTTTGGTCTTTTTGAGCTGTGTGTGTGCGGGTCAAACAAAATGCCAACTTTTATAAATTACAGTCAGCAGTACTGACCTCAATATAAAATTAAACAACATGGCTTGAATAAACACACACACACAGTGCACAAAAACCAGATTAACAATTGCAAGTGCCATAGATACGAGCGTAATTGCATTTTACTTTGTTGCATTTGGTCAGGGTGAAATGGGCAAAAAGCTGCTAGAAGCCAAAGTCAACCAAACAAGCAAACCAACGCATATGTGTTACGTTTTTTGTTTTTTTGTCTTTTGCTGCTGTTATTATTATTATTATTCTTATTTTTTTGTTGTTGTTCTTAATTTATAACTGCAAAAACAAACCAAGCCAAGTGAATCAGAAGGAAAAAGAGGGGATTTTGGTGGCAGAGCAGTGACAAAGTCAACACTGCGACTAGTTTATATCTGCCAGTGGACAAAAAGGCGAGTGCGAATGTGAATGCGAGTCTCCAACAGATGCAGCTGCAGTTACAGCAACAGTCGACTCTGACAGTGAGACTAAAACATAAAGAATAAAAAATACTTAATGAAACATAAACAAGACACGGGCTGAGGGCACACAACCAACACTAGAAACCACATAGACAACGACAAAAAAAAAATATTATAATCCAAACAAGAAAATTCTCATTTGTTGCGCAATTTAACATAATACAAAAAAAGAAGAGCAGAATGCATTTTATATAATTGTAAAAGACATGGAAAAAGCCGAAGATTAAATGCTCTGGTGCTCTATTCAAAAATACATATGGAATATTAGATTTGATATATTTCTCTGTTGGGAAATGAAAGTTGGCTTTTGAATATTACTCATAGTCAACAGACTGTACCAAATAGATTTTACAACACGAACAAACACACAAAACAGAAAAAACAACAAAAAAATTGTCAAAAAAATATTAAATAAATTTCGAGTTTGTTCAAAGACTAACTACTACAATGGAGAATGGTGTGCAAATGAACGAGGACCAATTGGAAGAAATCCGCGATGCTTTCAGAGCGGTCGATCCAACTGGCTATGAAAAAATCACAGTCAAGCAGTTGGGATCGGCAATGAGAGCGCTTGGTCAATGCGCCACCGAGGCGGAACTTCACGATCTTTTTGAAGAAATTGATGCTGATGGCGATGGTGAGATAGACCTAAATGAGTTTGAAAAAAACATGGTCAAGCGCATTTCGAGCATGATCACGGATGAGAATCTAATGAACATATTCAAGTTATTTGATCGTGATGAGGATGGGTTTATATCAGCATTTGAGTTGAAAACTGTTATGTACAATCTGGGCGAAAGATGCTCGGACAAGGACTTCAATGATATGTTGAAAGAAATCGATGTCGATAACGATGGCAAGCTAAGCTATCAAGACTTTATAAACGGTGTCAAAAACTGACAAAAAAAAGAAATTATCTGTCATAATATTTATCTAACAAAGCCACTTGACTACTTTCAATAGTAGTGTATCTACCAATCTTTGCCATGGTATTTTAAAACACACACAGAGAAAGCAATGCACTAGATTATCGCACACATAAACAATGATAATCGCATGACAGTCCCTGGGCTAAGACAGACAATCAGAGGACAGGAGATTTTCTTTGGGAACTGAGTCGGAAACTTGCATCGCTTTTGGCGTGATGAATGGAGACCAGTTTTGGCTTCTCCTCCCGCCCTTGCCAAGCCACAAACCGCATACCCAACTGACAGCAGCGTACAACTCGAACAGAGGGGAAAAGTGGGCGAAAACTGGGCTTTCAATTTTTCATTTGGTAAAAGAATCCGTCTAGATGTCCGTTTGTTTGTCTTGTTTGAATTTTTGGAAATATTTTCGCCTCACTTATGGCACTCTTTTCTGTCCATTCTGACCATTTTCAGTAATGTCTTCTTGGATTCGGATTTAGGTTTTTATTCCTTTTGGCTCTTGGCTGTCAACTTTGCTTTAAACAATTGTCCACAGTTTTTTTGTTAGTTTTTGCTGGGTTTAAGCTACAACACTTAAAAGGAAAATTTACTTTATTGAAATGAAGATATTTTTGAGAGTATTTAGGACATGTTTAAGCTAGCATATGATAGTTTCGACAGGGTATTTAAGCATCGGGCAGCTTTCATTCTATGTTTTTCTATGTAGTTTTCTTTTTTTGTTGCAACATTTTGGTTTGTTTTATTGTTCCGCTTGATAAATTGTGCGCCTTTCGTTTTGACACATGTCAGTTTTTGTCTGCCCATTGTAAAAAGAAACATTTTTATTATAGAGACTGCTTGTCTAGGCTGTTATCTAAAGGTTATCGCTCTCTTTTGATACTTTAAGGGAGACTATTACAGTAAGTCGCAGGTAGGATCATTTTAAGAGTTGGATTTTAGGCCTTTTCCGACTTCCTACAAACATTATAGATCACATCAGCCTTTAGTTTAGATATTATAACCTTATGATCTGTTTTTGTTAATGCAGTCAACTAGTATTTGCTGTCAATTTAGAGTCGTGTCACTTGAACTAACAGCGGTCGGTGCATCACTTCTGGCCATGACGTGGACACGGTCACATGTGCACTGTCAGTCAGTCATTCGGTCAGTCATTCGCTCAGTCAGTCAGTCAGTTAGTCCGTGCTGTTGCTACTGTTTGGTCGATTTGTTGGCTGATGTCTGAACGTCAGTCGTGTCAGCGTCAGTTTATGTGCCTGACAGCGTCAACAATTTTATTTACTTAATTTGGCTTTAGTTTGTCATTTATTTACTTGTTTGCCACAGACAGCATGTACTCGTATACTATCTATCTATCTGTCTGTTCCACTCACACACCCACACACGCTTACTTGCCACCTTATCTGCCCCATCTACATACATCTCTTGGGCGGCTCATGTGCGTCTCGTAATGTCTGTTGTTGTCACTTTGACGCTTGACATTGTTACAACAGTTGTTGCTGCCGGTTCGTGGCTTTTTTCTTCTTAAACTAAGAATACTTGTGAAAAAAATCAAAGCATTTGCTTTAAGAGAATTTTAAGCTTGATATTTTTTGTTGTAACTTTTATTTATTTGGGATTGCTCAGACTTTTCTTAATTTTTGCTGCACTTAATACTCGATCAATCATTCAATCGTTCAGTTTCAATCCTTTTTTAAGCCACATTCTTAAAGCTTTTTTAATAGCTTCAACAACAACAATTTCGTGTTAAAGAAAGTTTTGATTGTAGCAATTTCAGGATAGCTTTAAGTCGTTCATTCTTCACTGTGTCACCCTTATTTGTTGTTCACTTGTACAGTGACACATTTTGCTGGCAGCACTTTATTTTTTCATATTGTTGCCATTGTTGTTATTATTCTCTTTCTTTATTCTGGCACGTGCTTTTGCATTTTTAATGAAAATTTACAGACATTTGCTTTGTTGCTGCTTTTTTTATACTACATGCGCGAACTTAGATTAAATATTTATTTCTATCATTTTGGGCTAAATGGAAATGCGTTCAGGTAGGTTTAACAGATAGAGATAGAAACACAAAGTGAGAGGGAGGGAGAGCGGGTGAGAGGGAATTGAAATGAGAGCTTGATTGAGAGAGAGAGAGAGGCTGCACTAACATTTGTCATTACACATTAATAGCGCACCATTAATCTTTTCGTGAGCTGTTGGGCAAATGAATGCTGGGCCTGTTTCGACCAAGGGCAAGTCCCGTTAATTAATGTATGCCATTTAGCCGGAAAATTGCAGGGGTGCACACACACACACACACATCAATACTCAGACATGTGTATGTGTGTATTCAGGCCCATCATAATGAGCGCCAATTTAGTGTCCTTGTGTGTGTGTGTGTGTGTCGCCACCGCAAACAAGCAAAGGCCAAAGCCACAGTACACCCCTCTCTCTCTCTCTCTCTCTCTCTATCATTGCTGTCTCGCTTACTCTGCCCAGCAGGTATGCTTGATTAATGCTTTATAACAGGACACAGAAAACACAAACACACACACACAAAAGGATATTGTTGGCTATATGGATGCTAACCCCGCAGCTGTCGCCCTTTGCGTCCTGCTGATACATCCCCCTGTTCCCGTTTCGTGTCCTTGCATTTTAACATTAATTTAGTGGAATGCGCCAAAGGACTATGAAAGCTTTTCAGCGTCGTCGTCGACACATGTTAATCCCGTCGTTGTCGCTACCACAAACCACTCTCACTGCCCATAACCATATTCACATTTGAAATCACATTCATTTCAACTCCATACAGTGAATATGCGCATTAAATGTTTACAAATTTAGTTAACAAGCATTCGAATCGCATTTTAGCCAACATTTTGAGTGGACTTTGTGAGCTAAGCCCATTCAAAATATTGCGGAAATTGCTTACCTAAGGGTTTTGAAATGGCATTAAAGTGTTGTTCATAATCTTGCAGTAAAATACATTTATCATAAATAAAGTTTATAAAGGTACAACAATCTTTTCTATTCCTTACTTTCCCTTTTTCTCAATCTTGTTTTTCGACAACAAAAATCTTATGGCACTGAAAATGTTGTTAAACACTTATTAACATCAGAAACGACATTTTTCAATAAAAGTTTAGTTATTTATTCAAAATTTAAAAGTTTTGGCCCATATTTTCGCCATGTGCGATAGAAGCTCTACAATAAATGCAACGCCACCGCGTTGCCTGCGTTGTTGTTCCCCGTGTTGTGATCCCTGCCCCAGTTGTCCGCCCGACTGCTGTCAACCGTGCGTCGAATATTGCATATTCGATTTGGAAACTGCGGTTTTTGGTATGATTTGAGTCCATCTATATATATTCACACAACAGAAAAAAACACCTGCTGTTCGCAGATACACGACATATTTATGTGCGCGCTTGTCGGGAGTTACTTGCGAGACATGACAAAACGTTGCCCGACGACGTTCTAATGCAATGTGGTCCCATGGAGACGCATGAGATGGCTCAACTGATATGCCGCAAGTTGAACCTAAGAATGCCCTGGGAGATTTTCCTTGTGCAGCTGAATGATCTAACGGGCTATCTGATTGCCAATCCACCTTTAATGGAGGGTGCTGAGCATCTGATAAATCATCTGCATGAGGAATGCATTGGTCTAGCTTTGATAACGGCCAGCAATCGTTCCCTTTTCTGCAAAAAGATACTCGGACGTGAAGAGCTATTTGCCAAATTTGATCATATTCTGTGTGCCGATGAATATAATCGACCCAAACCGGATCCCGATTGTTATTTGCTTGCCATGAATCTGCTCTGTGATCAACCCAGTCCGGAATGCTTTTTGGCATTCGATGGCACCGTCAAAGGCGTTCAGGCTGCGCGAGAGGCACACTTGAAGGTTATTATGCTGCCAGACGCAGACTTGCCTTGCTGCTGGTCTGAGTTGGCCACTGAGCGCCTAGAAACATTGCTCGAATTCGATCCCGAGGATTATGGCATGCCGTATTTGGAACCATTGCCGCCACCATCACCACCTCCACCACAATCAACACCACCGATAGCTCCAAACTCTCGCCGTCCCAGTGAAAATAAGGCACAACAAACAGAATTGCCCAAGACAGAGGAGGAGATCGTCACGAGCGGGCAGGAAGATGAGGAGCCGCCTGTGGAGCAACCAGCAAATTAGATTTTAGAGCGATAAATTTGCAAACACAATGCGGAAATTGTGCAAAATCTCATTAAAATTGAACATGACAGCTATTTGTTTGAGTAACACGCGTGTGACAGTATGTCAATAAAGCAGTGATAAGTTTAGAGCGAAATGCAAAAGCACCTGTCTAATATTTGTATATATTTTGATATGAACAGACATGAATCAAGATAAAAATGAAACTTTTTTAATGAATGAACTTTTTATTAAGTGCTCCACTCGAGTGAACCAATCTTATCTCTGTATTCAAATCAATGAAAAATTTTGTTATTCAACTTTTTAATGAGTAACACTTATTATAAATTATCTTATCAAATTGAGAAATAATGAAAGACCCACATAGATAGACCTTATCGAAACGTTGCAAAATTTTCCATATTAATCCATCAACTCGAATCGAGGGTATCATAAATACTTACTCAACACTTGATAACAATTCGCAAAATTGCATAACACCTTTGGACTTGGGAATGTTATCAACATTAAATTGCCATTATAAACAGGATAAACCCAACAATAAATCAAACTTAATTGCTTAAGCAAATGCAACATTTAAATGTCTGTCTGAAAGTCTTACTTTCTCACTCTTACCGCCACCCGCCCCCCTCTGCCCGTTGTCTGAAAAATCGTTCTCTCTGTTTGTCTGGCTGAAAAGTCAATTGTTGACAATTTAATTATGCAATGCAGCACATATATATGTATAACGCATACGCCGTGTGTGTTCGGGTGACTCCCTTGACTCGACAAAGATGTCGCTCGTGTGGCATGCAGCAAGGCAGCAAGCAGCTGCCATAGCCGCCCAACTTGCCAACTAGCAACTTTTACCAACAACTCTGTCCCAACTTATAATTACTTAATGCTCTCCAACCAGACTGCCGACAGCTGCCACCCCATTTAAAGTCCTCCAATCTCCCAATCTCTTCAGCACAATCTCAAACTCAATCTTTGTCTATATTTGCCTCATAACCGCTAGCCAAATCAGCATATAAAAGTAAAGTGAATAAACCTTTTAGCCCTTTTAGACTGCGACTGCGACTTCAACTTTGCTTTTCATTATTATTATTTTCAAATCATTATTTCTCTTATTTTTTCTTCTTTTCCTTTTTTTTGCACTCTTGCCTCAAGCTTCCGCTTTTTGCCTAATGAACGAACGCCACAGGAAGCACTCAAGGCCAGGGCTAAATAAAAGAAAGAAAAATAATAAAAATGAGAATAAAACGAAAATAATCATTGAAAATCATTTCAATTTCTTCATTTAATAGCACTTGGCATAACACCCTTGTGCAATTTCAATTTATCTGTGTCTTTACTTAAAAAAAAATTGGCCAAGAACGCCAACAAAGTTTTTCACCAATTTAACCAAATGTAAATTTCGAGCAGTTGTCATAGGCGGGCAAACCAAATAGTTCGGGTTCAAACTCTGTCATGGATCGAAGAACCAATGAAGCGCTCCTGGTATTTTCGATGGGAACAAATTTGTCTGGTATCATGACCACCTGCATTCCCGCTGCAACTGCGCCCAGCACGCCATTAGGTGAATCCTCAAATACCAAACAGCATTCAGGCTTGGGTGCCGGATTGAAACGCGATGCTGCCAACAGAAAGATATCTGGTGCAGGTTTGCCAAATTCCAGTTCCGGATCATCGCCGCAAACAAAGTGTCGAAAGACGGGCATTAGATCGCAAAAATTACTCGCCTTCCGCGTGAAAGACTGGCGGTAATCCGATGTTGCCACAGCCATTGGCACTCGCTGCTGAAACAGATGCACCAACAAATCCTTAACACCAGGCAGCAGTTGCACGTTGGACATTAAGCGTTGAACCTCAGCATTGTACTTAACCAGATACTCTTTATCACTTATTGGCAAGTTGTGATCCTTGACCATGAACTCGCTGGCTGCAGGTGCTATTAAGCCCATGCAACTTATTTTTTGCTCTTTACTGTACTTTTTTCCATAGGGTGTGAGTATGTTTTGTACTGCAATGGTATACAGCTGTTCCGTATCTATACGATACGATTGATATACATAGCTATACAATTCTGTGATTATTTTTCAGGACTAACCCATCATAGTTCCATCATTGTCGAAGATGCAGTGCGTCACTTTCGTAAAAGATTTGCCCCCCTCTGACGTCATTGTTGGCTTCTTCTTGGATTTGCATTTAGAAAATTTCCCAAAAATAAATTTTGAACTTTTTCCAAACCAAATTTTGTTCTTATCTACATATTTGGATAATGGCTACTAAGTTCTTGAACTGAGACTTTTATTGATTAATTATTAACAGCTCGATTTGATTAAAATATTTCTTACTGTTTTCTAAACTTAATATAATATCATAGGAAAAATAGTTTATTTGATCATCATCCTTCAACTTCAGTTGAACTCCATTTGCTTTTCACAGTTTGGCAGCTGTTGAAAGATCACGTTAATTTCATTAGAGGCAAGTTGCGAGGCAAATGTTGAAAAGAAAATGCTTCACATGCATTTTAATTAAACTATTTTCGACTTTTGTGCGACATGCAATTTAAAATACTTTGCCAACTTGCTAGTTGAGTGGGCGGCGACGGGTTTATGGGTATTGAAGATGGCAACAGCTGCAAGTTGAAGGTGTTTGCTGCAGCTGTCAATTTAGTGGCGCCTCGGGATAGCTGCCTTTTTATGCTTTGGCCTAAGCTTTGCTTCCAGCCCCAAATGCATGCCACGTTTTGAGTGGTAGGGCAGAGGAGGCAAGGGCGCAGGCGAGTTTTGGCTGCCAGTTTCAGCCTGTCGCATGTTGTTACAAAGTTGCGTAATTGATTAAGCAGTTGGCAAGCGTGCCACAAGACGCTGTGGCAGCGACAAACTTCGTCATAGAATTCTCTGCACGTGCTGCCTGCCCGTGTTGACAGCCGTTTTTCGGAGTTGACGCAAGAAGCGTAGCAACCGGTATGTTTCAACTACATAGGTTTCTGGTTAACGACACATTTCTGCTACAGCTTGTTAAGTACATAATGGTAATGAGCTGAGTGGTTGAATATAAGTTGAATATGGTTAGAGTATATATGTATCTTATATCTTCCAATGCCATGCCAATGTCTAACCACAAAAAGATTTCAAATGGTTTTTTTCCTTGATAAAACTCTCGTTAAGTGCGGCAACAAAAACCCACCACAGCAAATATCTATAGCTCGCTGATAGTCAATAAAATGGCTTTAATTAATCGAAAATGCTGCGTCAGCTGTTGTTGCCACATACATATGCAACACAGCAACAAATGGGCAACAATATGGTCAGCAGACGTTGAGCATTTGAATGCAGCGACGAATTGTGCGCATAAATTATGCAGCCAACCATTTTGGGCCAAGCATTTATGGCCACGTTTTTTGGCCACAAAACGGAACCAGCAGCAGCAGCAGCAGCAACAGCAAAAGCAACAACAACTGCAACCAACTGAAAACGGCCGACTGCCCAGCAACAATATGTTGTTAACGTTTAATTTGAAAGCGAGCGCGCGTCTCTCTCTAATCGCTGTCCTGGCAACTCTCTTCCTCTTGCTCTCCCCTTCTCTACAACCCCCGAAAAATGTAACCAGGTCGCTTGTAATTGCGTTCATTGAATTGTTAACTGGATTCGTTGTCTACGGACAGCCGTTGGCCGCAACCGCAACTTGCAACGGCGGCTGTAGCGGCAAAATTGCTAAAAGCCGTTGTTATCCTTGTGGTTGTTGCGGCCATACTTCCTGTATATATATGTTTGTGTGTGTGTGTGTGTCCCTTAAGTTGATTTGGTTTTGCCAGAGGGCCACGACGCATTTGGGATTTGGATATGGTTGGCAGACTTCAGCCAGCGAAATCCCCATAAAAAAAAAAAATAACCCGGTCAATGCACATCAAACTTTTTGGCTCGCTTGCTAGCTGACTGCATTTGGCATTTATTGGTATTGTTCCAATTAAAGTTCGACTAGCACCATAAAATATGCAAACACGTAAAAGTTCTCGGCAGCAATTCTCGATTTTTGGCTGCCACAGGACATTAATGCTTAACGGTCAATGGTTTTGCCACTGCACTGCAGCATCGAGAGCATCCTGAAGGAAGCCAGCAAACGACACTGCCAATAAAAGGTAATAAAACGGGATGAACAGCATTTCCAGTGACTGCAGTTCAAAGAGGTGACAAACACTGTAGGGGAGGAATAGAACTTTCGTGGGAAATTGACATAGGAATAGAATAGGAGGAAGCATCTTCTACCTTATGATGTAATTATATGTTTCTGTCTAGAGAATGCCCGTTTTAAGCTTCTTTCTTCAAGTTGAAACCAAGAGAAGATTAGAAACATTATTCTTTACTTTCCTTTCACTTCATGCTAAAGTTTTCCGAAATTCTCTATAATACAGCTGGTTCCTGACAGCCTTTTTTACAACTACCCTTGAGTGATGTTTGAAGTAGGAGTGGAATGCAAAAACCCTCATTTGGCTATAGCCCAAGGCAAACTCACACATTGCATGCTGAGTGTTTTTTGCACTCAATAAATATTGTCTGACCGCAGAGTATTATAGTACACATACAACCATAATGTATACATATCTATCGCTCATCGAGGTCTCAAATGTCGGACTGAAGCAGTCGCACACACACATATCCTTTTTCCAGGCATCACGCACAGCATCAGCGTCAGAAGGCGCCCCCGAGGCGCACTTGAGCGATTTCCCAGCGGTTCTGTTGCTTCTCAGTGCTCTAGCCAAAAATGCAAGAAACCCAGCAACAAAGTACAAAAAGCATGGCACATAGTCCAATTTGTTTGTAATGGCATTTACTTTGTTTACAAAATAAATTTTGTATGCATAGCGAGTAGTTGTCCCACCAAACTTACTCTCTCTATTGCTCTCTCTCTCTCCCTGCCTCTCTGTCTGAGCCGCGGTAAGGCGACTACAAGCTCAAAAAACCAAAAAGCAAACATAGAAACATAGAGAGAAAAGGGAAAAGCCAGTCTAGTAGAGAAATAAAATTGTAGATGAATGCATATACAAATTCTAAAATCGCTGTACCATAAAATTTCCCCAAAGGGTGCTTTTTTATTGTTGTTGTTGTATTGTTATGTCACTCTAGGCAAGGACGAAAGATTCTCTTGCCTTTTCGCTGTTTAATTTTGCAATTGTCCTTTTCGATAGACAGCAAAGGAGAAATTGGAGCTTGGGGTTAGGGAGTTATCTATTCCGGTCATGGCTGTTGCGGTTTCTGATTTATGTTTGTTTATGTTGTTCAACATTTGTTTTATTTACCGCACATACATAAAACAATAATACGAAAAAAAAACAACCAACAACAACAACCACAACAAGAAGAACCAAATTCCATAAACAAATAAGCAGCTTAGAGAGACAACAGCTGGCTGGCAACACAGCTAACTACCTTTAGTACAAAAACAAACTATTATTTACGTTTTGTTTGGCTTCGACTTTGTGTTTGTGTTTGCGTCGCCTTTGTAGTTTTTAGTTTGATTCTTTAAAATCATAGTTATTAAAGATGTGTGACACATATTGTATTTGTTTAACTTTGTAAAGCTTACGGTGTTAGTTTCGAGCTAACTCGCCAAAAGATAAGCCGGTTTTCTTCATCGTTACTAAGCGTAAGACCTTGACAACAAAGTTAGCTAAGTTGCAAATTTTATTTTCCTTCTTATCAACAAATATTTAAATAAATATATTTTTAGCTAGTTTACTCTAGATTCGGTTTGAGCAAAACAAACCAGTTATAATGATTTTCAATATAACAACTCACTCTGAAATATATGGGATGGACCTTAGTAAAGTTACCAATTGCAACCCAATCTAGGCAGACTTAGTGTATGGCCAATTGATCATAGTCCGCATTCAATGCCACAATATCAGGTGTTATTTTGTTATGCGTCATCCAAAAAATACCGGAAAATATTTGTTAAGGTTTAAGTGTCAATTGGCGCAAATATTTGAGTGTCAACAAATGGTTGATAAGAAAAGAACAAAACAAATTGTATATTTATCTGCTATTATATGTGTTATATATGTTTATATGCAGTGCATAGCAACTGCTTCAAATATTTGTTTGCGGTATGTTTTGTTTCGGTTTGTTTCTCAATGAAGTTGATGGGTTTTGCAAAGTCATCATGATTTGTAAATGGTTTGTAGGACAAAAGTTGGCTTAAAGGATTTGCAATTGTAAGCTTGCTTAAGTTGAAAATTAGTCAATTTGAGTTGTTTCTTATCAAAATCGTTGATTAAAAGTTAAACTTACAGCTTATTAGAAAGATAATTTATGAACTAAAAATGTATTTGTAAATTTATATTTACCGAAAAAAGTCAGGAGAACGTGAATCAATAATTGATTTTTTTTTAAGCTCTTGTCTATGTTTTGATGCAATCAAATAATACTTTAAGTTCCTTTTAATACTCCAAAATTTATTATCAACTCATATTGTAAACAAATGAATCATGAGTCAATATCAATAAATGTGCACGAAGTTCAGTTTTGGAAATTAACCTTGAGATATTAATGTGCGCGGAAAATTTATTTTGCCACCATCAGATAAACAGCTTAGAGAAACAACAGCTGGCTGGCAACACATTTAACTAGCTTTAGATTAAAAACTAACTTCTATTTACATTTCGTTTGTCTTCAACTTTGTGTTTGCATAACATTTAGGTTGTTTAGTTGAAGCTTTAATAACAAAGTAATTAAAGATTAATGCGAAAGATTTTGTAGCTATTTTTCGTTTTAAAGTTTTTAGTTCTAGCTTTGAACTAACTTACTTCAATTCTAACCAAAAGATAAGCCGGTTTTCATCATCATTAAGGCCTTGACACCCAAGTTAACTAAGTTGCAAATTTTAATTGCCTTATTATCATCAAATATATTAATAAACAGTTTTATAGCTAAACTTCAGATTTGCTTAAGATATATTCAGCACTAGAAACCAGTTATGGGTTCATAAAACTTAAATTGTATGAATCATTGCGCCATATTTTTTATGACAAACTGTCTTAGGAGGTTAAATTAAGTTAGTAAACGAATTCATTTTGAACAATAGGGCTACAATATTTAAGTTAGCTTACAATCATGACGTTTCTCTAGCTATAATAAAATATAATTTACATTAATTATGATTTTCATTTGTGTTCTGAGAACAACAAACAGTCTCTTATGGAGTCGGGTCAGTTAATAAAACGTCACAAGTTTAAAAATAAAATTATTTCAGCTTCTTTTAAAAATTTTATAAGCTATGTATATGAACTTCTAAGTTTGTATAAATGAAAAGAGAGGTTTACTAAAGACTTTCAGTAATTTTCCACACCATTTTATAATGTTGTTTAATGCCTTTAACTCAAATATTTTATTTTAAATTTATTATTAATTTTTGGGACAGGCCTGCTGTTCAATTTTTTGCAATTTTTCAGTATTGGCTCCCAATGATTGTGCCAGGTTGAGAGCTGTTTTTAAAACACTTGGCTTTGGCAATCGTTTGCGTGTCAAAATAGAAAGCCACTCTGAAATATATAAGATGAACTTAGCCGCATTTACGTTGCTACTGTTATTTGAAATACTTACGAAAGTTAAGATATGCATCCGAATCTATACAGACGTAGTGTATGGTAAATTGATCGTAGTCCGTATCCAGCACAAATACTTCAAGGCCACGTTCAACCACTGGGTATAAAATACGAAATTAGTTGATGAAATGTACTATATTTGAAATGCTTTCGAACACACTTTTATTCTTGGATGCCAGCACGAATGTGCCACTCTTGGAATCCACACTGGAAATACTCTCTTTCCTCTCAACATAAGTTTCCGTTCTATGTGGCAAAAAAAATGTACAGATTGGAATCATAACTTCTAGTGGCTAAGGGACTAAAACCAACTCACTTGGTACTGATTTCGCGCTTCAATAAGTAAAATTTTCCACTGGGGTTTTCAATGAACTCAACGCTTTTGCATTTGCCCAGACGTTTTAAGTTCGAATATGGATACATTAATTGTGTATACCATTTGCCCAAGTAACGTTCCATATTTAAATCACCAACAGCTGTCAAGTTCGACAGGCAGGGTCCCTTAGTAGACAACATTCCAGAAACCCGACTGCCAAACAGCATTAATATGCTTGTCACACTATTGATTACACAAAAAGATCTTATTTACAACGTTATTTTATATAATTTTACTTACACGAAGAGCTGTAAGTTGATCATGTTGAAAGTCCAAGCCGTAAATGTAATAAATCTATATTAAAGTAGTCGCTAAATATGCAATTTGCTATGGCAACAGCATATTAAATTCATCAAAACTAATTGTTAAAGTGTTAAAAAATATAATTTGTTATGGGAAATACATACATATATATTTTATTTGCTTCATTTATTTTCAAAGATTATAGAATAATATTAAATTTTCAAATGTGTAAGACATTTAGTATCATCCATATGTAGTTGCCTAAACAGTTTAACATCGTTTTTTGTAGCTGTATAAATATATATATTTGAATGATATTTATTGGTATAATATATAGTAGTTTGTTTTTTTGGTACAGCTCTCTTTTTATTGGGTTTTTAATTGTTAACAAGTTTTGAATGCTTTTAAAAATGCTTAGCTTTAAGTAGGATTGGGGTTTTCTTTTTTGGTTTATTTTAGTTTTTTACTCTTCTCTTAAGAAGTTTGTGTAAATACTATAGAGACGCTGATAGAAGCGTCTTAGCCATTCTCATGCACTCCTAACGGCTTTGGGCAGAACATTGGTGGCAAAGTTTTGAATCTCATCCACCTGAGCTGCATCTGAGCCATTGCCATTTGGGCAGTTCTTCTGCAAGGTTACGATCAGCGGCCCCTTTGATATCTTATTGTCATCGAGAATCTTGTGTGCGGTCTCAATGGTCTCATTTCTGGCTTCACGTTCGCGAGTCAGTATCCAGACGAATTCTGTAAATGGGAAATGTCGAATGATTGTAATTATCGTGTTCGGACAAATGTCTCTCTGGTTGACCATAATGCAATTAATTATGAGAGTGCATTAATTATGCCGAATGCAATAACTGTTTGACAAACTGGTCAAGGCCAAGAGAGGCGGGACGTGACTAAAATCCCGAAAGCATCTTCTGGCTTCCGCATTATACTCACTCAAATGGGCTAGGTGGGTGAGGGGTGTGCAGCTATAGACAACTGCATATGTCTTATAGTCGGTGTCAAGTACCATATAGTTGGACTTAGTGGCTTCCGCTACAGTATAAGCATAAGGTTAGAGAGATATCATAATTCGCTTTAAAAAAAATTAACATACGCTGTGGAGGGAAGGTCACGGCCAATTTGGCGGTGCCAAGGACCTTGGCATAACCAGTAATATTCGAAGGAGTTTCAGTGCTGCGAATGTTGAATAGAATATTTAAAGCTAACTGCACCTTGTCAACAATTTTTTTTACTTACAATCGATTAATGGCTGAGTTGACAACGGAAACGGTGTTGTTATCGGCCAGCTGATAGGTTGCATAGATACACTTCTTTCCAATTTCAAATACAAACGGATATTTCGAGTGCTCATACCAGACGCCCAAGTACTGTAAAAATAATTGAAATCAAATATTATCAGCTTTTGTTTTAATTTTGTACTCTTAAACAACGACAGGTGTCGTGAGACACTTAAAAAAAATATGCCAACGAATATTTGTTATGGTTTAAGTGTTAATTGGCACAAATATTTGAGTATGGACAAACTTTTGCTAGATAAGAAAAAAATTATATAAATAAAACAAACTGTATATTTTTATCTGTAATTATTTGTGTTATCTAACTATTCGTAATACGAAATTCGTATGAACACCTGCTTCAAATATTTGTTCGCAATATGTTTTGTTTGGTTTGTTTCCTAATGAAATTTATTTACGTTTTGAATAGACATCATAATTTGTTTATGGTTTTAATGAAAAACGATTAGTTTGTTACTGCGTTAAAACAAAATTGTTGATTAAGAGATAAATTTGTATTAACTTAGTTTTAATAGAAAGTTATTTGATTTGGGGACTTTAATTTTTATACTTTTACAAAAATAGGTTAGGAAAATATGATCTTTAGTTATTGTCATAGATTTAAGGTTCAATCGAAATGCCTATGCAATACGCATAAATTTTCCCAAAATTAATTTTCAACTCAAGTTGTAAACAAATGAATCTCAATTCATTATCGTGGAATGTGCTCGAAAGCCAATTTTTCGAATGTGCCTTGAGATAAGTGTACGCGGAATATTAATTTTGTCAAGACTGTAGCAAAATTAATGAAAATAACTTTTCAATTGAGTAAGATTCGATTAATTATGATGCATGTTGAAGTGCTCAAGTGTTGCGAGTGATTTCTGTGTGAATTAAATTGCATTTTGAGGCACTTACCGCTTCCAAGTCAAAAGTGTCCATTACGTTAACATTAGGACAACCGCCAGGAAAGGGCAATTGAGCCGAAACCAAGATTCCATTAATAGCCACAAATGTGAGCAGCAAAATTGAAGCACTGCCAGAGAGATTTGCAATTCAATTAGTTCTTACATTCCAGTGAAAGTACTTAATTATATATTTACCCGATTGGTTGACGCATTGTTGAAAGTGTCGATTAATACGTATTGAAAAATAAAATATTTTAAGCTTGCTGTATTCTCTGTTCGCTTGTTCGTTGTTCGTTACACACTGCATTGCTAGCGGCGGCAGAGCATCATTTATAGATTCATCTTTCGAAAGCTTTTTTTTGTTTTGAGCGAACTCTTGTTGACACTACTTTTGTTCTGCTTCTATCAGCAAAGCTTTTTTTTTCGCTTGGACTAAACAAATAGGAACACTAACATCTAGTGACTGAGTGACTAAAACCGACTCACTTGTAATGCGCTTCAATGCGTGTATATGCCAACGGGCATTCTAGTAAACTCAATGCTTTTGCATTTGTGGAGTTGCAACGTTATTTTTGCGTACATGAAGAGCTGTAAGTTGCTCATGTTGAAAGTTCAAGCCGTTAATGTTCAAAAGTAGTCGCTGAAAATGAAATTTGTTATAGCAACGGCTTAACAAATTAGATCAAAACTGATTGTTTAAGCTTTAAAGGTTAAGAAACTATATGATTTGCTATGGGGAATATTTCATTTAATTATTTTTAGTTGGTAAAATATGAAGCTATGTTTTTTTCTGGAAGAATATTTTATTTTTTGAATTTGTAACTGTATAAAAAAATACAATTATACTTAAGCAACTGCCTACTTGTTAAGCAAATGATAAAATAAGTATTTATTTTTTAGTAAGTTATTTATTTAATGCTTTTAAAATTTCATTACTCTGATTGGGAAATTATTTGTTGTTTGGTTTAGTTTTAAAATTGTTTTAAGCTCGTAACTTATGAAGTTTGTTTCAGAGTTGTAGAGACGCTGGTAAAATCGTCTTGGCCGTCCTCGTGGCGTCTTACTTGCCGCAGTTCTTCTGATCGGTGTGTTCCAGCACATCGGTCTTAATTTTGTTAGCCTCCAGAACGCTGTATGCTTTGTTAATGATGTCCTGGCTGGGGTGACGCTCGCGAGTCAAAACCCAGACGAATTCTGTAAATGGGAAATGTCGAAATGATTGTTATTATCGTGTTCGGCCAAATGTCTCCCTTGTTGACCATAATGCAATTAATTATGGGCTTGCATTAATTATGCCAAATGCAATAACTGATTTCTCAATTTAAATGACAAATTGACTATGCATCTTCTGGGTTTCGCATGATACTCACTGACGTTGATCAGACCAAATTCGGCGCAGCTGTAGACAACAGATAGGTTCTTGTAGTCGGTGTAAAGTACAATATAGTTAACCCTGTCGGCTTCGGCTACAATATATAAAAGAGTTAAAAACATAGAGTTGTGTGCCCTTAATAATTTACTTACGTTGAGGAGGGAAGGTCACTTCCAATTGGCCGACGCCAGCAACCTTGGCAAAACCAGAGATGCCTGTTGGCTCTCCTTTGCTGCAAATGTTGAACAGATTTTAAAAGAGTTACCTTCACGTAACCAACTATATTTACCGGTCAAGAGCTGCGTTCAGAACGGAAACTGTGCCGTTTTCGCCCAGACCATAGGTTGCAGTAACACACTTGTTGCCAAATTCAAAGACAAATGGATAGGCAGCGTATTGATACCAGAGTCCCAAGTACTGTTAATTAATTAAAAGAAATACATTCAGCTGTTGTTCTGATTTTACCTCAATATGAAGCGCTAAAGTGTTGCGAATGATTTCTGGTACTTACACCGCTCAGGTCAAAAGTTTCCACTGGGTGAACCTTAGGACATCTTCCGGCAAAGGGCACTTGAGCCGAAGCCAAAGCCACAAATGCTAGCAGCACAATTGAAGAACTGCAACTATATCAATTAGTTCTTACATTCAATAGAAAGGACTCAATAATATATTTACCCGATCGATTGACGCATATTTGATATTTTCGATGAATACTTTATCGAAAGAAGGATATTAAGCTTGATGTATTGTCTGAACGCTTGTAAGCTTAACACTGTTTTGTTACCGGCTGGCAGAGTATCATTTATAGGTCCATCTTTTGAAAGCTTTTCTATGTTTTGACCAAAATTGTTGTTGCCAATAACTGTTGTTCTGTTTCTATCGGCAAAGCTTTTATCGCATGCGCCGGCGACGGCGCTGCTCTGTCTGCTTGTTTTGTCAACAAACGGAAAGTGAAATGTTGAGGATCCACAACGCATGGGCTTTGAGCAGTGGGCAAGAGGGGGACGCATATACATATATTGTTAGCACTACAAGTGGATCTTTCGATATGATATGTCAATGCACTCCACATTTTCACTACACGACTTATCAGCACTCACATGATTAATTGACTCATGAACAATGGCAAAACCAACAACAACGACAATGTCATGTTCAACTGAACATTGTAGTTCTAGAACTCATTAGAAATTTTTAACGCATAGTTACTAAAAATATGGTTATGAAGTCGAAGATCGCTTAAGATACCAACGTAGCTGAATATTTGCTCATAAATAAAACTTATTATTTAAGCTTAGTACGCAGGAACTAGAAATATTTCTAGTTGTGTCAAACTCCATATAAAATAATTTCTGGACATAATTTCTAGAGACATTTCTGATGAGTATATGCAGCAGCTAGAAATGTATACTCAAAAAATGTTGAGAGTTGCCACATCGATTACATTGAAGTGGATTGTGTGGATGGCATTGAACAGCTGAATTTCTGCTAGAAAAAATGAGCAGCACATTATTTCTAAGCACAAGTGTGCCCGTATTACTCTTTTACCTTTTTGTTTTGCCATTTTTTTTTTTTGCGTTTTTGGGATTTTTCCGTTATTTTTAAGGGGCACACAGGGTCTTAGGATACACATTAGAAATAATGTGTAAATTTCTATCAGAAATAATTCTAGTTCCTGCGTACAGCTGTCAAGTTCGACAGGCAGGGTCCCTTAGTAGACAACATTCCAGAAACCCGACTGCCAAACAGCATTAATATGCTTGTCACACTATTGATTACACAAATAGATCTTATTTACAACGTTATTTTATATAATTTTACTTACACGAAGAGCTGTAAGTTGATCATGTTGAAAGTCCAAGCCGTAAATGTAATAAATCTATATTAAAGTAGTCGCTAAATATGCAATTTGCTATGGCAACAGCATATTAAATTCACCAAAACTAATTGTTAAAGTGTTAAAAAATATAATTTGTTATGGGAAATACATACATATATATTTTATTTGCTTCATTTATTTTCAAAGATTATAGTGTTGAAAATAATTAGTATTTTAATAGCAACACTAAAATGTATTATTTCAGTCTAACAATCTGGTAACACTTTTAAGTTCGATAACTATCATGTTTGTATGAAACGTAGTAGTCTCTAAGAAAAACTCCGAAGGGTGAACATGTTTTTATTTTAATAAAGTTACGCGCATATTATCCCAACAAAGGTTATGGGCCCAGCCAGCTTATAACTAGGAAATTAAAATAAAAAATAAAAAAAAGGGTCGGAGAGACTCGTCGGTGTGTCCGAGATATTAATTCGTGTGTCGATTAATATAAAAACTTAAAATGGCGAACATTTGTATTCGATTGAGAAATTAGACGACAAGAACTACGACATTTGGTGTATCCAAATGCGCAGTATTTTAGTACATGCGGAATCGTGGAGTATTGTGAGTGGTGCAGTGGTAAAAACTGAAGAAAACAGTGCCACCTGGCAAAATATAGATGAAAAGGCGTTGGCTACAATAACGTTGTCAGTGAAACCAACACAGTTAAATTACATTAAAAACTGTAACACCGCAGGGGAAGCATGGCAAAAATTAAAGGAGGTGCACGAGCCAAAAGGGCCGGCTCGGAAAGTGTCGCTGTATAAAGCTCTATTAAGTCTATCATTATCTGAAGATAAGAGTGTAATAGAATACATAAACGAATTTGAAAGCGTGATCGGCAAATTAAGTGAAGTGGGCATAACTCTAGGTGAAGAGATTACCGTAATAATATGTTGTCCAGTTTGCCAAGATCATATGAACATTTTGTAGTGGCAATGGAGATCAGAGATGAATTGCCCAGATTTGATGTGCTGCGTAATAAACTTCTAGAAGAAGCAGAACGTAAAAATCAAAGCAGAAACGAAAAAAGTGTACAGCAAGCATATATAGCGAAAGAACAGAAAAGAAGCAACGGTAAATGTTTCGAGTGCGGTAAGCGTGGTCATTTCGCCGCAGTATGTCGTCAGCGGAAGGTTAAAGGCATAGAAAGCGAAAAAGACAAGCAAAAACCAGAAAAGAAACAAAGTGAACGATCGTTTGTGTGTGTGTCGCCGAGCGTCGCGTTTTTTTCGAGCGAAAACATTTTGAGTCGTAACGATTGGTGTGTGGACAGTGGTGCCACCTCGCATATGTGTAACAATCGAGAACTATTTATCGACTATCGTGAGTCACAACAAAAAGTGTTAGTGGCGGGCAATAAATCACTTGAGGCGATAGGTATTGGAACAGTGCGCATAAAAACAAAATAAATCAAATTTAAGTTAAAGGATGTTTGTACGTACCTGAGTTGCAAATCAATTTTTTCTCAGTTGCAAAGGGCACAGAAAATGGTTTAAAGATTAATTTTGATGAAATATGTGCAATAGTAAAAATATCGGACACAAACGAAACTATCGCAGTTGCAAATAAAGAAAACGGGTTATATATGTTCACAAATAAATATGAATCAGTTTATGTTTCGTGTGTCGAAAACATAGTAAAGTGGCATAATCGTCTAGGCCACATTAATATACAAAGCCTATGTAAAATGTCAACAAATGGTATAGTTAATGGCATTGAAAAACTAAGTCCGGAGGTAAACGTTACGTGTGTGCCATGTATGAAAAGCAAAATTTGCTCAAAGCCTTTTGCAGAGGCAGGTTACCGTGCGGAACAATTATAGAAACAATCCATTCAGACGTGTGGCGGGCCGTTTAATGTTGACTCAATCGGTGGATCGCGATATTTTGTGACATTCATAGACGATAGATCCAGATACGCAGTGGTTATGTTTATGAAAAACAAGAGTGAGGTATACGAACATTTTAAAACATACCAGTCGTTAGTCGAAAAGCAAACGGGGCTTAAAGTAAAAACATTGAGAAGCGACAACGGCGGCGAGTATAAAAACAATGTGTTCGATACATATCTCCGTAAACAGGGTATAGCGCGGCAGTTTACGGTGGCTCATACGCCGCAACAGAATGGCGTTGCAGAGCGCTATAATCGTACCATAGTCGAGATGGCACGAGCGATGTTGGTTCATTCGGGTCTCGAGGAGCGTTTTGGGCGGAAGCATGCTCGAGTGCAGATATATCAAAAATCGCATGCCTACAAGAGCGCTTGAGGATACTACTCCGTATGAGATGTGGTTCAAGAGAAAACCTATTGTTAAATATTTCAAGACATTTGGGTGTCTTGCTATAGGTCTGGATAAGACGCAGAGGCGCAAATTTGTTGCAAAGGGCAAAGAATTTATATTCGTCGGGTATAGCACGGAAACTAAAGGTTACAGGCTATATGATCCGGAGCTTAATAAGGTCGTCATAAAACGAGATGTTCGCTTCGATGAGAATGTGTTGATGGGGCAAGACAGTATCACAGATTTTTCTAGTGTGGCTCAGAGAAACGTTAGTCAAGGCAGCGGTAAAGATATAGATCTGGAAATGCATGAGAACATTTCACAGGGTGCTGAGGAGGCACAACCGTTATCACTGATATCAGACTATGAAGATGCTACTAGCGATGTGGATCAACAGGATAGCCTCTCTGCCGAGAGCGATGATGAAGAAGTCACTCCCATGTATGGACCCGGAAGACCTCGTATTGTGCGCACAGGTGCGCCAGGTAGACCATCGAAGCAGAAAAATAGATTAAACGTCATGCAGGCAAAAGAAGAGGTTGTAATTCCCGATAACCTAAAAATGGCAATGAGTGGTGATTTTTCAGATGAATGGAGGGCAGCCATGCAGCTAGAGTATGACTCGCTGATGGCACACAAAACTTGGTCATTGGTTGACCTGCCTCCTGACAAGAAAGCTATCGGATGTAAATGGGTATACAACGTGAAGACGGTGCCTGATGGCAGTGCTTACCGGTTTAAGGCCCGATTGGTTGCAAAAGGTTGTAGTCAGCAGTACGGCATAAACTATGAAGAAACATATTCGCCAGTAGTACGATATGCAACGATTCGTATGGTAATGGCACTGGCAGCGGAACTCGAATTGCATTTGCACCAAATGGATGTGTGCACAGCATATTTGAATGGCGCCCTGAGTGACGAAGTCTACATGAAGCAGCCTGAGATGTTCGTCAGTGAGAGGTATCCAAATCGTGTGGCTAAACTAAAAAGGGCCATTTACGGTTTGAAGCAATCTGGAAGAGAATGGAATGCTTTGTTAGATGGTGTTCTGCAAAGCTATGGATTTGTTCCATGCAGCAGCGAGCCCTGCTTGTATGTTATGTACATTAATAATCGTATAAATCTCGTTGCAGTATACGTAGATGACATTCTTATAGCAAGCAAGAGCAAAGATGATATGTATGCAATAAAGCGATACATTGGAGATCAGTTCAAGTCAGTCGACAACGGGAAAGTAAGAAGCTTTCTTGGTTTTGAGGTTGAGCGTACCGAAGAAACTGGAGATTTGTTTGTGAGTCAAACAAAATATATCGAGACACTGCTGCAACAGTACGATATGAAGAACTGCAGGACAGCTGCAACGCCACTTGATGCGGGGGTACCAGATAAAACCTTCGGATGACTCAAAGCTGGTCGATGCATCGAAATATCAAGCTCTCATAGGCAGTTTGATGTATTTGGCCGTTTCTACACGGCCTGACATTTTGCATTCCGTGTGCAAATTATCGCAGATGAACAAGAAGCCAACGGTCGAGCACGACACAGGGGCAAAGCACATCCTGCGATATTTGGCTGGTACAAAGGAGCGGAAGCTGCGGTACATAAAATCTGGTGCTCCTATAGTAGGATACACTGATGCAGACTGGGGAGGCAACATACCAGACAGAAAGTCGTTCACTGGATACATGTTCTTTCTGGGTGGTGCGGTATTTTCTTGGGAGTCGCACAAACAAGCTACTGTGGCACTTAGTAGCACCGAGGCGGAATACATGCGCTGGCGGCAGCTTCTAAAGAGGCTGTGTATCTGAGACGGCTCATCAAGGAGATTGGCTGTTTTCCGAGCGATATGCCATGTGTATCTATGGCGATAACTTAAGCGCACAGCACTTAGCGAAAAACCACATGTACCACGCAAGAAGCAAACATATAGACATAAGGTATCATTTTATCAGAGAACTAGTAGATAAAAATGAAATTATTTTGAAATATGTTGGTACAGCAAATATGATTGCAGATGTTTGCACAAAGAATTTGAATAAGCACAAACATGTAAAATTGTTAGACATGATGGGCTTGACATAATATAAGGAATAATTTTGTATTGAGAAGAGGTGTTGAAAATAATTAGTATTTTAATAGCAACACTAAAATGTATTATTTCAGTCTAACAATCTGGTAACACTTTTAAGTTCGATAACTATCATGTTTGTATGAAACGTAGTAGTCTCTAAGAAAAACTCCGAAGGGTGAACATGTTTTTATTTTAATAAAGTTACGCGCATATTATCCCAACATATAGAATAATATTAAATTTTCAAATGTGTAAGACATTTAGTATCATCCATATGTAGTTGCCTTAACAGTTTAACATCGTTTTTTGTAGCTGTATAAATATATATATTTGAATGATATTTATTGGTATAATATATAGTAGTTTGTTTTTTTGGTACAGCTCTCTTTTTATTGGGTTTTTAATTGTTAACAAGTTTTGAATTTGAATGCTTTTAAAAATGCTTAGCTTTAAGTAGGATTGGGGGTTTTTTGTTTGTTTTACTTTAGTTTTTTACTCATCTCTTAAGAAGTTTGTGTAAATATTATAGAGACGCTGATAAAAGCGTCTTAGCCATTCTCATGCACGGCTTTGGGCAGAACAGTTGTTCGTTACACACTGCATTGCTAGCGGCGGCAGAGCATCATTTATAGATTCATCTTTCGAAAGCTTTTTTTTGTTTTGAGCGAACTCTTGTTGACACTACTTTTGTTCTGCTTCTATCAGCAAAGCTTTTTTTTTCGCTTGGACTAAACAAATAGGAACACTAACATCTAGTGACTGAGTGACTAAAACCGACTCACTTGTAATGCGCTTCAATGCGTGTATATGCCAACGGGCATTCTAGTAAACTCAATGCTTTTGCATTTGTGGAGTTGCAACGTTATTTTTGCGTACATGAAGAGCTGTAAGTTGCTCATGTTGAAAGTTCAAGCCGTTAATGTTCAAAAGTAGTCGCTGAATATGAAATTTGTTATAGCAACGGCTTAACAAATTAGATCAGAACTGATTGTTTAAGCTTTAAAGGTTAAGAAACTATATGATTTGCTATGGGGAATATTTCATTTAATTATTTTTAGTTGGTAAAATATGAAGCTATGTTTTTTGCTGGAATAATAGTTTATTTTTTGAATTTGTAACTGTATAAAAAAATACAATTATACTTAAGCAACTGCCTACTTGTTAAGCAAATGATAAAATAAGTATTTATTTTTTAGTAAGTTATTTATTTAATGCTTTTAAAATTTCATTACTCTGATTGGGAAATTATTTGTTGTTTGGTTTAGTTTTAAATTGTTTTAAGCTCGTAATTTAAGAAGTTTGTTTCAGAGTTGTAGAGACGCTGGTAAAATCGTCTTAGCCGTCCTCGTGCCGTCTTAGTTGCCGCAGTTCTTCTGATCGGTGAGTTCCAGCACATCGGTCTTAATTGTGTTAGCCTCCAGAACGCTGTATGCTTTGTTAATGATGTCCTGGCAGGGGTGACGCTCGCGAGTCAAAACCCAGACGAATTCTGTAAATGGGAAATGTCGAAATGATTGTTATTAACGTGTTCGGCCATGTTCCCCTGTTGACCATAATGCAATTAATTATGGGCTTGCAATAACTGATTTCTCAATTTAAATGACAAATGGACTGTGCATCTTCTGGGTTTCGCATTATACTCACGGTTGTTCATCAGACCAACTTCGGCGCAGCTGTACACAACAGATAGGTTCTTGTAGTCGGTGTAAAGTACAATATAGTTAACCCTGTCGGCTTCGGCTACAATATATAAAAGAGTTAAAAACATAGAGTTGTGTGCCCTTAATAATTTACTTACGTTGAGGAGGGAAGGTCACTTCCAATTGGCCGACGCCAGCAACCTTGGCAAAACCAGAGATACGTGTTGGCTCTCCTTTGCTGCAAATGTTGAACAGATTTTAAAAGAGTTACCTTCACGTAACCAACTATATTTACCAGTCAAGGGCTGCGTTCAGAACGGAAACTGTGCCGTTTTCGCCCAGACCATAGGTTGCAGTAACACACTTGTTGCCAGATTGAAAGACAGATGGATAGGCAGCGTATTGATACCAGAGTCCCAAGTACTGTTAATTAATTAAAAGAAATACATTCAGCTGTTGTTCTGATTTTACCTCAATATGAAGCGCTAAAGTGTTGCGAATGATTTCTGGTACTTACACCGCTCAGGTCAAAAGTTTCCACTGGGTGAACCTTAGGACATCTTCCGGCAAAGGGCACTTGAGCCGAAGCCAAAGCCACAAATGCTAGCAGCACAATTGAAGAACTGCAACTATATCAATTAGTTCTTACATTCAATAGAAAGGACTCAATAATATATTTACCCGATCGATTGACGCATATTTGATATTTTCGATGAATACTTTATCGAAAGAAGGATATTAAGCTTGATGTATTGTCTGAACGCTTGTAAGCTTAACACTGTTTTGTTACCGGCTGGCAGAGTATCATTTATAGGTCCATCTTTTGAAAGCTTTTCTATGTTTTGACCAAAATTGTTGTTGCCAATAACTGTTGTTCTGTTTCTATCGGCAAAGCTTTTATCGGATGCGCCGGCGACGGCGCTGCTCTGTCTGCTTGTTTTGTCAACAAACGGAAAGTGAAATGTTGAGGATCCACAACGCATGGGCTTTGAGCAGTGGGCAAGAGGGGGAGGCATATACATGGCAATGCACTCTACATTTTCACTACACGACTTATCAGCACTCAAATTATTAAATGTCTCAGGAACAATGGCAAAACCAACAACAACGACAATGTCATGTTCAACTGAACATTATAGTTCTAGAACTCATTAGAAATTTTTAACGCATAGTTACTAAAAATATGGTTGGGAAGTCAAAGATCGCCTAAGATACCAACGTAGCTGAATATTTGCTCATAAATATAACTTATTCATACATATATAACAGAAGAAAATTTTGTAATAAAAATTATTATTTCAATAGTTTAATAATATTATCTTATAAATAAATAAACTTAACATATTTATTAATTTCTCAAAATAGCAATTTTCATATATTCTTTTATAATTCAGCAGCATTTTGCAATTAGAATCCACATTCATGAACACAGAACAAAGCTTTTGCTAGCATGTGGAATGCGTTGCGCTGCGTCATCTATTGTCAGCGCACAAACACTTTCGTAGTGGCGCCATCTGTGAGGGGCTTTGCGCTACCCCTGTAACTATGCTATGAAGTAAAATGTTGATAAAGCAACAGACGGCCAAGATTACCTTGGCCATTATTTATTAAAATCTCTTGCACACACACACACATACAGAAACACACTTATATACACAGAAAATGTTTGCGTTGCGGTTATTTAAAAAAAAAAAAAATTTGTATTATTAAATTAATTAAATGTAAGCCACAAATTGAGTTAAATGTACAAAAATGCGACCATAGCCAAAGAGACGAAAAATTCTGAAAGGCATACACGCAGTGGGTTGCTTGAAAAGTTCACCAAATGCCATTTTAAACGAGTGTTATACTCAATTATTGAAACTTGTGGAGTATTTGTACGAAAATTTACATAGATGAGGTTTGTTTGAAGAAAATATCTGAAGCAACCCTAGCATGTTTAAATGCATACATGTGGACAGCAGAGATCTTTCTGAATGGCCTGCCAACTATTTGTGAATGGAAAATTATGACGTGCTTCAATGCTGAGCCATTGCGACAAATGGAAAGGATATGTACAACCAGATTCAGGACATGGGAATAGGCTGGGGAAGGGAAAACGGATGAACGAGAGTAAATTTAACAGCTTTGGGTTGATTTGCTGCGATGGATGGATGGCTAGATGGCTTGGTTACTTGGATTTGGCGAGCTGTTGTTGCAGCGTCTAGTAATTAAATTTAAAATATGAACACACACACACACACACATACACACACACATACAAACTGACAAACGGATGTTTGTGTTTTGGAACACAGGTGCAGCTGCGGATGGGTATGGATATAATTTTATCAAAGGCAAACGACACGACAGCGAAACCGATGCCATAAGCCGACCAAACTGGACAGCAGCAGCTATCTCTCGGCAGATTTTGCATATTGACACACACACACACACACACACATGTAAACACACACCTGGTTGCATTAAATACATACACACTCGGGCACAATTCAATCATTTTGCCAGCATTTTAAGTGTATTTTGCGGTTATGCTGCTTTATGGCCATTTTGTTGATTCCAAAAAGAAAAATAAAAACAAAAAAACAAGGGAAAAAAGCTATCAGTTCGATGACCACAGAAAGTGCTTCCATTTAATTGACTGGTCTGTTGCCCTTTAATATTTTGTAAACAAATTGAATTAATTTTGGATTATTTTTATGCGGGGAAACTGCAACTGTTGCCGCTTTTTTTTAAAGCTACTGCAATCAACAGTTAAGTCAACAACTAAACAGCATTGGGGCTGGACTTACGCATGATGAACTTTAACCCAGTTCCTTTGGGGCTTAGCCTGCGATGAGTAAAAGTGCAGCGCCTGGGAAAGGCACAACATGACGCAATTTGGCTTTTCACATACCCGAACACTCTACTTGTGACGTGGCTGCGATTTTTGCATGCCTTGTGGCAAGGATTTAGCAAGAACAGTTGGAACTGTGCAACAAAAGCGAGCGTGAACTTAATGGAACTTGAAGAGCATGGAAACAAACATTTAATACTTCTTAAAGCTTGAGTTATAAAAGATACTTTAGCTGAAAAAGGAACATTCAACCTTTCGATTACCTCAAAAACTCAAAAACTATTAGGAATATTTAAGTTCTTCTCTTTTTGAGTACCTTTTACAAATAACAAAAAACCTCTAACATATTTATAAGTATGTTTTAGTAAGCTGACTTCTAAAATGATGCATTATTATAAGACTTTTGTTCTCAATAAGTATTCTTGAAAAGAACAGAAAAACTTCAAATGTTATTGATGCTGGAAAATACTTAATACATAATTTATTTAGCACCTTGTTGTTTCTGTTTGCCTTCTGTTGCTGAACATCAGTTGTGTTCGAACGCAACTTCCACCCAAACAAACAAGCAAACAAACAACAACAAAAACTTACAACAACAAAGAAGAAGCTGTAAGAACACAGACAACAAAGACTGAATTGGTGGTAGTTGAAAGTATTTTTGATTTGTGCAATACTTGGAAAAAGTATTGTCGTTTTGGCTGCCATTCGGCGGCAATTTCTTAAATTTTTTATAGCGCATAACCTGTCTGCCACACATGCGACCCCGCGACTTCCCACACTCCCCTCTTTTGGCAGCTTCTAGCTACTTGTTTGTTGTAAGGCTCAAAGTTAGAAGTGGAGAAGGAAGAGCCAAGACGCGAACAAGGAGTACGCGGACGACGAGGATGTCGTTGCTATCGTTGGCTACGCTTATTGCATTATGCCACCGAGCTTCAAGTCAGTCAGCGTGCGTGCACAGCCAGATAGAAGGTGGTAGAAGGGCAGGGGGATTAGGAAGCGGCTCAGGATATATCTAGAGCCAAGTGCAGCTGATGCCACTTTTGGACCCCGTGGCTGTGTCGCAAGCTTTTTGCTGATGTTGTTATTGTTTTTGTTGTTATTCGTTATGGCGTGCTAAGAAGAAAAACTTAGCGCAAAAATAACAAGAAACGGTATGAGCAAACAATCAACAAAGAAGTGTGGATACACTACAAAAAATGTAGTCAACTGATGGATTTATCAAAAGTAATAATAATTAAAAATAGAGTTAGGGAAGACATTTTTGGTTTATAAATGGATGATTATAAGTTAATATATTGTTTTATATTAAAAATATACAAATCGTCACAAACATAATGCCAAAACCTCGCAAATCTCTTTGCCAATAGTGCATACAAATATAAGAATTGGCACAGCTTTTGCCACGCATCCTTACAACGTTTCCTGCATCCAAGGACTAGCCACCCTTACCGTCACCCCCTGCCATCAAGTTGCCAAGTTTGCCTGGCAAGAAATGTTAATACCAAAAACGAACCATTTGCCGCAATGAAAATCGCGTAAATTTCATACTGATTGTAAGTGTCGCCGTTTGCTTGACGTTGTTCGCAGCTCAACCTAGCAGAGATGAAGACATAGTCGAGTAATATGAGAGGCAGTGGGTGGTGCCTTGGGGTTGTGTTTGCCGTCTGTTTGTCTAGCTGCGCCCTTCTGTTTCTGTCCTCCCCGCCACCATGCCATGTTCGTTTGCCTGTCGCCTGCAGATTGTCAGCATTGTCACAATTGCAATTTTTCGTTTTTTTTCTTTCATTCTTTTTGCTGCTTTGTCGTTTTAACGCTGATTTGCTTGCCATTTTGCGGCATTTACCATAAGCGTCTGGTCATAACCGAAGAACGCAAATGCACAAGCTAAGGACCTTAGCCAAAATGCCCCATTCGATTGCATTAATGTTAGAGACAGAGACAGAGAGAGAGAATCTGTCCAGTGGCAGCTGCAAATCACTCAAATGAGAAAACTTTTACTACCGCTGCCAAACAATTTTCACATACATTTCAAGTTTCTATATGTTTTCGTATTCATGATGAGATATCAATTGTGCGGAAGGGAAAAAACAAGGTACCTAAGGATCTGTTTAATAGGTACATAATTCAATTACATTAAACGAAATTCACTTCGCTGATTATTGTTTAAAAAGTAACTAAAAAGTGACATCCACATGCGACACAACTGTGACATGCGAACTGTGATTAAAAAATAATTTTACCAAAAAATATGACAAGAAATGAAAAAGGAGACAAGCACGTCTACTATTTGCTCAATAGAGACAGAAAGAGGGAGAGAGAGAGGCTGCAAATAAAAGCGGGGAAAAGTCAAAGAAAACATTTGTCAGACATTGGGAAGACTGATGGCATTTTTGATGGTCGAAAATCAAGTTTGTTTTTACGTGCCGCTCGTCGACGCTTGTACGAGCAAACGGACTGACACTGAGACTGTGTGGGTTGGTGTGAAGGAATTTTTGATTGTGTTGTGTGTGTGTGTGTGCGTGTGTGTGGATATCAAAGGTCGCAGCTGCTGCAAATGGCTGGTGCTTTGGCGAAATGAGAGCGCGTCGAATGTTGGCTATGAGAAATCGCTCGTCATTATTGACGCTTTAGAAAAATTTGCTAGAAATCGCACACATGCAAACCCACACCCCACACCCCACACCTACAACTCCTACTTTTGGTCGGCGGTGCGCCATAAATTATGCCACTTTCTGCGTGTTGTTGCCTGCTGCACGAATATATAGACATATGTAGCTGTGTGAAAAATCGTGCCCCAAAAACTTTGACCCGCAGCACCCCCAAACTGCTGCCAACTTATTGAAAATCACTTAGACACACATGTGACGCCCCGACTTGAGCCAGAATATAAGTTACGTGAGCGTTAAACTCACTGAAACTCCCAACTCCACTTTTGTATAATTTATGTTTGCACATTAGAATTTATTTTGTCCTATGCCCTACGACCAGAAATTGGGGCTAATCTTGTGTGCGAAGCAATTTTAGTGACAAAGGAACGACAGGCATGTCCAAAGGGTCGCAACTAGTCGCAAGCATTTTAAATTGTTCAAGGCAATTATGTTTAATAGATTGAATTAACTACTTTTATTTATTTTGCAATAGGAAAACTGCAGAATAGGATAAGGACATTCCGTTCATAGCAGCTATGACTTTTTCAGAAGTTCGTTTGGGAACAAGTTTTGCTTTCTAAGCAAAGTTAATACTTCCTGAAACATGTAATTGATAATTTAGCATTTTCAAATACATCTTTTAGGCAATATTTAGAAAATACCGCCAAATCTCAATCATTGCTTTAAAAACTTGTTTAAACTAAGCGCAGAGAAGGTGGCTAAAACGGATAGCTTTGGTTTGGTTTGTGGGGGCCAGCAGCTGTCGCGCTTGGCTGCACATGATAAACGAGTCGCCTTCGGAAGGATATGTGGAGAGGCAAAGGGGTTTGGGAGCCACAAGGAATATACCGAAAACTAAGCCTAAGCATTGTCAAACATTGGACATTCTAAGGCTGCTAATAGACACAAGCGAATGGCGGCCAGCGACGACATATTTGTAATTTATGACCAAAGCATCGCCAGCCAGCCAGCATCGCTGAATGTTTGTTTGGGCTATCTTTGGCCAGTGGGAAAAGTGGACAACGACGACGACGAGGACGAGGACGACTATCTCAGTGTGACTGGCTGCAATATTTACTGTGGGGAAGAGTTCTTGTTGGCATCGTAGAAGAGACGCACTGCTTTTGCTTTGCTTTTGTGGCTGTCAGTGAGTGGTCGTTGTCTGTAATTGTTTTCCTAATGGAAGGCACCCCAAACATTTTGACCGCACTTAAGTTGTCATGCGAGTATGTGCCGTACAAATTTATGAGCTACTCCAGAATCCAGAAAACTGCGTTCAGCTCTGGCAAACTTGTACTACTTGTTTCATCTCTAGTTACAAGACGGTAATTGAATGTTAGACGTATCAAGTATGTTTTTACCTGTCAGTCTGCTAATAGCTGTCGAGCTTCCAAGTGAATACCTTTACAATTCATTACGCACAATTGAGCTTACCACTAAGAATCTCTGTGTTAATGGATAAACTTAAACATGCCAAGGCATGCTCTTCTTTTTAATGGTTTTAAAAATAATAATCAAATTAATAACGTACAATAACAATTCACTATAACAAATTCATAGCTTGCAACAATAAACAATATTCTTATCGAAAAATATCGCACTTTAGCAGCTAACTACCGATATAAACTTTCTTATCGAAAAATATCGCGGTTAAGCGATGAACTATCGACTGTTTATGTTTTTTCAGATGGTAGGCTATCTACTATTTGTGCTGATAGTATCAATACCGCAAAAAGGCGTCACTTTCAATAGCCTTAAAGATGCATTGCATAATATTTATTCTGAATCGACAGTTATGTTCAGTACATACTAATCATTTCATTACGAATTTTTGATCTTTTCAATTTTTGTTAAGTCTTATGACCCGCTCCCCAACTGCAAGTCCCTATGATTGTGCGGCATTAAAGACAAAGCTATTTTTGGTCGAAAAATGAATTTATGTGAAAAGGTTTGCCAAAATGCAAACATGATTCTACAGCAGCGAAAGCAAATCCTTTTGGCCAGAAGCAACTCACATATATACATAAATATACAAACACAAACAGCAAGGAGGCAACTCAATTAGTTGCACGCATCCATTAGATATTCCAGGCACAGTTACAGAACGATTGCAAAGCCATAAAATAGCCAAAGGCCGCATTCAAAAGACCAAAAGAAGATTATATTTGTTTGGTCAGAGGGGCTTGGATCGCCACAACGAGGCGGGAAGGCACTTTTGGAACCGAAAAAACAAAATGAGACCAAAGATGTCACGCAGCGTTCGGGTTGCCCGAGGGATTTGCCATAGCACAGCTAAATATTATGTATAATATTTATATGCATATGACATTTTGTTATGAATACTAATCTTTCGAAGGGGGAGAAACTTAAAAAAAGGTCACAAATACTTTGCATATCGCACAATGCGTTCGACTTGTGTGAAAAGGAATTAAATTTATAAGTACACTTCAATGAGGGTCTAAACTTTTCCAAACTAAACCGATTCTGGGTTAAAGGGATAAAGGATAAGAGGTTTTGATTATGATGCGACTTTTGAATCAAAACAAAACAAGTTTTTTACTTGAATCTTATGTAAGAGTTCTTAATAAAAGTAAACTCAGTTCTAAATGTTAAAAAAATAAACGTTTTTTATTCCAAATTCATTTTCATTTCATTAAAAAGACATCGAATTTATTGGTTCATAAAGTATGTATTTATTCATGATTCGAATTGGCTTAATTCATTGTATTTATTCAAATTACATACAGTTGAGATTGAAAATTAAATTCGTTTGGGTAAAAAAAATGTTAAAATGTTGCGCTCATAAAAAATAATGAGCAAACATAAATTTAAATATGTTTAAACATGATTCTGAAATCAATAAAAATATTCTTAAGAGCCAAAGTAGTTATTTAAATTTTTATTCTAGGGGTCAAACCATGACTTTTAAGCTATTGCTTTTGAAAATCGGGTCACGTTTAACGAAGTTATGGAAGTCGAAAGATTTTACCAATGCCCAAGTCAATTTTTGTTTATAAAATTTTAACATGCAAATTGACCAAAAATCGAATTTCACTTAAATGAAATTTCTTAAATGCAGTTGTATTTTAGGGGTCAAACCATGACTTTTAAGCTATTGCTTTTGAAAATCGGGTCAGTTTTGCCGAAGTTATGGAAGTCGAAAGATTTTACCAATGCCCAAGTCAATTTTTGTTTATAAAATTTTAACATGCAAATTGACCAAAAATCGAATTTTCCTTAAACGTAATTTCTTAAATGCAGTTTTATTTAAGGGGTCAAACCATGACTTTTAAGCTATTGCTTTTGAAAATCGGGTCACGTTTGCCGAAGTTATGGAAGTAGAAAGATTTTACCAATGCCCAAGTCAATTTTTGTTTATAAAATTTTAACATGCAAATTGACCAAAAATCGAATTTCCTTAAACGTAATTTCTTAAATGCAGTTTTATTTTAGGGGTCAAACCATGACTTTTAAGCTATTGCTTTTGAAAATCGGGTCAGTTTTGCCGAAGTTATGGAAGTCGAAAGATTTTACCAATGCCCAAGTCAATTTTTGTTTATAAAATTTTAACATGCAAATTGACCAAAAATCGAATTTCACTTAAATGTAATTTCTTAAATGCAGTTTTATTTTAGGGGTCAAACCATGACTTTTAAGCTATTGCTTTTGAAAATCGGGTCAGTTTTGCCGAAGTTATGGAAGTCGAAAGATTTTACCAATGCCCAAGTCAATTTTTGTTTATAAAATTTTAACATGCAAATTGACCAAAAATCGAATTTCCTTAAACGTAATTTCTTAAATGCAGTTTTATTTAAGGGGTCAAACCATGACTTTTAAGCTATTGCTTTTGAAAATCGGGTCAGTTTTGCCGAAGTTATGGAAGTCGAAAGATTTTACCAATGCCCAAGTCAATTTTTGTTTATAAAATTTTAACATGCAAATTGACCAAAAATCGAATTTCACTTAAATGTAATTTCTTAAATGCAGTTTTATTTTAGGGGTCAAACCATGACTTTTAAGCTATTGCTTTTGAAAATCGGGTCAGTTTTGCCGAAGTTATGGAAGTCGAAAGATTTTACCAATGCCCAAGTCAATTTTTGTTTATAAAATTTTAACATGCAAATTGACCAAAAATCGAATTTCACTTAAATGAAATTTCTTAAATGCAGTTTTATTTAGGGGTCAAACCATGACTTTTAAGCTATTGCTTTTGAAAATCGGGTCACGTTTGACGAAGTTATGGAAGTCGAAAGATTTTACCAATGCCCAAGTCAATTTTTGTTTATAAAATTTTAACATGCAAATTGACCAAAAATCGAATTTTCCTTAAACGTAATTTCTTAAATGCAGTTTTATTTAAGGGGTCAAACCATGACTTTTAAGCTATTGCTTTTGAAAATCGGGTCAGTTTTGCCGAAGTTATGGAAGTCGAAAGATTTTACCAATGCCCAAGTCAATTTTTGTTTATAAAATTTTAACATGCAAATTGACCAAAAATCGAATTTCACTTAAATGAAATTTCTTAAATGCAGTTTTATTTTAGGGGTCAAACCATGACTTTTAAGCTATTGCTTTTGAAAATCGGGTCACGTTTGACGAAGTTATGGAAGTCGAAAGATTTTACCAATGCCCAAGTCAATTTTTGTTTATAAAATTTTAACATGCAAATTGACCAAAAATCGAATTTCCTTAAACGTAATTTCTTAAATGCAGTTTTATTTAAGGGGTCAAACCATGACTTTTAAGCTATTGCTTTTGAAAATCGGGTCAGTTTTGCCGAAGTTATGGAAGTCGAAAGATTTTACCAATGCCCAAGTCAATTTTTGTTTATAAAATTTTAACATGCAAATTGACCAAAAATCGAATTTCACTTAAATGAAATTTCTTAAATGCAGTTTTATTTAAGGGGTCAAACCATGACTTTTAAGCTATTGCTTTTGAAAATCGGGTCAGTTTTGACGAAGTTATGGAAGTCGAAAGATTTTACCAATGCCCAAGTCAATTTTTGTTTATAAAATTTTAACATGCAAATTGACCAAAAATCGAATTTCACTTAAATGAAATTTCTTAAATGCAGTTTTATTTTAGGGGTCAAACCATGACTTTTAAGCTATTGCTTTTGAAAATCGGGTCACGTTTGACGAAGTTATGGAAGTCGAAAGATTTTACCAATGCCCAAGTCAATTTTTGTTTATAAAATTTTAACATGCAAATTGACCAAAAATCGAATTTTCCTTAAACGTAATTTCTTAAATGCAGTTTTATTTTAGGGGTCAAACCATGACTTTTAAGCTATTGCTTTTGAAAATCGGGTCACGTTTGACGAAGTTATGGAAGTCGAAAGATTTTACCAATGCCCAAGTCAATTTTTGTTTATAAAATTTTAACATGCAAATTGACCAAAAATCGAATTTCACTTAAACGTAATTTCTTAAATGCAGTTTTATTTTAGGGGTCAAACCATGACTTTTAAGCTATTGCTTTTGAAAATCGGGTCACGTTTGACGAAGTTATGGAAGTCGAAAGATTTTACCAATGCCCAAGTCAATTTTTGTTTATAAAATTTTAACATGCAAATTGACCAAAAATCGAATTTTCCTTAAATGAAATTTCTTAAATGCAGTTTTATTTAAGGGGTCAAACCATGACTTTTAAGCTATTGCTTTTGAAAATCGGGTCACGTTTGACGAAGTTATGGAAGTCGAAAGATTTTACCAATGCCCAAGTCAATTTTTGTTTATAAAATTTTAACATGCAAATTGACCAAAAATCGAATTTCACTTAAATGTAATTTCTTAAATGCAGTTTTATTTTAGGGGTCAAACCATGACTTTTAAGCTATTGCTTTTGAAAATCGGGTCACGTTTGACGAAGTTATGGAAGTCGAAAGATTTTACCAATGCCCAAGTCAATTTTTGTTTATAAAATTTTAACATGCAAATTGACCAAAATCGAATTTCCTTAAATGTAATTTCTTAAATGCAGTTTTATTTTAGGGGTCAAACCATGACTTTTAAGCTATTGCTTTTGAAAATCGGGTCAGTTTTGACGAAGTTATGGAAGTCGAAAGATTTTACCAATGCCCAAGTCAATTTTTGTTTATAAAATTTTAACATGCAAATTGACCAAAAATCGAATTTTCCTTAAACGTAATTTCTTAAATGCAGTTTTATTTTAGGGGTCAAACCATGACTTTTAAGCTATTGCTTTTGAAAATCGGGTCACGTTTGACGAAGTTATGGAAGTCGAAAGATTTTACCAATGCCCAAGTCAATTTTTGTTTATAAAATTTTAACATGCAAATTGACCAAAAATCGAATTTCACTTAAATGAATTTCTTAAATGCAGTTTTATTTTAGGGGTCAAACCATGACTTTTAAGCTATTGCTTTTGAAAATCGGGTCACGTTTGACGAAGTTATGGAAGTCGAAAGATTTTACCAATGCCCAAGTCAATTTTTGTTTATAAAATTTTAACATGCAAATTGACCAAAAATCGAATTTTCCTTAAACGTAATTTCTTAAATGCAGTTTTATTTTAGGGGTCAAACCATGACTTTTAAGCTATTGCTTTTGAAAATCGGGTCACGTTTGACGAAGTTATGGAAGTCGAAAGATTTTACCAATGCCCAAGTCAATTTTTGTTTATAAAATTTTAACATGCAAATTGACCAAAAATCGAATTTCCTTAAATGAAATTTCTTAAATGCAGTTTTATTTTAGGGGTCAAACCATGACTTTTAAGCTATTGCTTTTGAAAATCGGGTCACGTTTGACGAAGTTATGGAAGTCGAAAGATTTTACCAATGCCCAAGTCAATTTTTGTTTATAAAATTTTAACATGCAAATGATCAAAAATCGAATTTCACTTAAATGTAATTTCTTAAATGCAGTTTTATTTTAGGGGTCAAACCATGACTTTTAAGCTATTGCTTTTGAAAATCGGGTCACGTTTGACGAAGTTATGGAAGTCGAAAGATTTTACCAATGCCCAAGTCAATTTTTGTTTATAAAATTTTAACATGCAAATTGACCAAAAATCGAATTTCACTTAAACGTAATTTCTTAAATGCAGTTTTATTTAGGGGTCAAACCATGACTTTTAAGCTATTGCTTTTGAAAATCGGGTCACGTTTGACGAAGTTATGGAAGTCGAAAGATTTTACCAATGCCCAAGTCAATTTTTGTTTATAAAATTTTAACATGCAAATTGACCAAAAATCGAATTTCCTTAAACGTAATTTCTTAAATGCAGTTTTATTTTAGGGGTCAAACCATGACTTTTAAGCTATTGCTTTTGAAAATCGGGTCACGTTTGACGAAGTTATGGAAGTCGAAAGATTTTACCAATGCCCAAGTCAATTTTTGTTTATAAAATTTTAACATGCAAATTGACCAAAAATCGAATTTCACTTAAATGAAATTTCTTAAATGCAGTTTTATTTTAGGGGTCAAACCATGACTTTTAAGCTATTGCTTTTGAAAATCGGGTCACGTTTGACGAAGTTATGGAAGTCGAAAGATTTTACCAATGCCCAAGTCAATTTTTGTTTATAAAATTTTAACATGCAAATTGACCAAAAATCGAATTTCCTTAAATGTAATTTCTTAAATGCAGTTTTATTTTAGGGGTCAAACCATGACTTTTAAGCTATTGCTTTTGAAAATCGGGTCACGTTTGACGAAGTTATGGAAGTCGAAAGATTTTACCAATGCCCAAGTCAATTTTGTTTATAAAATTTTAACATGCAAATTGACCAAAAATCGAATTTCCTTAAACGTAATTTCTTAAATGCAGTTTTATTTAAGGGGTCAAACCATGACTTTTAAGCTATTGCTTTTGAAAATCGGGTCAGTTTTGCCGAAGTTATGGAAGTCGAAAGATTTTACCAATGCCCAAGTCAATTTTTGTTTATAAAATTTTAACATGCAAATTGACCAAAATCGAATTTCACTTAAATGAAATTTCTTAAATGCAGTTTTATTTAAGGGGTCAAACCATGACTTTTAAGCTATTGCTTTTGAAAATCGGGTCAGTTTTGCCGAAGTTATGGAAGTCGAAAGATTTTACCAATGCCCAAGTCAATTTTTGTTTATAAAATTTTAACATGCAAATTGACCAAAAATCGAATTTCCTTAAACGTAATTTCTTAAATGCAGTTTTATTTTAGGGGTCAAACCATGACTTTTAAGCTATTGCTTTTGAAAATCGGGTCACGTTTGCCGAAGTTATGGAAGTCGAAAGATTTTACCAATGCCCAAGTCAATTTTTGTTTATAAAATTTTAACATGCAAATTGACCAAAAATCGAATTTCACTTAAATGAAATTTCTTAAATGCAGTTTTATTTAGGGGTCAAACCATGACTTTTAAGCTATTGCTTTTGAAAATCGGGTCACGTTTGACGAAGTTATGGAAGTCGAAAGATTTTACCAATGCCCAAGTCAATTTTTGTTTATAAAATTTTAACATGCAAATTGACCAAAAATCGAATTTCACTTAAATGAAATTTCTTAAATGCAGTTTTATTTTAGGGGTCAAACCATGACTTTTAAGCTATTGCTTTTGAAAATCGGGTCACGTTTGACGAAGTTATGGAAGTCGAAAGATTTTACCAATGCCCAAGTCAATTTTTGTTTATAAAATTTTAACATGCAAATTGACCAAAAATCGAATTTCCTTAAACGTAATTTCTTAAATGCAGTTTTATTTTAGGGGTCAAACCATGACTTTTAAGCTATTGCTTTTGAAAATCGGGTCAGTTTTGCCGAAGTTATGGAAGTCGAAAGATTTTACCAATGCCCAAGTCAATTTTTGTTTATAAAATTTTAACATGCAAATTGACCAAAAATCGAATTTCACTTAAATGAAATTTCTTAAATGCAGTTTTATTTTAGGGGTCAAACCATGACTTTTAAGCTATTGCTTTTGAAAATCGGGTCACGTTTGACGAAGTTATGGAAGTCGAAAGATTTTACCAATGCCCAAGTCAATTTTTGTTTATAAAATTTTAACATGCAAATTGACCAAAAATCGAATTTCCTTAAATGAAATTTCTTAAATGCAGTTTTATTTTAGGGGTCAAACCATGACTTTTAAGCTATTGCTTTTGAAAATCGGGTCACGTTTGACGAAGTTATGGAAGTCGAAAGATTTTACCAATGCCCAAGTCAATTTTTGTTTATAAAATTTTAACATGCAAATTGACCAAAAATCGAATTTCACTTAAATGAAATTTCTTAAATGCAGTTTTATTTTAGGGGTCAAACCATGACTTTTAAGCTATTGCTTTTGAAAATCGGGTCACGTTTGACGAAGTTATGGAAGTCGAAAGATTTTACCAATGCCCAAGTCAATTTTTGTTTATAAAATTTTAACATGCAAATTGACCAAAAATCGAATTTCACTTAAATGAAATTTCTTAAATGCAGTTTTATTTTAGGGGTCAAACCATGACTTTTAAGCTATTGCTTTTGAAAATCGGGTCACGTTTGACGAAGTTATGGAAGTCGAAAGATTTTACCAATGCCCAAGTCAATTTTTGTTTATAAAATTTTAACATGCAAATTGACCAAAAATCGAATTTCACTTAAATGAAATTTCTTAAATGCAGTTTTATTTAGGGGTCAAACCATGACTTTTAAGCTATTGCTTTTGAAAATCGGGTCACGTTTGACGAAGTTATGGAAGTCGAAAGATTTTACCAATGCCCAAGTCAATTTTTGTTTATAAAATTTTAACATGCAAATTGACCAAAATCGAATTTCACTTAAATGTAATTTCTTAAATGCAGTTTTATTTTAGGGGTCAAACCATGACTTTTAAGCTATTGCTTTTGAAAATCGGGTCACGTTTGACGAAGTTATGGAAGTCGAAAGATTTTACCAATGCCCAAGTCAATTTTTGTTTATAAAATTTTAACATGCAAATTGACCAAAAATCGAATTTTCCTTAAATGAAATTTCTTAAATGCAGTTTTATTTTAGGGGTCAAACCATGACTTTTAAGCTATTGCTTTTGAAAATCGGGTCACGTTTGACGAAGTTATGGAAGTCGAAAGATTTTACCAATGCCCAAGTCAATTTTTGTTTATAAAATTTTAACATGCAAATTGACCAAAAATCGAATTTTCCTTAAACGTAATTTCTTAAATGCAGTTTTATTTTAGGGGTCAAACCATGACTTTTAAGCTATTGCTTTTGAAAATCGGGTCACGTTTGACGAAGTTATGGAAGTCGAAAGATTTTACCAATGCCCAAGTCAATTTTTGTTTATAAAATTTTAACATGCAAATTGACCAAAAATCGAATTTCACTTAAACGTAATTTCTTAAATGCAGTTTTATTTTAGGGGTCAAACCATGACTTTTAAGCTATTGCTTTTGAAAATCGGGTCACGTTTGACGAAGTTATGGAAGTCGAAAGATTTTACCAATGCCCAAGTCAATTTTGTTTATAAAATTTTAACATGCAAATTGACCAAAAATCGAATTTCCTTAAACGTAATTTCTTAAATGCAGTTTTATTTTAGGGGTCAAACCATGACTTTTAAGCTATTGCTTTTGAAAATCGGGTCACGTTTGACGAAGTTATGGAAGTCGAAAGATTTTACCAATGCCCAAGTCAATTTTTGTTTATAAAATTTTAACATGCAAATTGACCAAAAATCGAATTTTCCTTAAACGTAATTTCTTAAATGCAGTTTTATTTTAGGGGTCAAACCATGACTTTTAAGCTATTGCTTTTGAAAATCGGGTCACGTTTGACGAAGTTATGGAAGTCGAAAGATTTTACCAATGCCCAAGTCAATTTTTGTTTATAAAATTTTAACATGCAAATTGACCAAAAATCGAATTTCACTTAAATGAAATTTCTTAAATGCAGTTTTATTTTAGGGGTCAAACCATGACTTTTAAGCTATTGCTTTTGAAAATCGGGTCACGTTTGACGAAGTTATGGAAGTCGAAAGATTTTACCAATGCCCAAGTCAATTTTTGTTTATAAAATTTTAACATGCAAATTGACCAAAAATCGAATTTCACTTAAATGAAATTTCTTAAATGCAGTTTTATTTTAGGGGTCAAACCATGACTTTTAAGCTATTGCTTTTGAAAATCGGGTCACGTTTGACGAAGTTATGGAAGTCGAAAGATTTTACCAATGCCCAAGTCAATTTTTGTTTATAAAATTTTAACATGCAAATTGACCAAAAATCGAATTTCCTTAAACGTAATTTCTTAAATGCAGTTTTATTTTAGGGGTCAAACCATGACTTTTAAGCTATTGCTTTTGAAAATCGGGTCACGTTTGACGAAGTTATGGAAGTCGAAAGATTTTACCAATGCCCAAGTCAATTTTTGTTTATAAAATTTTAACATGCAAATTGACCAAAAATCGAATTTTCCTTAAATGAAATTTCTTAAATGCAGTTTTATTTTAGGGGTCAAACCATGACTTTTAAGCTATTGCTTTTGAAAATCGGGTCAGTTTTGCCGAAGTTATGGAAGTCGAAAGATTTTACCAATGCCCAAGTCAATTTTTGTTTATAAAATTTTAACATGCAAATTGACCAAAAATCGAATTTTCCTTAAATGTAATTTCTTAAATGCAGTTTTATTTTAGGGGTCAAACCATGACTTTTAAGCTATTGCTTTTGAAAATCGGATCTGTTTTGCCGAAGTTATGGAAGTCGAAAGATTTTACCAATGCAGAAGTCGATTTTTTTGCATAAAATTGTAACATGCACTTTGACAACCTGCTGAAAACTAAATATCAAGTTCAAATTAAAAAAGCTGATTTAAAAATGGATGAACAGAAGCTAATTTGTTTGGTTTAAGGAAAAGATTATTTATACAATAATGCTAGCAAACATTTCAAAGTTTTAGGTAAAACATACTTCCTAATTATTGATTACTTTAAATTCGAATATTGTTCTTTTCTATTTGAAGGCAACAGCTGTTTGATAAGTTCACGCTTTAAGTAATCGCTTGAATTTCAAGTTTTTGTTCACGTTCAAGTTAGTTTCACGTTAAGTTAAGTTTGGGAAACTGAGCTTTGAGCCACGATCGAGCCACGTAAGGAAAATTTTAAAAGCATTAGTACTTGCAACTATACAAAATAGTTAATTTCAAATGCTTACACATCTTCTATGTGATCGTGCTCATATTGGTTTTTTCTTTAAAGATAAATCTTTCGTCTGCCCGCTTCTAGATTGACATACATAAAGAAATAATCATAAGTTTCACTAGAACATGCTAATAGTTGTTGGTGTTGTCCTGTCTGGCACCTGTTGCCCCCACACCTAAGCAATAATTGATGTGAATGTGTCGACGTTGTGAAGTGTCACAGCCGTTGGTTGCCTTTTCAATTGCTGTGTTTCTGTTTCAGTTTCAGCTCCTGTCCCCGTTGTTGAGTGTCTCGTTGTTTTTGCAACTTGTTCACAAGTTGTTTGAAGTGCCTTCAAAGTTGAGAAATGCAAAAAAACAAAAAGGGGAGAAGAAAAACGTGCCCTGGAAACTGTGCAGCTGTTAAGGGGGACAAGAGGCAGACAGGCCTAGCATTATTGGTAGTGCCATTGCTAACCCATATTAGGCATTTGAACTTATGCATATAAGCACTTGGCAAATGATAAATAGCACTGGAGCTAAAGGAGCACACAAAGTCTCTCACCTACGGAGCACAAGAAGCAGCAGCAGGCAGACATATCCTTATTGCTGCCAGAGCTAAGCCCAAAAGTAATGAAAATGAGATGAAAATTATTGCACCGTAAATCAGCTGCGCTCCTTGGGCGCCCAGCAGAGTCTTAGTCCTATATCCTAGCAACAGCTGCCCCATCTATTTTGCTTCTTTTTTTTTTTTGTTTTGTGCCACTAGCTAAACGGTTTCAACTGCTTAATTTGGCTTTCATTGCGTCTTTTCTTGTACGATTCTCTATTCGAATTTTTTTTGTTTTGGTTTTTTTTTTGCTTTTTCGTGCCTGACATGAATTATTTAACGATCTCCAGCTGCGCTTGATGCGATTTCCCAAGGATACCACTAAATTAAAGCTATAACAAGCTTAATGCACGCCAAAACCGCAAAAAAGCAAAAGAAAAAATGAATCGGACGACGGGACTAAAGCCAAAAACTTCATTTAATGCTACAATGGTGGCCCAAACAATAAGCTGTTGCCCGTTAACGTTCACCTTGTCTCCTCTCGTCTACATCTACCCCCAGGGGCACAGATACAGATACAGAGATATACGCAGCTACAGCTAGAGAGTTACACAGACATTGAGCCCGTCCGTGCCATGCTTCATGTGGGGACTTAACTCTTTTGTGTGTTGGCCCCCAAAACGTCGCCGTCGACTTTCCAATTTCAAGTGAAAAATCCCGCGAATGAACATGTAAACAACAGCAAATGCTACTACGATAGGTGGGCAATGGCCAAAAACAACAACTGGCAACAACAAAGGCACATGGTAAGGCGACTAAGATTGATTGTGTAACTAAGGTAGACGACTAGGCAATACACTCTGGAATAAGTGATTAATAGAGTTTCAAAGATGAAAGGTTAATAAAGATAAGATCACCTTACATTCTTTACGATTATGTTCAATTTGACAGATTCTTTTTGGTTAACCTATTGAAAAATCATCAGATAATAAACTCTAAAAATAATAGTATATCTATGACTTTGAAAGGTTCTTTAAAAGTATCCCTTGTTAATGTTTTCCAATTGAAGTTAAATTAACTATTATTCAATTTTAAAGTTGTAAGGTAATAATTTATTTAATATATTCTTTTCTTTAGCTGTTTTCATGTTGATTTTTATTAACTTCCTAGCTAATCAACCCGTTGCTATGCTCTTTAACAGCATCAGTTCCAACAAATCCGGCTAAAACTACTGACAGACAGACTCCGATGTTCTGAGCGCATTCAATGGCAACGCTTGTTTCCTGTATCTGCAGCTGCAACTGCAAATGTATCTGTATCTACACATAGCCAGAGCAGTAACTGTATCCGTATCTGTATCCGTAGCTGTGTGTGTGGTGCGTAGATGAAAAATTTGCAATGAACGTTGCAACATTTGAGGCTGGGCTTGTCTCAAAAAAAACCAAAAACACAGAAGAAGAATGCAAGCCAAAAAGCATATAAAAAGTGTTGCACAGTTTGCTGAAAACCCACTTGAAATATTTTTCGGGCAATGAAAATAAACCAAAAGTTGAGATAAACACAGACATAATAAATGGAATAGAGCGCAAAAGCGCCAAACTGAGCGTCCAGAGTGTTGCAACATTTGCAACAATCGCGTTATTGCATACAACAACAATAACAATGAATGAGGCAAAAGTGCAAGCAAGCAAAGCTTTGGCTGCTCGTATTAATCCCTGAAAATTTGTCTAAAAACCCGAAAATCCGCGACGCTGTGCGTCCTTTCTAAGGCTGATGAATGACGTCGTCGTCATCATCATTGTTGTTCTTGTTTATGCTGTTGTTGTCGTTGTTGTTGTCGTTGGCGCTGCTGTGCAAATTATAAAAGCAATTTGCATTATGTGGGTCGCCGTTGTCCTGGATTAAAAATATATAACGGCATGCGGTGCACTCCTTGACTCCTCTGCTACTTCTCTAGGCAAACTCTTCCCAGCAAATTATTCACGCTTACTGACATTGTTTGCCAGTCATTAGTTAGTTGTTGGCTTTTTGTTATTTGGATTATGATTTGTGAAATATACGAAGAATTTTGTAAGAAAATTTGGATGACAAATGAAGATCTCTTATGCTTTAAATATAAAATATTGAATATTATTGGTTAAAAGTTTGGCAAAGTTAAAGCATAGGAAACATTTTGCCATCCTTAAGCTATACTTCCTTTTACTTAATTAAACCTTAACCTTTAATGAACCCAAAAGTATAAATAGATTTTATTTAGTGATGAAAAGCTCAACTAATTAATGAGCATGTAAGTAACTAAACTAAAGCTATCTGCACTTTGATATTGTCATCAAAAACTATACAAAACAATATATTTAAGTTAAAATTTCAATCAACTTAATTGAAAGTCGAATAAAATCAGCGATATAGTGACTGCTTTTGATTACAGCCATGACTCAATCGTATGCTGACATTAAGCTCCGGTTAGCTGTCAACCGGAATCCACCCCGTAATCTACGAAAACACAAACGCATAAATAAATGTTGATGCCGTGCCTGGTGCATGGTTTAAAGCATAATAAATTTTTGAATGCGCCATTAGCATGATTTATGCCTATTTAATTTTTCATAACAATAAAAGTCCGAACACAACAAGAGCAGGGATAATAAGTACAACTACATAACATAATGTGACAACAGGCACGGCATTAGCGCCGCCCCGTAACAGTACAAAAGGAGCACACACAGTGGACATAAAGAAGAGTGCATAAAAAATGCGATTGGCCAGTGGGTGGATGGATGAATGGATGGCGTCAACATAATTGAATAGTAAAAGCGCGCACTGCAAATTAACCACCACAAATGACGCAAATAATGTTAAAATGCCAGCCAAAGGCAGTCGAGTGGTAGGCAGTGGGCATGGGGCATGGTGCAGGGGCAGGGGGAGTCGAAGACCGCATGTACAGACGATTAAATTTCATTGAAATTGAATTACATTAAAAAGTGCAAAAAGGCGACGCAGCAAAAACACAAAAGCCCTACGTTCCACTAGTTGTAGTCGACATGAAAAACGCAACAGCAACAACAACAACGACAACAGCAACAATAAGGAGACTTGCAACAAGAACAACAACAACCCCTGGGGCAGGACAATAGTGCGCAAATTAACTTACAAAAGCGAAATAAAAATCGCTTATGCGACCATTTTCACCAGCGACAACTACAAAGTGATGTGTCTCTCTCTCTCTCTCTCTCTCTCTCTCTTACTTAGTCGGCGTCTGCTCTGCTGTTTGTTGCTTTTCTTAACCGCCATCTGCCGCAATTTGGCTTAATGCTAAACAGCCGAGTTACCCGTTTCCACATATAAACCACAAACAATTCCAGTTGCAGTTGCCTCCTCTCCATTTCTAAACTTACCCTTCACCAACTCCTCCCTGCTTCATTGTAGTTTATGGCGCTTTGTTTATGGTCGCGTCTTCTATCCATGTGCCTTATCGCAGTTGTCGTCACCCCGTCCGCATAAAAAAGGAGGGCGACTTGCCTATTAAGTAATTTGCGGATTTATTAAAAGTTTAGCGCCTTTTGTGATGCTGTCAACTGTCTTGTTTCTTCTTCTTGCTTTGTTGCTTGCTGCCACAATCGCCTTGCAAATTTCAATCATACGCAATCTCCGTAATTACTTGCCTAATTTTCTAGGTGAAACGCAGTTTGGCTTTTGCATTTGAGCAGCCAGCATGCGTTAATTGAATTTTGCGGTCTAAAAGCTTAGAGGTTGAATTTTGGTTAGCGATTTCAGCTTCTAAGTTCAATTTAACTCCAAATTATTTTTCCATCAATTTTTACAGTTTTAAGTTTAACAAACAACCATTTCATTTTGAGATAAGCTTATTGCTATCTATATTTTGTCATCCCTTTCCAAATCATTTGCCGAAAAATATTTTTCCCACATTCCTTCTCAAATAATCACAGCATCACTTAATGCTTATTCCCTTCCCCATTTATCTGCCAAACAAAAACAAAAAAAAACCTCTTTTAAGGACATTTGTTTGGCAAAAATAAATCAAAACAGAACTCATCACCGAAAATTACAGAGCTCTATGGACGCACTGGCATAACATAAATCTACTCGACGCAACATGCCCCCAACTTCTACACTTCTGAACCAAAAAATGACTGTCAGTCAGTGCCCCATGAGAAGTGCGCTTAGAGTGGAGGTTCGTGGAGAGAAGCGCAGCGGGTGTGCTGAGCGTTAAGATTTATGTAACAGTCAAGTATTTTCTATTTAAGTTAATAACAATCATAATAATGGAACTATGAAAATTGATGCAGCTTCAAGCTGAAAATGCTTTTGGGGGCAAAACCAACGTCTTTGTTGTGTGTGGGTGCGAGTTGGTGTCAGGGTGTGTGTTGTTGTTGTTGTTATGTTAACCTGATGATAGATGATGTGTATATAAGCTCAAATAAACACAAAATCGCTATTGTCTACAGAATAAGTTCATTCCACACACTCACACACTCGGTCTGAGTTATTTTTGCATACTTTGGGGCGAAGAAAAAAATACCCGGCAGGTCGTATACATAATAAGCTAGGTGTGTGCCGTGTGTGGGCAAAGTCTTTGCATATTTGAGCAGCTGTTTGGTGCACGCTTTCTGCATTTGTGACATTCACTTAAAAATTCCATTACAGTAAGCTCGAATAACCACATGAGTAGCAGACGCAACAAAAATCTTATTTCAGGCAGCGTTAAGCACACAAATTGCAGTTGACAACAACGCAACTAAGCGGATACCATTTTTTGGGGGAGCTTTTAGCTTTTCAACAACAACTCATTAAATGTTGAAGAGCACTCGAACAACTGCTTGCAAGATTTAAGCTTTCATTTTTTGTCAATTGCTGTTTATAACTTTGAAAGATGAGTTTTGGTATTTGACCTTAGGTTACACTTAGCCAACACCTCGATGAGCAGTCAAATGTATTTAGCGACATTTTGACACATTTTGTATTTGAAACAACCCTTAAGAAGTGAATATGATTGATTGAGACAGGGGTGGACTAGGACATGCCCTGTGAAATTGGAATTGAGCCTTAAAATAAATAAGAGCTATCAGAGGTTTCAAATTCAAGGAACTGGCACTAGTTCCCGTGTCTGATAAGTAACTATCAATATTCTCGCTAACACATATTTAAGCCTTATCTTTACCTTACAGGGTATTACAAGATGGACACTAACACAAATCAAGGCCAGAGGCGTTCAACTGATTTGTAATTTTGTAATCAAATTAATTTTGTGTATTTAACAAAGTTTTCGTACAACATCAGGCTTCAACTTAAAGTAGACCTCTCTTGGCCCAATCCACTTCCTGTTTCGCCACTTTGGTAACTGTCTTTCTATCTGTCTGGTCTCGTCTGTTCTGTGCACAACAATGCGGCAAACACAATCTAGCCTGCAGCAAAGTGCGAATCAAAAGCGTCAAAGAATTCACTTTCATACTATCGAAAAAAAAAAAGAAAGAAAAAATCATTTATTCTGAAGGGCCAAGTAGGCAGCCCCAAGGCAGCCACATTAAATATTTAATCAGCGTAGTGCTGAAACTAAATATATACACAAACGTGTATATCAAGTTTATCAATGGCAAATATGGTGCGGCTTTAGATCAACTTCAATGTGTGTATGCCAATGCACATAAATGGATCTGTTTGAGCAAACGCATTTAGTATATGTTTTGAGTGTTTCCAATTTCAGTTGTTTGCTAACGTTTCCGAATATTTGTGTATGTGTGACAACTGCAAGCAAACATGTTTTGGGCATTTGATTTCGACATGCACATTGGTTTAGTTATAATTGTAAGCATTGCCTTTTGGGGCTGTTTAAATATTGAAAGTGAGCTGCTTTGCTTAATTGAAGGCAAATTAAAACAACACATTAATTGAAATGTTTAGCAAGAGGCTTAAAAGTGTGTATACCTTGTCAGAGTATCAGTAGGCTTTTAAAAGCTCAGCTCATAGGCAGTTTTTAGTGTTTGAGCTCCACTTAAAGCTTAGGCTTAAGTCCAAAGCTTATGAGTGTTTAGTTTTGGTTGTTATTTTTTAAGTTTTTTGAAACATTTTGTCTATTCATAAGTAAGCTTTTCAATTTACGATGAAAAAGTTCAAACGTTCAATTTCGCTTTTAGTTCTCTGATAAAATATTCACAAAATGCCCTTTTCATTCGTACAGTGACTTTATTGGCAAAGTGTTATAAGAACTTATGATGTCTGCTGTTAGCTGCTCAATATGCCAATCATTACATCATATTGTCAATAACTAGTACCGTAATAGCTGCAGTCAAAAACCATATGCAACTATTACGAGCTACCAACGTTAAGCGGCTCAGTTTAAATATGCGCAAAGCCTTTAAGCGGTTCTCCGACTCAGACATTTGATGGCCAAACAATGACAGCCAAGCAACAATAACAACAACAGTAACTAACAACTATTTGTTGTGCTTTTGTGTGTGTGTGTGTGTGTGTTTGCATAGGTATGCGATTCAAGGCAATTTCCTTAATGCTATTTGAGGAGCGTCTGGCGTCGTCTAGCAGATGGCCATAATTAACGCACGTTGTTGTCTGTCAGGCATTTCGGTTGAGCAAAGTTCCCTTTATGAACACACGCAGCAAAACTTTGCGTCATACACTGTAAACAACTACGATTTGAAAGAGTAGCAAAAGAAGGATTGAGTTATTGAGGAGCATTAAAACTTCTTAAAAGATTAATAATTTTTGAAGAAATAAGTGTAAAGACTTAAAATCAGATTTTTTACAGTCTGCAAGAAGTTTTATCTGAACGTACTCAATCAGTTTTAATTTTCTCTCAGTGCACACACATGACAATAATAATTATTGTCTTTATTATGCTCCTGTGCATGTTTTACTGTTTTACTTATCCGAGTTTTGCTATTTAGCCAAATTGCCAGACATTTGTCTTCAGGTCGAGCTAACGGCTTCAGACTAAAGTCCTTAGTGGCTGCTTTGGTTGTCATTCCTCATACTTCACAGCCTTCAACTACGTTCGCTGTGTGTTTTATTTTTTTTTTTTGCTCCTGGCCAACTTTACCTTGATGGTATCACCTCATCATTGGATCCTTGGGAGCCTTAGGAGACTTTCCTCAGTTGCTGTTTCAGTTGCTGCCTCAGTTGCTTCATGTTTAAAAGCTTTTCATTTAGCTTAATTAACTTATAACAATTTGGTGGTTTATTATCTTAATTTATAACCCCAAGGCATAAATCGTTCCACCTCTTTTGTCTGGACTGTCGTTCCGTTATAATTTAACTCTAAGTGAATTTCATTTATAAAGTTTTGCCGCTTTCTTTATGTTTACTTAATATGTTGATAAACGTCTCAACGTTTTTGTTGTTTGTGCTGGACTTCTACTTTGATTTATTAGTTCTAACAAAGGCGAGCTAATCAAAGCTCTTTATCAGGACCCAATCAATTTGACAACGTAATTTATTTGGTCTCACAACAGCAACAAAAGTAAAAGTAAGAAAAAACAAAATCAAATGCAACTGTAATACAACTAATTTATTTAAAATGCTCATTCATGGCATGTCGAATTCTTGTCGATTCATCAAAAGCCAAAAGTCCACAACCGAAAGGACATGGGTCAAAGTCTTTTGTGTGTTTGCTTTCGCTGACTGACCGCCCAAGAAGATGTCCTTTGCTCGCAATCCCAAGCTATGCAATTAATATTGTAAAGCTCAGCACTATACAAAACCTTGGCATGGGCTTAAGGGCAGCAGCTACTGTTCCTTATAAATGGAATGAATAAAGCAGGATAAAGAAGATGATGGAGCTGATGAAAGCGAGCGTGTGACAAATGTGCCGAATGTCCAAAGATTTACAAATCTGGCTAAGCATTTCTTGAAGGTAATTAATTGAACTTTTGGTCAAGCAACTTCAGACATTGACTCAAGCAAAGGATAGGACAAACAAAGTAAAAGGAAAGGGAAAATGAACATAAGTTTGATTCATATTTATTAACAGAATGTGAAAGTAAAAATATATCAAATAAGAATTATAAAAACTAAATGAAAGCTAAATTTGTACACGAAAATATGTCAGTTTCTCGAAATACACTTTAAAAACTGCTGACAGGTTTTGCTTATTAAAATATTTTACTTTAGCATTCCATAAGTTTAAGTTCTTAACACATTTTCTGGTTACGCCTTATTATGTGATTTATTAAACGTTTAGCTGATTTTGAAAAACTTGTCTGTCAGTCGATTTGGCAGTTTATGGGCGTGCCGTGACTTGCACTTTGGATAAAGCAGCGCCTGTTTAATGAGCTATAAGTATCTTTGGCAAGAACTTCTCACACTAAAGTGCCAGCCACTCATTTGAACTGTCATCGCGCGCTGCTAAGTATGCAACAGCTTTTGACAAACGACATTACGTTCATTGGCAATTAATTTCAAGTTTGTGGAGCATGAGTAGCAAAAGTAGTAGAAATTCACTCTTGCATATACAAACATACTCATACTAGAGCCATGGTCTATAAGCACCAGTCATGGACGTCACATTACGTCTCATTAGCGGCTGTGGCTGTGGCTGCCGGCGGAAATCATTCATTTCCTTTTAGTTCAAAAATGCAAATGAAAATGAACAGTTTTTCGGCAGTTTTCAATGGTGGCTGCTTTTTTTATTTTCAAAAAAACAGCAAACAAAAGCGACAATGTCATCGAGTCTGGTCATGGGGAGAGGTGTGGGTAGGTTAAAATTCCCCAATTCCCATAGCTCTCAAAAAGCGGCAAAAATAAAAAAAATGTATTTCAATTGAATTGATTTTGAATGCTGTTCACTGTCTGCCGCCTGTCTACTGCCCCATTGAAAAGTGCGTTCTGGTGTTTTGAGGGGTGGAATGAAAGGAAAGGGAGCTAGCAGCGCACAGTTCTATTAAGTTTCAGTCTGGCAACGAATAGTAGTACCTCCAACCCACTGTTTGCGTATCGCCTCGCACTGATTGACTTTTGCATTGACATTTGCGCTTGGTTATCGCACGCTTGCCGCCCTTTGCTTGTTTGGGGACTTTTCCCGCCCCGTTTTGGGCTTCCGATTGATCCACATCTGCGACTGTCTGTTGTTGCTGCTGCTACCAGTGTGTTTGTGATTCCACAATAAACGCATTATGCTGCCATTAGTTGAGTGCCAGAGCCTTCCGCTTGTTTGCCAGCATCCGTTTGTGTTTTTGTATGTTTGTTTGTTTGTTTGTGCTCCGCTTTTCAGTTTCTTTTGCTATTTTTTGTTGTTGTTACCAACAATGAAACTGCCTTGTCAATGGGGGGTCCGTCCGTCTCTGTGTAAACAACATTTTTTGTAAAACTTTTCATGCAATGAATTGTTAATTTAGTTAAACACTCTCTCCATTTGCAGTTGCCATTTTCTAACTACCACCTGTGTGCACAAAGCTTTCTTACTCAATGACTTTTAAGCCGGCTTGACGATATTTTTCTGCCCTAACAGGCATCAGCAATCAAATGACATTTACGTTGATTGCATTTCTATGAGTGGGGATTTTTTTTGTAAGCTTAAAGTCAAGAATCTATTATTTTGTAATAGAAAGTTCAATAAAGATGCTTAGCTACTTCTCAAAAGAAAGTTAAGTACAAGCTTATAATACATAAATGTCGCATATGCGATTCTGTTTTTTCCAACGCTACTTAATTTTGCTAATATAGTTAGCAACATTCTTCTTCACATCAGCTTGTCTGTGAAATGATTATATTTGTACCGTATTCTCCTATTTTATAGCCCAACTCATTATTTACTTATTGTAAATATGTGTGCTGTAATTTGTGCCTCATTTCGTGATGCTGCTGCTGCTGTTGGGAAATCTTTTTAATGCCTGGGCACTTTGCCGGCAATCAATTATGTAGAAAATGTTGCCAGTTCATAAAAGTTGCTGTCATTAATATGTAAACCATCGCAGCAATTGTTTTGAAAGTGCCCTGCCTGCCAGGATACAACAGCAGCAACAGAAGCAGCTGAAGCAGCAGAAGCAGCAGCAGCAGAGACAACATCGTTATGTTGCCTGTCTGCCTGCCTGCTTACAAAATGTGCTGGTGTGCTCTGGCAGTGCTGGTCCTGCTGGCGAACATAAAAACAACACATAATCATTTTATTAGCAGCAAAGGCGAAACGACGAACTCAGTGAAGTGGTGGGCAAAGGATTCCGGCGAATTGTTCATCCTGTTGCTGCCATTCGTTCGAAATGACTGAGCAACTGAGCATGGAGTACGTGTTGGCCATGTTTCACTTGTTGTTGTTGTTGCTGATGATGTAGTTGTTGTTAACGCTACTTGAGTTAACATGTTGCACCAGAGATCCCATCATGTGTCAAGTGTGGTGTTCATGTGTGCGTGTGTGTGTTTCGTTCGGCCAGCACGTTGAAGTTTTCTCGTTAGCGAAACTAATTATCCGTTGTCGCTGTCAGCAAAATATCGTTAAACGCTAGGTGACAGTCACACGCATTGTGTGTGTGTGTGTGTGTGTGTGTGTAGCACTTTTAGCAGGCATACAAGAGTGTGTGTGTGGGTGCCACTGACCACCATTTGCTGCCGCAAGTGCTTCAAGCGGCAGGGTAAATGACCAACTGATTGTAAAGTCATAAAAGCATAAACAGACTTGATACTGACTTGACTTGACTTTTGGTCAAAAGTCTAAGAGATACTTTCAATAATTAAATGCAGGATAAAGATGTTCAAAATGGAGATCAAGCGTTTATTGTTTGATGTAAAGCTTGAACAAAGTATCCATTTATTTTCATTCATGCCAATTGTAATACATAATTTTGTTGGCCATTCTTTGGTGTCATTTTTGGAACTCTTTGCCTAATGATATTGCCAGCAAACATATGCAACGTTTGAAGCCCTAAAACTCTATGTTGGCGTGGTGATTAAATTTGCATTAAGCACACATTTCGTAATGCATTTGGAGTTTTATATTTTTATTTTTCCGGCATGTTACAACAAACCGCTCATAACAAATGTTGTGGCCCTTGGCGTTGGGCACTCTGGTTCTCTTCCCTCGGGCAGGGCATACGCGCACCGGAAGTGGCTGTCGATTTGCAACAAATGGCTGCCGGATGTTGCCACATGGCGCACGTGAGTCGTTCACTGCTTATTTTTTTTTTGCATGGTTGTCTAACCCCTTGGCAATTAATTGCCTAGCACGTAATTATTTTGTAGTTAAAATGGGCGCGGTCACACACACATGCACACATGTGCTGGGTATATGCATAATTTGGGTTTTTGCAGCTAATTAAAAGCGCGTTGCTTTGTTGAAATTAGTCGCGAGCAGGGAGGGAAAATATTTACAGGTGGAATGTTGTGACTTTTCAATTAGCGCAGTACTTGAGCGTTTGTTTTTGTGGGTTGGTGTATGGAAATTTAAATAAATGTTGCCTACTTTTGAGCTCATAAAAAATGATTTGAACAATTTTAGCTAATTTTGTGAAGTGAAATTGTTGGTCTTATGATGATTGCACTTAATTGAGCCTGCATAAAAGAAAGCAAATTCGAAGAATAGATAGTCAATACGTTTTGTTTTGTAATTTCATAATTATGGCATTGTTTTTATTTGCATTTTAACTTCTACATTGTAAATACGCGTATTCAATATCAATAATTACACATAGACATACACTTAATGTTCAGTATTACAATATTTTCTAATTGATAAACAACATACGAATATTTTATGATATTTATGTATGTATTATGTATATGCACTTAATATTTTATGTTTTTGTTTTCTATTTTAGTATTTATATGCTGCGTGTTGCTTTGTTAATAATATTATATGCAGTATTTGTTGTGTATGTGGGAGCAAACATATACTAAATGCATATCTAATTGTCTGCCCTATGCCAAAGTACAGTTCATTAGTGCGGCCGTCACATACAACATATATGTATGTAAGAATAACGTGGGTGAGTTTACAATTCATATATTTTTTAGCCAGTAAATTGAAGGAGTTTTGCCATATGCCTGGTGGTAATTACACACTAATTACTTCAGTATTTATATGTAGTTATTTTTATTTTATGTTATGTTTGATATAACAACTAAATAATTTTTTATATTAATTACTATATGCACAATTTGATTCACATGTTAATTATACTTCTTCATACACATTATCATTTGCATAATTAAATACATGTTGAATTGAAAATATATTTATATATGTATATGTGGCTAGCTTAATGGATTATTTACACTTATCCAAAGTAGACATAATTTATTATTACAATTTCTAAGTTAAGCTGTTAAGTAACAATTTAATATAACTTTAAGCGCTGGCTTTAGCTGCCAGCATACTTGGAGGAACTTATCATACGTTTCTTTAACATGTACAATGATTATCTATAGCTAAACTTAAGACTTAACAGCAGGTTAAAGCATTATGTGAGAGCGAGAGAGAGACAGAGAGAGAGAAAGAGAGACATTTAGATTGTTTGGGATAGTAAGTTTATCACTAGCAAAGAGATGAGTAGTTAAAGAACGAAACCTTCAAGAGTTATAGTCCTTTTTTTATTGCTGATTAACTGCTTAACTCACAAATGCTCTCAGTCTTAGTCACAGCATAAGTGACAAATGCACTTGGCATGGGCGAAAAAAAATATGTTAACCAAGTCAAGTTTATACGCATTTGTTAACTAACACGTACGAATTCAACTTTGAGTCACTGTCAATTGAAATTAGAAATTGCCCATCAATCGTTTACTCAAAATTCTCTGCTCCACCATTATTGAAGCGTTCACACCAAGCGAGCAACTCGCTCACTTCCCTGGCATACTGTTGCTCCTTTGCCATTGCCTGTTCCTGCTGACTCAGCTGATTGGCCAGAGGTCAGACATTGTGGCAAGGCTGTTGGCTGCTGCTGCCGCTGCCGGAGTTGCTCAACAAACTGCGCTCGCTGGCAACACTGCCGGGAGCATAGATAAGTTCTGTGGCCTCTTTGGCCAAGGGTTCCTCGATGTGAACCTTGCGGCCGGAACGTATGCTCTGACCACGCCAGGATTGTGGCTCCAGAGACGGCAATTGTTGTTGCTGCTGCTGTTGTTGTTGCTGTTGTTGTTGCGAGTGTGGCACCAGGGGTAACAACTGTTGCTGCTGTTGCGATGGCTGCTGCTGATCATCGACCTTAACATACAAACGTTCCATGTCATCCACATCGCCATCGGCGGTGTGGTACAGCGCCTGATCATCGTCATGGGACATTAACATGGCCATTGGCGATGGAGAACCTCCGCAGCCCGAATCCGCCAAGCCATTATAACAAAACGAGGAGCCATCCAAGTCCAGCAGATTCTGCTGATGATGAGTTTTGTTGGCCAGAGTTTGTTCGATTTGATTTTGTACAGGACTCGCATTGAGGACCTTAAAGCGTGCACTATCGCGTCCAATGCTGCAGCCGTGTGGCAACTGTTGACGCCGCACGCTGGCAAATTGGCCAGAGCTGCCAACAGATGGCACCAACTGCTGCACGTGTCCACCTGGCGCCGCCTCATAAGTATGACAATTACTCAACTTATTCTCCGTGATGTGCATATGCATATGCTTATCCTTGGGATAATAATACTGATCCGAGTAAACGGAACGTGAACCCACCGCTGTATTACTTGGATATATCTCGCCATTGGTCGACATTTGCTGATATATGTTGGCACTAGAGTGTGGTTGTTGTTGCTGCTGCTGCTGCTGTTGGTAATGCGGATGCATTGGTCGTTGCATGCCATAAGAACCTGGCAACGCAGCTGGGCCTGGACGCTGTTGATAACGTGGCTGTTGCTGCTGCTGTAGCTGTAGCTGTTGCTGACCAGGATTGAGTATGGATGAGGTTGCGTAAGGGGCGGGTGAGGCATTGCCATGACGTCCATATTCACTGGGTGCTTTGCCAAAGCTGGAGACCTCAGCGTAGTCTGTCGGTATATTCGAATATTCACCCACGTAGCTGCAAATGAAAAGATAAAAACAATAAGAAATAAGCAAAGCGTATTGAGTTCAATGTGCTCGACAGGTAGATACTCTGTAACCCAAGAAATATACTTAAAAGTGAGCTGAATTTTTAAAGCAATTGTTTGACTTCTATAGGAAAGTTTTTATTGCCATGACAACCCTTCAAGTAATTAACAAAGGGTATTTGAAAAACGTTTACTTGCCGTCGCTTGTTTATTACAATATTCCCACGCCCAGTTTGTAGGTAAGGGAGAAAAAGCAGGACAGCGGGCAGCAGCCAAAACATTTTTCGGTTATAAATTTGTCGGTATTTTTGGCGAGGGGAAGGGGGAAAGGGTATGAGGTTCGTTTTGGAAATTTATGGCGTGCGGTCTGCAGTCAGAAGCGGAAATTTGCATTTTCACCAGCGCCCGGAACCAGTTCCATGAGCAGCTCATGTGTAAAAATGGAATTTATTTCGGATTTAACATTTTACATATTTACACCTGACCGCCTGCCTGCCTGCCTAGCTGACTATCTACTCTCTCTCTCTCTTTCGAGCTGTCTGTTGGTCTATTTGCTGTTGCAACAGCTGCGAGTTAACCCAACTAATGCGCAAATGGTTCGAGCTCTAAGCAGCGATAACACTTATCAACCAGCTACAACTCTGGCACAGAATCTCAAAACCCATTTTGGGACGCGACTCACGCACTTAGATAAATTAGCGGGTTAAAGCAGTTAGAAAAAAGTTAAATGCTTGAAGTGATACACTACAAAATACCCTGTGTTTAATGCCGATTGACTAAATGTTCTGAGAAAACTTAAAATGTAGATTGTTCTCTAATTTTTTTTAGGCTTTTGAATCTGATTAAAAAATCTGTCAGCTCCATTTGCAGGACATTGAAAAGCTACAAAATGCTCTTAACAGCCACATTTTAAAACATAATTTTCGTACTTAAATACTGAAAGCGGCTTAAATACCAAGCCAGGCAACGAAACCAGCCAAAAGCTGACTAAAAAATGAATATATATATAAATGGCGTATTGATGGAGTCGCCATGGAGCAGTCGACGTCGAAAAAAAGAAAAAGTCCGATGCGTGCATTTCAAAATACGCTTTTAATGCCCTTAATGAGTTTTCATTTGGCGAAAGGGAAAATGTCTGCAATGAATGAGTCCTTTGTAGAACTGTGAACGCTCAAACCCTGCAGCATTCAGTGTTAAACATCAGTAGAAACTATGTCCAAGCAAAAATTAAAAAAAGAAGGGTTTTGGCTGAATAGCTGTATGTAGTTTAAATGAAAATCGCTGTATGGAAATGTCAGCTGTGCTGCGAGGTTAAACGGGGAGTTTTTAAATGTTGTACAAAAGGTGGGATTATGCCAAGCTTTTGAGCTTAAACATATTTTATGCATGGTGGAAAAAACATGATTTTTTCAAAACGAACATTGAAGCTGATTAAAATTGATTTATTTTTTATAATCTTTCCTTCCATCTGCTTAATCAACTAATATGTATTTCAATACAAAAGAGTATTCAACAATGTTACTCCAGCTCAATGAAGAAACTTATTGTTGCTACTGTATTTTGTTGCATTTTTCTTTCCCCCACACACACGCACATCTTTTATTTTCGCACATATGACACTCATAGTGTGATTACTTTTAAATTGTTATTGTTATTGCTACAGCAATGGTTATTATTATTGCATACTTTTCTGCGCGCTTTTCCGCAGCGAATTTTGTTGCAATTATTATTAATATTTGTGTTGTACCATTGAGCACATTTTCAATTTGTGTTTTTAATGACTAATTAAGTGTGCGAAAATAATTTTAATTATGTTGGGCCAGCAATTTATACACACACACAGATACAGTAGTCTGCATGGGAAATTACATTTAAATTATGGATAAATGATAATTTATTTTTATTTCATTTGTGTTTTGCATCATTTTTTTATAAATTATTATTGATATTTGCAATTTGATGTGGTTCAAGGATTTATTTTTGCAACGGTGGGAAACAGAAGACACTTCAGCTTTTTACGCTTGATTGGTATTTAATTGCCATTTGGCAGACATCTGTGATTTTTGTTGTTGTTGGCAGACAAATTGTTCGAAATCATTATAAAGCACTTGAACAATTTGTCATTCTAACAATTCTTTAAAAACATTCGTGAAATACTAGCTTTAAAATTGTTGTTTATAATCGATTTAATTGCATCAAATTCGCGACCTCGTGTAGGCATTTTGTGGCCAACACAAAATTAGCCACAAATAAATAACAATTACGATTTTAGGCATATTTCAATTGAAACCAAAATAAATCTACAAAACCCAAACAATTATTTTATGCCTTCTGATTGCCAGACTAATAAATTAGCCAAGCCTGCAATTGCCAGTTGATTTCAATGTTACCAGCTTTGATTAACCATTCCACGGGCCCAAAATGTATATAAATATACATAAAAAACATGAAACAAGAACATGCAAAACATATTTCAGGCAGTGCTCCAAACAATGCTTGCAACATTTTGCAGCAGTTACAAATTAAAGCTGCCAGCAATTCAACATGTTAATTTAAACGAGAATGCTTTGTTGGGTTTTGTTGGCTTGTGGAATTTTTAATACACTTGCTGCCATGTTTAATTTGGTGTTTCTTAAATTAAATTACAAATTTCATTTACATACTTGATTAAATATACCTGAGACATCAAATAAAACCTTTCGAAAATAGCTAACATATTGCAAATCAATTCCCTGCTCAACAAAAACAATCTGGCAAAGGCAATTTAAAGTTGGTAAGTTTAAGCTACAATGTAGCCAAAACTGTGCAACACCCCCGCAACCCGAATAATTACATTTGTGCCTAAGGGGAGCTGTGCAACTATGCAGCCAATGGAAAATGCCCAAAGGGAGCTGGCTGTGTGTCCACTGTGCTGGTTTTCCAAAAATCAACATAAATAGAGCGCCAACATCTCCATTTCTAACTTGATTTTGTTGGCGCCGTTGCAAAAACAAAAAACAACAAAAAAACTCAGCAAAACGCCAGAAAAATGCAATTTCACGGTTTGGTGAATTTTTATTGTCGTCGCTTTGAGTGTGTCCTTAGTATAGTTTTTTGTTCAACTCGATTTCGGTTTCTGGACGTACGTAAACTGTTGCAAAAACTTACCGCTGATGATTGCGTTCGCTGGCGTGTCCATGAATATCATCGAGGCCGCCATTGCCGTTGTTGTCGTTGCCGTTGTTGCCGCTGCCAGTGGCGCCGCCAGCGTTGCCCGTGGCACCACAAACAGGTGCATAGTCGGCAATGTGATCCTTCTGCATGTCGAGGGTGTCGCCGCTTGGCGATGTGCGCCACACCATGCCACCAGTTGAGGCATCCAGCCAGTAACCGTTGCCATTGCGCGTCGATAGACTCGGCATTTTTAGCACGTCGCTAGTGTGATTGCCTGCGGGTGGGAGATGAAAGAATTGGAGAATTAGAGGAGGAGTCTAGCGAATGTGTGTGTGAAATTGAGAGCGGGTTGAGGTTTGTGAGACAGAGCAATTAAATGTTTTGCAACAAATTGGAATGCAAATAAATTGTTGCCGGAAATTATCAAAAAAATACAAAAGGCATAACGAGTTCCGAAAATCGAAAACGTCAATTTTTCAAAATGATTTCTGATGCCAGCTTAAACGATTTTAATAAGTCGATTTGAATACTAACTTTGTTAATATTATTTTTTAAATCATTTTCAACAGTATTTTAATCCTGCTACCTTAAGCGGATGAACAGCTATTTGAAATAAAATATAAAAAAAATTTAGCGAAATTGCGACGAAAGTGTTTTTACGTCTAGCTTATGGGATTTCGTACTGGCGCTGCAGTACCATAAATTCAGCGCATTAAAATAATATTATGCCAGTGCGAGTTGGTGGGGGCGTATGCGCAATTTCCTCCATTGTCACAGCTCACACTCACAAAAAAGAACAAACACAAACACAAACATACACAGCGACAGCGGTAAAAATCAAATAAATTATTGTCAATTTTCCAGTTGGCGCCCGTCGCTTGTATAAAAATGTGTTGCATACTTTCGAGCGGTTCGCAAAAAAAAATATCCATACAAAAAGTAAGCAAAATGATTGCATAAAAAATGCACCAATTAAACTGTCCCCGGGTTATAACTGCGCATCAAGCGAGTATTTTATGGCGCTTGTTGTAACTAGGGGAAACGGGGTGGCGAAAGAGTGGGAATTGTTTTTATTGTCTATGACTGTTCAGGTGAGCTGCATTGAAAAGCTTTTGCGCTTTTTGCTGCTTAACTTATGGGCAACTGGCGTCCATGAATATGCAATGCACTTGTTTTTCACCTATTTGTCCCTGGCCTCGTTGTTTTTGTGGCCCCCGGTTTTTTAAAATGTCGGCTAGCTGTGGCTTGTTCAACAATGCCAAAGTTGAAAAGCAATGTTGTGTTCTCTACACTAACAACTATAGACACAACAACAACAACAAAACTGACATTACAACTATTGAAATTGAAAATAATGGCTAGCAGCTTAGCAGGCTTGTCCTTAATTCGCTTTCGTTGCAATTTCACTAAAGTTTTTTGTTTGGTTCATGAATGAATTTCAACAAGATTTGAAAGATTGTTTTTCAAAGTAATTGTCTTGTATTTTATGTTAATTCTTCTTCTTCTGTATCTTTACTTATACCAAATTTCAATTCCAACTTCCATTTGAACGCCCTGCTGTATTGCCAAGTTTGTTGTTCCACGTTGTGCCACAAATATTGTGCTGCATTTACTGTGCAACCAGCTAAACCAAAAGCCGAAGCACCACAGCCACATTTGGCAGTCAACAGGCAGCACCTTGCCCCACCCCCTCTCTCTCTCTCTCTCTACTGCTCCTCAGCTATGCTGCTAATTTCAATTAGACCACAAGTTCTGCCCCCGAACTACAAAACCTTAACATGCCATGGACACATACACACACAAACAACTTGTTGGTTAATAATGCACACAAAACTAAATGCATAATTGCAGTTGACTAGAGGTAAGGGAATTGAAGCAAGAGGGAATTGTGTAGGTAGCGGTTAGCTAGGAGGAAGCCTCGGAGCATGGAACGTCACGTGCAAAATGTTAATTTCTATTATGTGCCCGGCACGAAAATTTCGTGCTGCCTGCCTGCTAAAATATTTATTCGCACCTATTTTGTTGTGTGTGTATGTCGCTAACAATGGAAAATTAGCGTTATTTATATATGCAAATCTATGTATGTGTGTGGCTGGCAAAAAGTCTAGCTAGGAAGGAAGCGCCACTAGCCGAACGCAACGGATGCAGCTCGGATGTGTGACTGAAGGAAATGCCAGAAGCAAAAAAAAAAAGTAGTACAAAAAAATGATTGTTGTGTAGTAGTTTCTGTGTGTGGCGGACGGTACTCACCTCGCATTGTATTCAGAGCGGACTGCTTCATCATCATGTGCTTGCGTTTCACAAAGACCATGGCGCCAAAGGATAGCATCATTACGGCCAGTATGGCGCCCAGGAGTATTATGAACCAGGGCTGTGTCAGCACATCGTTCACATGATCCTGATTGATGGGATAGCTGCAACAAGTTAAAAACACAATAAAAATAAATTAAAATTTCTTCATTTCTATCGAAATTAAAGCGATCTGGCAGCATCTAAAGTGTGAAGCTGTCTTTGAAAGTTAAGCAAAAATTGTTATTTTGAATCTTGAACTTACCGCTGATTAATGAACGGATCGAGTCGCTTGGTAACTGGATCCAGACGCAGTGTGGCCGGCACACAGTATGGTCCAATGCCAGCATTATTGCCTGCTGCCACGCCCACCGTATACATGACGCCCTCGGTGAGATTGGCCAACACCAGCGTCGGCGAGGCAGCATCAATTGTCACATTTGTCAATATACGCGAGAAATTGTGAGCCGTATCAATGCCACGAACAATAACGTGATAGTACAACAAAATACCTGCAAAAAAGGGTTAAAGTTGTGGGTTAAAGGGCCTAATGTGATTTGGGTTGAAAACTTACCATGCTCCTCTTTAAGTTCGGGTGCCTTCCATTTCAAAAAGACCGCAGAGGCATTAAGCAAAATAGCCTCCATGCCAAATGGCGCATCATTGGGCACTGAAAGCATAAGATGAGAGGGCGAAAAAACACAGATGAGTATGGCGGAAGGAATTTTCAAGGGCTTCATTTTTAGGTTGTTGCTGTTGTTGTGGTGGGCGGTAAATGCGTTTTTGATTGTTATGCCAGCAGCTGACTCTAATGAGACGCGTCTCGGCTCTAATTAATTACCATTTAGTTGCTTAGGTCTTGAGTAAAGACTAGTTTGTTTTTTGTTTCGAGTTTCGAGTGAAAACAGTTCCGGGTAGCATTGTCACGGAGGGATTTATTTTTAGAAGGGAGAGCAAAAAAAAAAGGGAAAGGAAGCACATCAAGTGGCTGGCTGCATTTATCACGGCACCTCACGTTGCCACACTTCAAAAGCTCATCTTCATTTGTTTATTTATTTCCTGATGTCGCCAGCATTTCCCCACCCAATGCTACCTAACAACCCTTCTCTCCCTCGCTCATTCTCTGTCTCTAAATAAGCTAGTAGATCTTTCTGTGTCTGTCTGAAGCAATTTCTTTAAATAAACACACGTGCAAATGCGAAACAAAACAAAAAAAAACAGCACCAACAACAACAACGTTTCTCCAAATAGGTTCCCGTCTAGATGGATGTATTATATGCAGGTAGTATAGGGTTAGGATAGGTATAGTACTTAGAAGCGTGTTGCTGCGATTTCTCTTTTATTTTTTTCATTTTGGCTTTGTTTCTTCTGATGCTATTGCGACATGTTAAAGTGCTTGTCAGGCTTTTTGTCTACGAGGGTTTTTTCTCTTTCTATCTTTCTTTCTATTATTCATTTTTTTCGATGTCTGCTTTTTTTTGTTCTTGCCCCGTTTTAGCCGTGGCTGATGACGCGCTTAACACGTAGCTGCCATTGTGTGGCATAGACGACCTCGAGGCAATTGTGTTGGCAAAAGAAGAAAATAAGTTGAGTGTTGCCACATCGCATTTGACAAACCAATTGGAAAATTGCAATTGAAACGACGCTTTCCCTAAACTGATGTTTACTACAGCGTTATTATACCAAGGGCCATGTAGAGATGATCGAAAACCATCAAGAATTGTTAGACGGGAAAGTAGGAAATGAGATTTATCAGGTGATATTCTTAGGATACTTTTCAAAGCCTTTTGTCCCACATGTTCTAACACCATTATTAACTAAGTTGCAGAGCATTTCTTAGTCGACAAAGTCTTCTTTATAAGTATTTCCTTAGATATTTGTCTACCTGTATCCTTTATATGCCCAGTCCTGCTCACCCCTTGAGTGCGAATTTTACGCATTGCCTGACAACCTTCCCTGCCCACCTTAGTTTTTCGTAGGGCTAACAAACGCGCATCAACTTTGCATTTGCCAGGTGCTGTAGAACACTGAAGAGAGGAGCGAGTTGCATGCTTCATATACGTAGCAGCAATAATTGTTGTTTATCTTTACACAATTGCGTTGGCAATTTCTTTGAGTTCTTGCTGTTGTTGCAAAGCTAAAAGTCAGCAGCGTTTGTGGAAAATGTGATGCATACGAAATGAGTTTTGATTTGAAGAGCAGACGACGCTGATCCCCAAGAAGATCCAGACAGACAGACGGACAGACCAACCAACCGAGAACAAATGCAACAGACAACCTGCATTTTTCGGGGGCAGGCAAACAGAGGGCGCTTTAGTGCCGCGTGGCAAGGCGCAACGTTTGTGCATTTTATATTTGCATCTGGCGTAGCGTTTGTTGACTTATTTGTGGCACTGTCTTCCCTTTTCCCACCCCTCTTTCCAAACATACAAACACACACACACTCTCTCTCTCAGTTCATTCAGTGTTTGCCTTTGCGGCATTTTTGTTCCTTTCTTCTGTTTTTAGCTGCAACTCTGCTTCTTGCTCTATTTTTGTCTCCTTCACGTTTTGTATTTAATTATTTTGTGAAAAAAACGTCGCCTCATTGAGAATTGTTCAGTTTTTCGCAGCGTTCCTTAGAAGTTTTTTCTTATTTTGGCGATAAAATGAAGTGATAAACCTGTCTGCAAAGTTTTCGGCATTGAGTTGGCAACCCTGCTTGCAACGGAGAGAGAGCAACTTGAACTTTGAGCATTCTTATCAGATGCTGCTTGGCAAAAGCGCATTTAGCAGGATATATGTCTTAGTCAAGCAGCTCAACTAAGATATCAGCAGAAGGGCTGCAATCTGTCAAGTTTTCAACTTGGATATGTCGAAGTTATTTGATAAGTGGGAGTTTTTCAAGCAAGAGCAAGGCGGGGTAGTTAACTGATCTTGAAACTAAACTTAAAAAGGGTAAAAGGATAATATTTCTTTATGAATTTCCTTTTCTGAATAACTTGCGATCCTCCAGTTTATTTTCTTGCTTTCTTTTCCTCAAGCTTTAACATATTTTCACACTTTTTTCTACTTTCCCTTTTTATGTTAACAAACGCTTTAAGCCAAGCAAATAATTACAAGTTAAGCCTTGGCTTTGGGTCGCATTTCTACATTCCTCAAGCACAAGTCAAGTCATGGCGCGGCCCATTTAAAAGAATCCTTTCACCTGTCTGCCGCAGGCGACACATGTAAATCGCCACATCAAGTATTCAACACACTCAACTCACACACATGTACACACATGCATACACGAATAAATTGCTGTACACGTGAGCTGAAACCCAAGCCTGCGTGCCTGTCGCGTTATCCTGCTGCCTGATATTTCTACCACCCCCCAGCCAAATTTTTTTCTCTCTCTCCCTCTTCACACAATTTCGAAGGCTTTACACACGCATGATTCGATTTTTTGCAATATTCAATGATTGACATACTTTTTATTTGCCATATCCGAACGTTTACCCTCTTTTTTGTTCGTTATGTTCTTTTTTTTATTTTTACTGTGCGACCCTCAAAAATTATATGCGATTATGGGAGACCCGCATAGCAGCAGCAGCTGATGCCTGGAAATGGAATAAGGATAAGGCTTTCGCTTCTGGCATTTATGTAACGCAGTTTCCTTTATTGTATTGGGTTATTGTTGCAACCGAGAACTCCGAGAGTCTCCCCAACCCCTGAGCCCTGCCATTGCATTTGTCAACCCCTCGTCGAGGGTTGTTGAGTGTGTGAGGGGGTTGGTTAGCCGTTGTTGTTCTATAGGTATTTATATGGTTTGTTGAATTTCGTTGGATTTTAGCGGGTTCATTAGGCACCGGGCGTGTAGACAACTGCATATTTGCCTATTTGGCTCCACGCATACATAATACATCAAAGGCACAAATGATATTATGCACTGGAAAACTTCCTATGAAGTTAAAGTTGCCGCAAACTAAGAAACTTCTTGCACACATCTGTTTTTTTAAGTGTACTAAGTAGCGGGTAACGGGTAATAGGATACTTACCATCTTCAAGGGTGCGCGCCAGGCGCGAATTTGAAGGTTTGCCCTCGACGGATTTGTAAAATGGCACAATGAAAAATTCATAGAGCGTATACTGAAATAGTCCTGTCAGCGTACAGGACGATGCACCGCCACCATTCAGTATTGTCAGCATGCGATATTTGTTGCTATACGCAGACTGAATTTGTGCCAGAGTCTGTTGCTGCTGCTGTTGGGCATCCATTGCATCACGTTTGCCGGCAGCGGCAATATTTGGTTTTGTCGAAATCAATGCGGATGCCGAAGCGGACGAAGAGACAGCATCCGCTGCCGTTGTGGAGTCCAACAACGGATTGGTATTGGCTGTTACCATGTTTGTTATTGGATTTGGTAACTGGCGTGCATAGATGTAGAAACCCTCGACGTATTTGCCATTGATGATCTGCATGAATAAACGACCAAGAGTTAGCTTAGCTTTTCGATATCGAATGGTTAGTTTTTTTTACAAACCTGCCAAGTGAGCTTCATGCTGGTTGAGTCCACAGCGCTGGCATTGGTGAGCTCCACAACATCGCCAGACAGCAGACTGGCGCGTGCCTCACTCAAATCCAAGCCACTGTTGAAGTAACGCTAAGGTTGAGAATATGTTGGTGAGGGAAATAAAGGTTATTTAAGTATAATTTCCTAACTGTGTGCTCTTTTTGCTCCGTGCACAACTTACCGTTCCCACAGCAATGGGTTCCGACATGGGACTTGGCAGGGATAAACCATGCGAGTTCTCGGCGCGTATCAGAAAGAAATAGTTAACACCCGGCACCAGTCCCAGTTGAGTATATGTTGTATTCTGAACGCGAGTGCCAACAGCTACCCAGCCATCTGTTTCATTCTTGCCGAACATCTCAACGACATAGCCAACCAAACTTGAGGCACCAACTTTGTTGCTGCGCGTCCAGCTGAGTGTGACGGAGTCCTCGCCCTTCTCCACCATCTGTGGTTTGCCAGGCGGACCTGGATACGTGGAGAGCTCGGCAGCACGGAAGAATTTGATGTTTGGATTGGTTGGAGTGTCGAGGCGCAGGTAGCCACTCCACGAGGACTTTCCATTGCGATTGCTGGCTACACAAGTGTAGAGACCCTCATCCTCGTGTCGCTGCAGATCCGAAATAGTAAGTGTGCCCGAATCGGAGAGATTTCTGCGTTCGTGTTCCTGAACATCGATAGGAATGCCATCCAAATACCAGGAGATTTGAGGTGCTGGTGTGCCTATAGTGCGGCAAGGCAGCACCACAATTGATTTGACTGGCAGCGTCTGATTCACGGGACCCTGTTCGATTATCGGCGGTGGCAGCTCAAATTGTGTATCCACACTGACCACAGTGCGGCTGCTGACGCTGCCAACGGCATTCAGAGCATTGCAAACAACCACCTTGCCGGAATCCTCGCGTGCAAAGCGCATAATCGAAAGCACTGAACGACCCTCGGGCGTAAGGGTGACCTCCAATCGACCATCCCGATAGCCGGGCAACAGCAGCGAGCTATTACCCTCGACCGACCAGTAGAGAGTGGGACGCGGATGACCGCTCGCCTGGCACTCAAACAGCACTTCATCGCCGATCTCGACTAGCTGATTTTTAGGGCGTGTCAGGAATTTGGGTGGTGCTACGTTTGTGTGTGGTGTGGAGGTAAGAGAGCAAAGTTAGTTGAGGTTTTGAATTAAAGAAGAGGAGGAGTTGGGTTTCGTTTTTGTTGGAGCGTAGCAATTAACTTACCGTGCACAGTTAGGATGCCGGTAGCTGTAATTGAGCCGACAGCATTGTCTGCCTCACAACTGTATTCGCCCATGTCCTCGAGCGTGACGTCGTCCAGCTTCAGACTGCGGTCTTCAAGTATGTGCACACGACCTAAAAACACAGGATGAGTGAGTAAGAGAATTAGAACTTGAGAGTTATTGTAAACTAGAGTTGAGTGAAGGTCGTGACACGAGAATGCATATTATTAATAAAAATCTTCTAGTGGTTGGAAAAGCCATAAGCAATCTATTAACAACTTATAAAATACAAAATAATATACAAAATCCTTTACTTGAGTTTGTTTTTTTGAGTCCCAAAAACGAGCAACAAACTCCGACGTCTATGAACGCTGTCTTCATCTACTTCGTTAGTAGTTCAAGTAGCGTAAAAATGGCCAAGACAGGACGCAGTCGGTCGGGCATTTGGGGCTAAGAACCGCACCAAAGTAAGCCAAGTGGACAGGGGGTGCGGACAGGAAATAAGCACACACATTGAGCAGCAGCCACCTATTGTGGTTTGTGCCTTACAATAAGAGACAATAAGAGGACAACAGCAGCAAGAACGAAGTGGAAGAACTTTTCTCTTGCTTTCTTTTTGGTTGGTTGCCTGACTGCGAAATAGGTTTTAAATGTTGTTGTTGTTGTTGCTACTTCAGTGGCCACTGTGCCAATTGTTTGCTTAACAAAAGTTTAGCCGCCCCTGAGTGAGAGCTGAGCTTTCCACCTTCCTTCCAAGTCTTTGCGTATTTTCTTTTACGGCTTACGGGCTGCGAGGGCAGTTTAAAGAAGCGTAACTAGCTCACAAGTGAGAACGAGAACGAGAACGACTCCCTTTCATACGGTTAGTTGCACTCTATCTTCTATTTCTCTGGCGACGGGGTGCGTCCTCTCCTGTCCTGTCCTGTCCTGTGCTGTGCTGACTGTCCTGTCTGAAGGACAGCATTGCAACAGTCGAGTGTTGTGCAAGCAAAATTGTTGATTGCTGCCAACAGAGATTGGCAATTAACGGAATTAAAAGTTACAGTTGTGTTTACCCAGTTTGGCGGGAAGGGGCGTTGTGCGTCGACCCCTCAACACAACTAACCCAAACTCCCACAACCACACTCATACACTAACAACAACAACAACTGGAACAAACAAACGGACTTTTACTGTAGGTGTTTATTACAGTGAGAGAAATGCTAAGTGACAAACCGGTACAGCAGCAAAGAAATCCAAATTTCCTTCGACTACATTTCTCGCCGTGCAGCTCTGCAAATGCTGACAGTTCAAACATGATATGGTACAGGTCAAAAGGTCAAAGTAACCGCATAAAAACAAACTTTTTTATTTGTGTGAAGTTGACACACACACACACACACACATGAATACCAAAAGGATTTGTATGGTGAACAAAAAGGCTTAACTTTCATTTGAATTGAAGTAAACATAACAAAATGGCCGCAAAGGCACTTCCGCTTAATTGACTAAAGATAGAATAAACAAATGAGAAGGAGAGAGAGAGAGAGAGATACTTACGTAGTGGCATGTTGCCACCGGAGGCTGTGCGTCGCCACAGGACATCCGGCAGAGGATCACCGCCAATGCGACACTGAAAGACCACCGAGCTGCCCACAACAGCCGTCTGATTCTGTGGACCACGTATCAGAAAAGGACGCACTGTAAAATAGATAGGGAGAGAAAGAGAGATGAAATATTGAGTAAAGGATTGTTTTTTGTTGCATGTAAATATGTCATGGTATTTTTTAGTTGGGCTTTTTAACGCACCATGCACTTTGAGAAAAGCTGTTGCCGATTCGCGTGTTCCCACAACATTCTTGACCACACACTGATACCGTCCATCATCGGATTGTCGGGCATCCTGTATCGCCAGATTACCGCCATCGACAATGCGTATGCGCTTATTGCTGCCACTGCCGCCACCACTCAGATTCAACGTTTGTCCATTCTTGCGCCAGGAGATTTGCGGCTCGGGTGAGCCCCGTGGTGCACCACATTCCATCAGTGCCACCTCACCCTGGGCCACTCGAGTGTTTTGCGGCTCCAGTCGAAATTCATCGCGCAAAACTAAAAAGCATAAAGGGAGAGAGACAGAAAGGTTATGCTTGGATTAAGCTTTGATTGATTCAATATTAATAACTGTCGCTGTAAGGACACTTTCTCAGGTGAACATCATTCGTTGATGCAGACAGACAGACAGACAACAACTACAACTGCAATAATATCCTGCAGCACTTGCTTTATCCTTTCTGCGTTCTTCATATTAAATGCGCCTGCCATTTGAAATGACCCTACCCCCTTGCCTTTGATTCTTTCTCTTCAAAAACCCTGCTACCCACTCAATATGCCAATAAAACCTTGATAATGATGTGCTTGCTGTCCAGACTTTGAGCTTCAGCTGCTGCTGTTGCTACTGCAATATTAATAAGCTTTGGCATTTGCAATGCGTATTTTTCTTTATACAAACAGGAATTGAAATATTTACTAAGCTTTGGAACTGAATGTGACAAGAAGATACTCTGTAGATTGAGGCTCGTTAAGGAAAAACTTATTTTATACACAGAGTATTCAAATGGCGAGCATGAAAATCAAAAACGTAAAATGTAAAATTCCAAATGCACTTCAATAAACGCATAATTCGCTTCAGTGCACGCCAAAGGCAACAAAGCAGCTTCAAAATTGAGTTCCAAGTTTGAAGTTGAACAACTCAATCCAACAGTGTTGTTTAAGATAAACAATTGTGAGCAGCTGAAGACTATCAAATGCCCAAAGTTGATAACCCTTTAAATGTTTAGACGACGGAACGAACCCGGCATACAGAGATTGAAATCCTTTTTGCCCTGACTGTATGGCTCCACATTATTAATTAATCTGCTTGGGAACAGCCCTTGGCAACGCACAGCAGCCCCAAAAGTACATGCAACAACAACCCCGACTGTAATCTACTGTTTTGGAGTTGGTGGATATCAATTACAAAACATTTTTGCCAAATGCTTGATTTTATTAATTAAAAAGCAATGTGAATGCATGACGTGCCTGTCAGCCAAAAAAAGCCAAGCATGAACACGAACTTGAAACAAAATAAAAATGAAACAGGAACAGGAACGCACATAAAACTGGACATGCAATGCAGTTTTTGGGCAAGCAAGCCACAAAAGTTCATTAGCTACAAAATGTGCAACGTCAATCGATCAACGTCGTCGTGTTGCATTTATTGTTAAGGGCAAGCGGGCCTATTGTGTTTGGTTAAAGTAAAACTGCTTTCCAAAATTCTATTAATAAGCGTTAAAAATGGGAGGGAAACTTTGAGGCTAAGTTACAGTAAAATTTGCTTTAATTAAAGGAAAACCTAGGTTTCCTAACATTGCAACCCTAAACTCTCGTTGAATTATATTATATTAGGTGCAAGTTTTTGGTTTTTCGTACTTACATGCCACTTGCAATGTTGCGTTTCTGGAACGCGCAACACCAAATTCATTTTTGGCCTGGCACCAATAAGTGCCCGCATCGCTCTCCCGTCGTGAATGTATGACCTGAAACGAGAGCAGAGATTACGGATTAAAGACATAATTAGAGAAACGTTGTAGATGTTTAAGTTTAAGGTTAGGGAGTAGTTTTATAAGGCTTAAGTTGGACACGTGTCGCCGGCACAAAGATCAAAACAACTAGGAAATTAAATTTGCTCAGCCAAAATCAAATAAAACTGAAAGTGAAAACGTGCCACACGACAACCCTGACTTTAACAGCCTGTCCACTCTGCGTATACGCAATTTAATTTAATTAAAAAAAAAAACATGAAGAACATTGTTGCAACCCTAGGTCCAGTTGTGGGTTGGGCGCCTGTTTGTAGCCTTAATCACTTGGCCTCTTCAGTTTTAATTGGCAACAAACTGTAAGCATGCCGACAACTCACTTAGGATTGGGGCATGACTCCAAAAAAAAAAAAACAAACAAAAATGCCTCAAATAATCCCCTTCCTGACCAAAAATGCCATTGAAAACAATAAAAATAAATGGATGATGATATGAGGGATGGAGTGGTTTTTGACAGGAACTCATTACAAATTGCTGGGGCTGTTTGGGTTCGAGATAGCGCCCAAGTTAACTGGCGAGTGTATCAAAATTGATGCCTCGAGGCGATTTTTAATGATTCAAGCACTAAACACCCTCTCCAACCCATCTTCTCAAATGCGTCCGGCTTGACACTGGCATCCAAAACAATAATAATATTGCAACCCATTCGCAACTTGAACAACATTTCAATTTAAAGCTCGCTCAACTTGAAATAATTTGTTAAATTCCAACGGAAGATGAAAAAAAAAAACTGTAAAAATATAATAAAAATTTGTTGCATTTAATGAAAATCAAGTGCGGGGGAGAATGGCAGAAATTTAATATAAACAAAACAGCGACAGTCAAAAAAAAAAAAGACAGCAACTGCAGCTGAGGGGTTGAGTGGGTGTGGGATGAATGTTCAGCAATTCCACACCCCCTCTCAAAGTCCTGACCCCTGCAATGCGTCTCGTTAGCTAAAATTGTGAAATGTGCACGCACCAAGGAACAGCAAGGGTTGCGGGTGAACGGAAAGTGATGGGAACGAGACGATATTTAAAGGCACGAAGTGCAAACAAGAATACTTGGACTGAAAGTGCCTCAACATGTCTTTAAGAGACTTGCAAAACTATCGTTACGCCTTTATCTCTTAATTTCTTAAGCATCTTCCATCACTAAGCTCACTTTTTGAGGCCTAGACACAAGTAGCGAATTGCTCTCCATCCCCTTGCCGCCCCCCGCACGATAACAACTCATGTTGTTATTGTCTGCATTTAATGTTATGCTTTCCGATCAAAATGCAACCAGTCGGAAGAAGCACATTAAATAATACGATGCCAAAAAACAATGTATGCACAAATGTTGCGTTTCTCAGGCCAAGCGAAGAGAAGATATCGAAAAAGTGGAAGCACCAATGATGATGAGTTCGATCCATCGATACGAAAGTTGCCGACACGACACGACAGCAGCAGCTGTAACTCATGCTATAATGATGGAGTAGAGAGAATTCCAGAGTCTTACCTTCAAAAAGAATAAACCACCCGCGGGCAGCATTATGCGATGTGAGCCCGCATCCGCTTTCAGTTCGCGTCCATCCTTGAACCATTGAATGGATGGTGTTGGACTGCCTTCGGCTTTGCAATTGAATGTGAATGGATCATTTTTTGGCACTGTCGTATCCATGGGATGCTCAATGATGTGTGGATTTTCACCTGGCAATAAAAAGAAGAGATATAAGGTTATTAAAAACATTTTGCTACAGTTTTAAATAAAAGAAGAAACCACTTGAATGGTTTTTTTTCCCCATTTACCACCAAGAGCGTATTCAAATGTTAAATGTCTGTCTGTCAACTTTTCAAGTGCCCCTCTGGAGGGATAATTCAAATTTAAAAACAAGGTTTGTCAATTAATGCGCCATTAACGAAACAAAATATGTGTCTTTAGTAAAACCGACCCCTAGGAGCAATAAAATTCTGTTGAATTTTGGTCCTCGTCTCAAATTCAATTAACTTCAAGAAAATATTTGTTCGCCCAAGGTGCAGAAGTTGAAGAAGAAGACTAAACATAAATTTACAGCATGTCGATTAGGTTGAAACAAAGGACAACGCTAGATAAACTTTATTAAAAGCAGCAGCAGCAGCAGCAACAACAACAACAACAACAACAACAAAAGCAATGGACAGCGAAATGGAGAACAGCTGAAATGTAATTACAAAAAGCGCTTAAAGGTGAAAAATATGTGTGTGTGCTGTATGTGTCTCTGTGTGTGTGTGTGTGTGTAGGAGAATGAAAATGGAAAATGGAAGATGCAAGATGGGATTTTCGATGTGATGGGTTGAGGTAGGCGGAGGTGGGGTTGGTAGGTAGGGGCATTGACTGATAGTAACATCATTCAGCCGGAAATTAAGTTCTGCAGATTTATTGAAAGCGGATAGTAATGAGAGTTGAACGACAGAGAATGAATGGCAAAAGTGATTGAAGAGAGATATCACAGTTAGAGAGAGAGAGAGAGAGGGCAAAAGAAGAGCTTTAAAACGAGCAGCTTTGAATTGAAGACAAATTTGACATTAATTAAACGAAATGTAGACAATGAAACAAGAGAAAAACATCTAAAAACTACTAAATAAATGCTAAAAAATAAATTAATTAACCGTCTATTTAAAAATATGTCATTCACTAGCAATCATAACTGTGATTAAATTAAATCACAGCCTAAAATTGTTATAACGTTACAAAATCACTATTTAGTGATTTTTGCTTTGAACTGCACGACGCAATTTGTCAAAGAGAGAGAAAGAGAGGGAGAGAAAGTCGTGAGCGCACCTTGGACATTTGTCAATTGCTTTTGTGCTATGCGCCAGCAGTAAAGGCAGCATCGCCAGCACCATCCTTTTGTGCTCTCCGCTTTGTTTGATGCTGAGCTTTGGCTATTGTCTGATTTTACACTCTCTCTCACGCTCAATCTCACTCTCACTCTCTCTCGCTTTTGGTTTATGTGCATTGCGTGCGCCTTTGTTGTTGCCTTGTGCTGCTTCAGTTGTCAAGACGACAGTGAGCGAATTAAAATGATGAAATGCTGCTTCAAGAGACGTAAAGAGTATTTATGTAAATGCAAGTTGAATAGTTCTTTTAAGCTAATAAAGCTCAGCAATGCGGTAGAACTGATTATTAAAATTGCACAAACAAACCAAAGCTCGGCTGCATATAAAATATGTATATGTATTTTCATTATATTTTTATGTTTGCTACCTTTCGGTCATGTTGAAAATAAAAAAAACTAACAAGAGAAAAACGCAAAAAGAATTCTTTGGCTAGCTCACAAAATATTTAATTAAGCAAAAATATGGTGCAGCAAAATAAACACACAAATATGTGCAGCAAAAAGTGCAGAAAAAAAAACGTTTTTTTTTTCAACCTTTAACACATGCCAGAGAGAAAATTGAAGTAAACGAAACCACATATGTACATACATACAAACATAGGAGCACACACAAGCAAACTGTAAAGTGAAAACTTCGATAAGCTTACCAAGAGCAGAATTACAAAAATAACAGCAACAACAACAACAACAACGAAACTGTTAAATCACGTAAGGCAAAAATATGTTAGATTTAGTACAGGAATTTCTACACAAAGTCGGTAAGTCGAAAGTTTTTATTTGCTTTTGCATATTAACTTGTAAAATGTATGAAAGCCGCCGTTTTAGATACCCTGAACTAAGATATACATACATATTTATCTACCTTCTTACAGCAATTATTTTAAATTGGCTTTATAAACTATTTTATTGTTTTACTACATACTGCTTTGAAATCCTCTTTGTAGTCTTACTTCAAAGTAAGAGAAATTTACCGTTCACTTCAGCCACAAAAATTGACAAAATAGACAATGCAGCAGAGTTAGCTCAGTCGACGTCAAAGCTGCTTTGTTATTAAAACAGCAGGAGAGAGAGACATAGTGTGTGGGTGTGTGGGTGAGAGCAAGACTTTGCACTTAATTACGCTCATTTGGCGCACGCACTTCATTTATATTAGTTCAGTAGGAGTGTATGTATGTACGTGTGAGTGCTGCTGCGTGCGTTGGCAATTTATGCATACGAAACGATGTTAAAAGAAGTCTGTGTAAATAAACAGCAAAGTGCTGCCGGCGTTGAAATCATGCAAGCGAACATGCATACACCTAAGCAAACACACGCATGTAAAGTGAGAGAGAGAGAGAGAGTGAGCCTCAGCTCATAATGCAAGAGAAGAAGCAGCATCAGCAATAATAACAGGAAGTGCATTTGTTGTTGCCGCTGTTAAGAAATCTTGCTGCTTCTACGACTGTTGTATGTTATCTTAGTTTATGTGCTTTTGCGCGTCTTACCGTTGTTGTTTTTGTTGTTGCCGCAGTTGTTGTTATTTGTCTGGCATAAGCATAAAAATGTCTGCCTGTTGTGAGGCGTATTCCAGCAGCAGCAACAGCAGCAGCAAAAGCAGATGTTATGTGTGTTTGCTTCCCTCTTTCGGTTCTCTGCTAATTTGTCGCTCTCTTATTTGACTTTGGGCACTAAGAGATGCGTTCTCAAGCAGTTGCGCCAATATGATCATTATTAGCATATCAACAACAACAACAGCAACAAAATCACAACTTTCCACAAACAATGTTGACGACGGCAAACATGCATCGATGCAGTGACAAAGTACTTACTGAACGAAGAGAAGAAGAAGAAGTTGTCCACACACAAACAGCACAGGTGCATATATGCACACATACATACATATATGCAAATATGTATGTAAGTAGCCAGCGCTCATTCTCTTTCTCTTTATTGCTTTGTTTTCTCAGCTTGTTATCGCACCCACAAGACAGCTTGTAATCAAACAAACACAGCATCCACACTGCAGGTGGAAAATATTCAGACAACCAACAGCTGCTTTCCTGCCGGAAAACCACTGATTATGATATGTCTGGTCTATAAAGTTGAGCAAGTGTCTCTCTCTCTCTCTCGCTCTCTTTCCCTCTTCTTGCACACAATAAACTAGAATGTCAACATAATATTCCTTTAAAATTCACATTATTTTAGCAGTAGCCTTCGGGCCAAAATGTAAGTCACAGAAATTAGGCAGTAAATGCAAAAGTCAAATTGTGTCAATTTTGCAAGCAGAAGAAGAAGACGAAGACGAAGCATCAAAAAGCTTTGACTTGAAGTAACTGTATCGTTGACATCGTCACTGCTGCCGCTGCCGCTGCTTGCGTTGCTGTTTTACTGTTAAAAAATTAACAAAGCGTGACAACGGCGAGCTTCTGAGAGAATCGAGTTGCTGTTGTTGTCGCTTGTTTTTGTTTTTGTTTCTTGCAATGGCACAAACTCAACAATAATTTATAAGCTTTTAGTGCAATGGCAAAGTGACTACAACAAACAGTAGCTAAGTTTTTGATTTGCCGCCAGCACAATGCTGGAAAAGTTGAAATTGTTGTTGTTGTTGCTGTTACTGTAGCTATTTCTTTACTTTTTCCTACCATTTATTTATTTATGCTGAATGTTTAATTTTTAATGTGTATGCAACTTTCGCGAACGTTATGAGAACTAACCATGAAAGCTTGAGGGCGTCAAAGCGAGACAGAGCGTGAGTGAGAAAAGGTATTGCGAATAGGGTTGCCTTAGAACTGTTGAGAAGAGGTGGAGTGGGAGGAGAACAAAGAAGAAGCTTGAAGAGTTTTGTAAGCCTTTTGCACAACTTTTGCCACTTAAGCTTTATGTAAGTAAATACGAAAGAGAGTGGGAGGAAGAGGGAGAGGGGAGAGAAAGAGTGTGTGTGTTTTTTTGTTGATCGGCTAAATGCTCGTACCAGCATACGCTTATAATTTTTTGAGAAGCTTTTAAGTCGAACAAAAGTTTGATTTTTAGGTTATGGTAATAATTTTGAAGTTTTTGAACAAATTCTCTTACAAAATTCAACTTGATTTACATACAAGATTTCACGAATCAAGCTCAAATACTTTGCCACATTACACTTTGTATCTTTTCTTCTATTATTTGGCGTAGTTAAGGTTTCTTTCTATTGGTTGCCCGTATAATAGCCATATGTATGTACGTACACATGTGCTGCAATATTCACCGACAGCGCAACAAAGTATTCTGTACTCCAAACTTTTACTGAGAGTGCAATAAAACTTTGCCCTGACTGTATGAATGTGTGTTTTTGTTTGTTGTTGTTGTTGCAACGCAAAGTGCAAGAAAAATGGTGTAAAGTGCGCATTGTTCTTCCTGTTCCTGTTTTACAGTGTTTGTCTTTTGTATTTGCGCGCGCCTCGTTTCTTGTTTGTTATTTGTTGTTGTTAGCTTGAGGAGAGAGGGAGGGAGAGAGAGAGCGAGAAGATAGAGTGAGGGGAGCAAGAGCGGAAGCTGCTCGGCTGCCAATTATTTAAATGCTGGTATTTACCTAACGACGCAACAAGAACACCAACAGCGGATGTGGGCCAAGACGCAATAGATGCCTGAACAGGAGCTTAGATGCTGGGCGCATAAATCATTATCACATTTATGTAATATGCACAAGGAGTCGAGGACACACTCAAACACACACAAACAGATAAACGGCAAGAGCCAAAAAATATTTGCCCTGGCTCGGGCCATAAAAACCGCAATAAACCAACGGGGATTATATGGCCATAATGTGGGGATTTTCATTCCCGACCGAGGAGAGGAGAGGGAACATGTAAGCAAGGGACAACAAACCAAAAAAAAAAAACATCCCCCTACCCCCGTGTCTCATCCATTTTTATTGTCTCTTTTTGATGGCAACAAAATGCAAGAAATCAAAAAATCAAATAAATTATGCAAATACTTCAGTCTCATAGTAGTAGATATTAATGCGGAATACCCAAAACAACATAAGGATATATGTATATATAAATTACGACCCTTCAGGCTCACACATTTGATTAGACAAAACAACAACAACAACAACAGCACAAAAACCGCAGGCAGCCCGCGGGCCAAATAAACAAAAACACCCAAATTTGATTCTTAGGGGTTTGTTTGTTGTAAGCATTTCAAGCATTTTCAATGTCAAATTTATGCCACAGCACGCCAAACGAGTCTGGCAACACTGGCGTCAATCCCCCACAAAAGAACCCTCTGTCTGAGTAGCTTTGCCGCCGCGCTAATGAGCCAAAACGCCCCAAGGTGCTGAAAATTGTGAAAATCCTCAGACAGAGCTATTCAGACATCGTCATATTCCTTCTTTCTTGAATTCGCTCTCTCTCTCTATCTCTCCCTCTCAAACTTCTTGTATGTTATGTTCCTTATGTTTTTTCGCACATTGTACGCACATTGTTAATTTGGCGCCGCCGTTGGGTTCGAATCCTGAATCACACAGAATGGATCCAAGCCAACCCAACCGTCTATCCAAAACGTTTTGACACCCTGTAGCAACATAAAGTTGGCTAGTGGGTATATAAAATTCGTATTTTTAAGCAAAAAGATATGAACTTGAATAATAATACCCATCGATATATTCAACTTTCTCATTGAACTCAGGAACTCTTAGTGTTAAGGATCTGAAATTTGGTATAAGGGCTCTTGAATAGTTTTGAATGACTTTAAGATCTAAGTAACTTAAGCGTGTCTTATAAATCTCTCGTTCTGTTAGGATATCTCTTTCAATCCTTTCATTGAATTTATTCCCTTTCGTCTGCTGCTTTTCTTTTGCTATTTCTGCATTTGCATTTTTTTTGTTCTCGGTCTTTTGGGGTTTCTTTTGCGAGTTTGGCAACTGTTAATTAAATTCGACAACCTCATATGTGTAGTCCAACAATCGCCCCTTACACCGCCCATTAATCACTTGTTTTTTGCTTAAATGCTGAGAAATACTATATGCATTGCGTTTTTATAGCTTTTGTAAATGAATGAAAGGCACAAAATGCTGAAAGCAAATGTCGCAGAAAAAAAGTGGGGTTCGCGTTTCTGTTAGCTTATCAATAATTTCATAAATGCCAGACAAAAAAAACTACACTGAAATCCTTTTAAAGCTGCAGAGCCAGCAGAAAGCAACAAAAGCAAAAAAAAAACAACCTCTAAGAGCTCCCAAACAGTGGCCCTTCATATCCCCATAAATATGCGCGAGAGCAGAAAAACCAGTAAAGAAACCGTCGGAAAATAAAGGACAACAAACAAACACGTTGGGGACAGCGATCAATGTCATATGCTATATTTATATTTATGCTTCTCCCCCTGCCCCTTTTTGCCTTTATTTTTATCAACTCTATATAGTTTATGTATCTTTGTTTTCTATCTGTGCGTTATCTTTTGCGGCATTTTTCGCTTTTGTTGAGCGAAAATATTGAAAAATTGCATTGCCATTGACCAAAAGGGTTAAGAGTTGGTAGTGCGAGTAGCACAGGCAGAGGCTTTTAAGAACTCTTTTATGTATATAGTACATTTATCTGTGTTCAGCTCTTTAGTTGATGGCCATAAACTTATAAAGTGCTTTATCTCTCTTATGGCATATGCAAAGTAGCATGATGATGATGTAAGCGAGTGCTTTGGGCCCACAAAGATTTGTGGCTTAAGCCAAGAAGTTTCAAGCTTAGCCAGTTTCAAGTTACGCTAGGACTCAAAAATCTGCATTACAATGTGCGTTCCATTTGTCAAAAATAAATGTTTGTGTCTTGAATAATTATTACGCGAATAACGAGTTGAACAAAGCATATGAGACTTGGCAATGCTCTAAAGTGTTGGAAATTTGATGATAAAATGATAAAAATCTAAATTTAAACCGAAATATTAAAAGTTATAGCGAAAATTATTTCTTGCCATCCTAAGTTTCCCAAGTATTATACTTTGTTTTTCGACCTAAACTTTTCAAATGTTTAATATTCATTTCAAAATCCTAAAAAGCTTGTTCAATTTGACTTATTATCAACCCACAAACAGTAAAGAGATGTAATTAACTAAAGACTGTCAGACTTATAAACTGATTTGGTCTCTGTCCTACCCTAACATATTTTACACAAATATATCAAAATATGACAGCTAAAAGAAGGAAAAAAAACTCATAAACATAACATCAAAGCGAAAAAAAAGCAAATTAATCATATGCTTAATCTTTAAATGGTTTTATACTATATATTTAGACTTTTAATTTGTTTATTTCGTAAGCCGATTTAAAAACAAATTTCATAGTTCACACAGCTATAAGCTTTACACAAAACAAACCTGCCTTCGAAACACAACAAAGTGTCTCTAATCAAATTCATAATTTGTCAAATGTGTTTCTACCCACAAAAAATAGAGCTTTAATTAATTAGATTTGTCATTCCCATTGACATTTCGACAACTTTTCTATTCATTATTTTTGATAGATGTTTGGGCAAGGGGACAAGAGATAAGACTGAAAATTGTGAATGTGTCAGTTGCCGTTGGCTGATTTATGGGCGTGACACACTTTTTAAAAATGCTCCAATATTTATTTTATAACAACTACTTGCCGGACGTGCTGTAATGTTTGGTTTTTTTTCCAAAAGTTGTTCAAAAACCTTTTGCTTACCTGCAAGTAGAGAAGAGAAAAGTGAATTAGAATAAGTGCATTGAAATTATTATTCCTAAAACAGTAGTCAATACTTTATCGACTGGGAACTGGCGCATGTGCCGCATAAATGATTTGAGTTTTACGTTTTTCTAAGCAACGTATTTTTGGGATTGAATGTAGTATGGCTGTTCGTTTTTGACATCCCTGACAGATATGCATCTAACCCCTCGGCTTAGCTGCCCAGCTGCTCAACACAATACAAAAGCAACAGAGATCATTATCAAAAGGGCCAGAAAACAAGAAGCAAAAATGGAGGAAGGAAGCCAAAAATGCACACAGATGTCGTTTATTGAATATCGATTTACGCTGACTTCGTTAGAGAAGAACGCATGTTAAATGTAAATATGAATAAATGAGCTGAAAAAAAGTATAAATAAAACTTAGCATATCATAAATACCAGAAACGGGGGGAAAAGTTTGCTGTTTTGCTGTGTGAGTCACAAAGTGAAGTTGAAGTTGAAGTTCAAGTTTGTTTGGTTTCAATGTCACATGTTGCATGTCCTGCAGGCAACAATCGTAATCGTAATCATCATCAACATCATCATCGTCATTCGCCCCGTTCTGAACGGGGCTGTTTCGGGCCACTTCAAGCGCGAAACTCAACACTGCTCGACGACAATGCCGCCAGGGCTAAAAGATTTTTGCAAATGGATAAGGCCAGGACACAGTCAGTCCCAGGCCCGACAGCCGAGACTCGTTTCAAAAACTAACTAAGGAAAAAAAAGGGCCGTCTACGTCGATGATTGATTTCATGGCAAAGTTGATTTCAATCAGCAAATGTTTATGCAGTTTTTTTTCTGCTTTCAGTTTGCCTTAGTCGCTTGGGGGTTTGCAAGCTGACAAGAATTATGACACTATCCATATTTGGAGCCGTCTCTCTTGGGTTCTGTCCAAATGGCTGTCGTTTAATTGCCAAAAGCGCATAATTAAGTAACGTACATTGAACCGCCAACGAAAAACGTAACAAAACCGAAACAAAAACCCAAAACCAAAAAGTTAATAGGCTTTTGAGAGCATGGTCCATTGTAACAGGGCTTAGCCAGAACAACAACAATAAACTTAATCAAGAGCCATGAAATCGGCTTCAAATGAAAGAGAAAACCCAAGCAAAAGAACCAACAAAAAAAATCATCAAAAACAAGAGCAATAAAAGCAATAAGCAATAAGCAAGAGCGGCCAAAAAAGAAAAAGAGCTTAAAAAATGATTTCAGGAAAAAATGCTTAGCAAAGTTCTTATTTGAGCCTGATGATGATACAAATTGCAGTCATTATAAGCGAAGAGGGTGAGGGAGTGAGAGATAGTGCTAAGTTTGTTATACGATATGGCCAATGTGTTGGGCATAAAAGTGTACAGTGAGAGAAAATATAATCAAAGATATTGAAACGGAAAATAAGAAAATTATTTGATAGCAATGAGTTATGGTAAGAGAGTAGATGGAAGTAACGTCATCAAGGAATGAAAGAAAGTGAGAGGAAGAGAAGTCATTTCGCCCAGTGTAGTACACTATTCCTGCGGCAATCTTAATTCTCGCACAGAATGTTCGGGCAAACACACAACATTTAATAAACGTTGAAAGTAAATGTCATTAGAGAGAGAGAGAGTTTGGGGGTGTTTGGGTTGCGTTTTGGGGTTCAAGGCGGATGCGCCTTTCTGCGCTGACACTTGATGAGCTGTCATAACATTAGATCATGCCTGAGGCAGCATGTGGAGGAGGCTGCAACATCAACATCAGCTCATTAGTTGTAGAAAAACTGTTTACTCCTCCATTATTATTATAACAAACATGAAATGAGGAAAGGAAGAGAAAAGATGCGTTTACTTTAACGGCTTGAACTAAAAATGCACTTTGGGTTAAACTATTGGTTAATGCGAGCGAAGGATGAAAGACAACAGCAACTGGGCGCTAATTGATTGATTGATTGATGGATTGAGTGTGCCAATGTCAAAGGTGTCAAAAAAAAAAATAGTTGCTTTATTTATTTGACTTGTTGAAATAATTTCCAAAATCCATAGGCAAAGATTTTTGTTTTCTACGCAGCTGTCATTGCTTTTAAGTGAGTGCTAGGAGTGGTGGGGGGAAGGGAAAATTCGATGCGCTTAATGAAAACGACACTTGACGGGCAGAAGATATTATTATTGCTATACTTGCCACAGCTGTGGCTGCCTATTTGGTAGAGGCTGACTAATCAAAAAATTATGAGACGATTTGTTACACCAACTATTAAGTTCATTGCCAGCAGCAGCAGCAGAAGTAGTTATAAATTTTTGGTGGGATAAATTATTGGTGGGAAATGAAATGAGAAAAGAATGACTTGATTGAGATGTGGGCGCAAACAAAACAGAAGTCAAATAATCTGAATTGAAAGAGAAACTGAGAATGTGTTAATTGAAAACGATGACACTGAAAGAAAGTTGAGCATACTTGCCTGCCAGATGATATAATGCTTAAGATTGTCGTAAAAGCAGATAACAACTTTAAGAATGTAGCTTTAAAAGCGTATTAAAGCTTTTAGTGAGCTTTTCACTCACTTCAAATTTGAACAACTTTACAAATGATCAAAGCAAAATACGCTTCCCACACACTTAATAGCTCAACTAAAAGTCCCAGTTGGATTAAAGCATAGTTTGAACTAAAAAAGAAAGAAAAAAAACCCGCCGATAGCAAGATACAAGAGTCGCCACAAATGACTTCCGTTACAGACACAAATTATAATGTAAATCGATGCAACATGAACATGAAATATAATTGAATTGAAAATGTTGCTTGCCACACACGGCAGCAGCAGCAGCAGCAGCAACTGACAAGCAACAACAGCAAATACCTCAACCAAGTAAAGGGCAAAATGCTAATAAATGCTACAAAAAACAAGGAGAATAAAGCGAAGCAGTAAGAAAACAAAACAAAAAAGAGCAGCAACAAAGCTAAATAGAAAGAAAGAAAACGCTAAACATAACATTGTGGCTCGTTTGGCCAATGACAACTACGAGAACGTCATGTAACATGTAACTGCACATCAAATATGGATGGATGTGCTTAGGGTGAAGGGGGGGAGGAGAGTTGGTAAGAGTTGGGGGACAGTTGAGTGCATCTTGGCGGCGATATATCATCAAAGCGCAAAGGCAGGCAGCTCAAACCGAAAGATGTTGCTGTTGTAGTTGCCTGCAGCCTGCATCAGCAGCAACAGCAGCAAAATCAATGCAATTTCTATTTGTAAATGACCAAAATGAGCAACACAGAAGAACGTTGTACATTGAACGTTGTTGTTGTTGTTGTCAGTCAGTTGCATACAATTTGAGAGGCAATACAAGGCATTAATGTTGCCAGCCATGTTGCAGCTTTGCAAGCAGAGACCACCTTTGAGCAGCAATTGTTGTTGCATATGTTGCTGCTTGCATTTCTATTTATTTCACAATAATTAATAAACACATTGCACACAATTTATCAGTGGCAAGTTATTTGCAACATGTTGTTGCAGCCGGCAAATCGATTAAGCTATCTTTGGACGCAGCTAAGTTGAGAGAAAACGAATTAAAAATAAAAAAAACCCAGAAAAACAACCATGTGAGGCAGCAAAATATGAAAAACGGGCGCCGGCTTTTGATGCATGTTGCTGCAGGGCATTCGCAACAGCAACAGCAACAACAAAAAACTTGACTTGCCTTGGCTTGCCTTGCCACGCTGTTGCTTGTTGCTCGTATTTGTTTTCCAATTTTTTTTGTGTTCTCTCTTGCGAAAAAGAAGAAAAATTCAATTTAAAAATTATTGCTGCACTTGGCGCTGCGTTTGGTTGCACGGCGGCAACATGTGCCCGGTGCCTGCCCCTAAACATGTTGATTATTTAGCAGCAACAACATGCACAGTGCAATCTGTGCAAAGGCGTGCACGACAAGTGGTCCAAGAGACAGCGAAAAACGCAGTGCACTGAAAAAAATTGTGACGAAGTATCGAAAAATTGCTTTGGATTTGATTTTCGTGAATGCTTAAGAGATTTCTTGATTTTGGTCAGTGCTTGTTTCTGCCTTACGCAGCATCAGCAACTGTCCAATGGCAACATGGAACATGCTACAGCAACAACAACAGCAACATAATTTGTTGCCAGCAACATGGTCCGAACGCTGTCTTTAAGTTTAATTTCGCATTTTGTGCATTTGGCATTTGGCATTTGGCTCATTTGCATTTTACTGTCAAATTAATCCAATTTAACACAAGCAGCAGCAAAACATTCAGAGTTCTTCTTCAAAGTGCCTCTAAACGTTGAATGTTGGCTGGTTGGGTTGTTAGGGCTACGCAAAGAAATGCATTTTGCTGCCAAAACGAACAACATAATTACCGTTAAGAATTGCGCGAGCACAGAGAAAGAACATCTCCCCACTCGACTCGACTCGACTCGACGCGACTCCTTAATTGCCCGTGCAAAATGTGTCCAGTGGGCAACCATTTGAGGCAAGAAGCTGCTGCTGCTGCTGCTGCCGCCGCAGCTGCCCCGTGGCCAGGCGCACGATTTTACTTTGGAGTCTTTGTGCTAGCATTAGCAATATGGGAAACGAATCGCTGACCAGACGCGCCACTCAACATTGCAGCATGTGCAACATGTTGCTGCTGTAACTGTTGCTGTTGTTGTTGTTGTTGTTTTTGCTGCTACTTAGAGCTGCAGGAGATGACCGCACGTATCGATCGCATTCCGCGTTCCTAATTCGCCAGCATTTTGCACAGACTCAGCTGCTGCTTCGGCCTTCTCTTTACCATATTCAGGAAGATAGCGCGCGAAACGCTCGACTGTCGCAAATCAGATACCACAGGGACAGCAACAACAACAACAACACAACAGATATATCGGTAGACAAGGTGGCAAGAGGTGGGGGAGGGGAAGGCTAGAGTTGCTTCGTTTAGCATATGCAGATGGGTTCAATTCTACGCAACACGTGAAATTATTTGCATATGCTTCGGACAGCAGCAGCAGCGGCAGCAGCAACATTGTATCTACAAGATACAATATTAAATTTAAAACCGCGCAGCTCGCAATACGAAACGAAATATGTTAAACGCGTGACTAATGTGAGAACGTTCCCAAAACGCAAATACATTTTGTTCGTTAGTAACCCCAGAGAAAGAGAGAGAGAGAGAGAGATAGACAAGACAAACTTGATCAATGATCAGACACCGCAGCAACAGCAACTTCAGCAACTGCTGCTTGTCTAATTAGCTATGCAAGCTATGAGATACACCGCGAAAGATACGCGCAACAAAATCTTCTAGAGCTTTTTTTGTTTTCTTCTTCTTCTCTTTTTGTATTTGATTTTTTGGCGGATTTCATGTTATTTGCAGAATGCCTGCAGCGTCATGCGTGTAATCCATGTGAGTTGTTGTTGTTGTTAGAAAAGAAAGTTTAACTCGATTTATATCCAATTAGCTGCCATTTTCGGAGTGTCTCTTACCCCCATCTTGTTCTTCTCTCTCTGTATCTCTCTTTCTACTGTGTGTGGGCGCCAAATTTGTGGCTAAGTGGCGGTTCACAAAAAAAAAACCAAAATTGCCAAGACCGTTTTCAAAGAAAACGGAATGAAAAAAAAAACACAAGCGCGTCTTTTAAAGCCTGTAATTTAACTAAAGACCGATATTTGATGCCTTGTCTAAGTGGTATCTGTTTGGTATGATGATGAAATTTCCTGCAAAGCTGCCAAACGTTGTTATATGGATCAAATGCGTATGAGTTCCAGCCCACAGGTTTTTTGTTCATTATCAGCTTAAATTTAGTTGCGTTTCCAAAGATTAGCTATATTTAGAGCGCTGTCTAACTGCCGTTTATCGCATGCATTCATGCGTTTATTTTTAATAAGTATTTAAAGTTTCGCTTAACTGCTTGGAATTACTGTGGAATTTGGCATCGCCTTAATGATATATCAATCTAACGTTAAAGCATTAAATCTCGCTAAATCCAAATGGTTATTCATTAGACTGAAGCTATTAGAGTGAAAAGACTTTAATTAAAAGTATTTGTTAGCAATTATTGAATTCTTAATGTTAAATTTCTATCGAAAACTTTTCAAACTGTTCCCATGGCAAATTTCCCAAATTAGCTACAGTTCCGTTTTAAGGTTAATAAAAAATAATAGCAACAATAAAAAATAAGAAAAAACTGCAGTCACATTCAGTTCTAAATGACATCCTGTCTCTCAATATTAAGATCTTTAATCTACTTGCTTTCATCTGTTACAGTTTTTAAAACGTTGCCTTTCACCAAATGCTTTGCTCCCAAAAATCCCGAGCACCTGCCTGCTTATTCAGGATATTTTTATGTCTACAGTTTTCACTAAACCTTGGCAACTTTTTCAAAACGCATTGTAACTGAAAACAAGAGGGAAAAACTAAGAAACAGAAGAAGAAGAATGAAAAAACTATTGCCATCTATCTGTCTACCAGCACAAATTGTCTACCTAAAACTCTCGAAACATACCATAATGCTATTGTTGTTTTGTCTTGTTGAACCTTTACTTTTCCATTTTTCCCAATTTTCTCATCTAGCTCTTTCTCACTCTCTCTGTGTGTCACCCTATCTCTATCTTGTCGCCTTGTTGTATTGTGTTCTATTGTTTGTTCTTTTTCGACTATTTGGTTTTTATTATTTTTGGTAAAATTTATGACTCGTTGCCGCCACAGTCTCGAGTTTTTCGAGTCTAGTGTCTGAGAGAGAGAGTGTGACCATGCCTCCATGTGTTGCATTCAACTTGAGAATGCGTTTCTTGTTTCTACATCTTTTCTTGCGTCTTCATAATGAACACACACACACACACACTCGCATACAACATTTCTGACCATTGTTTGGGCATTCGTTTAGCGAGCTGCAGCTAATCTTCAACATTTTCTACCTACGCGCATTTTGGGATAACTTAAGAGACCGCACTCAAGAAACGAACGAACGATTTCAAATAGAAAATTTCTACTCTATTTGGCGGCGGCACAAATTGCCTTTGACCTTGTCTCTTTGTGTCTCTGGCCGAGGCTGGCAAACTCTGTTGAGAGCGCAGCATTGACGGCCATTTTGAACGTTTTTCCTGCAGGAGTTGGCGGAGGTCATTGAAATAATTTTGCCGCCTTTGCCATTGTTGCTTCAATTAGGCAACATTTTGGACTGCTAAGGCAAGCGAAAAACTTTGCACATTAAATGTGCGAATGGAAATGGAAAATTGCTCGAACTGTTTGGCATTTCGAGAGAGTCTGTCTTGCGTCCTTTGTTGGTTTTTTTTTTTGTTGTTCGTGAAAAGAGATAATCATAAAATTTTAGCCGCATGAAAATTGTTAAATTTTATTTGGAAAGTTTTTGGTGTTTTTTGAACAACAACAAAAATTTAATTTGTAACACTGGCCAACATCAAAAGCATCTGCTTTTATTTTTGACTACGCTGGGAGAACAAATAAAAATGTAAGTTCCCTAAATGTGAGTAATGGAATGAAAGTTACTCAGTAAGTTAAAGATGATGGAAAAATAGCTTATAAATAAATGAGTTCGATTCGAGACTGTAAGTTGATTCGATTCCAGCAAGGATTAGGAATGAGCTTAAACAGATTCGATGGCATTCCCAACCTCCTTGAAACTCTTTCATTTTGATGACTATAATCATAATCATGATTCGATTCTAATATGGATTTGGCATGATCTTAAACAGATCTTGTGGCATTTAAACTTTTACTGTCCCAACTACCTTTGAATCTCTTTTATTTTGATTACAGGGCATAACAAATACTATAATCATAAATACATAAAATCCTATAATATTCCCTCTCTCTTTACCTTCAACAACTTTCTGCTTCAATTGTTCGTTATTGCCGCTGCGTAGAGTCTCCCTATTACTGCATGTGTTAGTGCCTGTGTGTGTGTGTGTGTGTGGGTTTTACCTGACTCTGTGTGGGATTATGCCTGCCAATGCGAAATTATACAACTTTGGCAACTTTGGCTCTTTTTCCCTCTGTTTGTGTTTATTTTTCGGTCTTTTCATTTTATTTGATTTTTTTGTTGTTTTTGTTCTACGAAATTGTTGCTTATTGCTTTTGGTCGCTGCGTTTAAGCCGCTGCTCTGCTTTTGGCCATCTTCCTTTTCCTCTCGCTCTCTATTGTGAGGATGCAGGTAAGCGTGAAAATTTTGCTAAGCCAACTTAATGCAACTTCGTTTTTTTTTCCACTCTTTTATTTTCTTGGGATTTGGCTATATTTTGCTTCCTCTGCTGACCCCTACGCATTGTTTGGTAGTTTGTGTTTTCGACTCTTTTGTTTTTATTTTTGTATTTTCGAATACTGCGTATTTACAGCTGGATGCTGCTGCATGACCCTGCGTGCACCCTGTTTCCCTGTTCGAACTACTGTCGCTGTACCCGCTGCGTTGACAATTTATGCGGCATTGTCAGCTTGCATTCGCATTTATCGCCAAGTTGTATCTGTATCTGTTGTTGTTGTTGTTGCTGCTTCTTCTGCCGCCTTGCCTAATAGAGATATGAGTGTTGAGTGTTGAAGTTAAAGTTGGAGCCTGGCTGCAGGTTTTATTTAATTTATACATTAACCCCTTTGGCTGTTGAATCGTCGCGTCGCGTCGTCACACGATTTACATTGCATGTTGTCACGTCATTCTGTCAACAGTTGGCAACTTCAACTGTTGACCATGAATTATCCACACACACACACACACACACACACATCGCACCTTCCGACACGCCCCAGGACAAGACTTTTTTCTCACTTCAACTTCTTCGCATTCGTTTGATCATTTTATTTGTAGTTTTTTCAATTTTATTCTTTTTGTTACGCTACCGTGAGTAATTAAGCCGCATGCCTTTCAGTCTCACGCATTCCCCCGCCCCGCCCCTTTTTCAGTTTTCGCCAGGTATTGCGCTGCTGACGCAACTTTTTAGCGGCTCATTGCTAGATCCAATTAAAGCGCTATAAAAATCACTTAAGTGCCGCATTTGACAATCAACTTTAATAAAGACCATGAATGGCAGGCTGTGCCTCCTGCCCCATGCCACCGCCAGCCAACTTCAAACCTCCCCTTTTCGCCTTGTGACTCAACCTTGACCCAAGCGTCGAGCAAAATGGCGTTGACAATAAATGGGCAACAGGATTCGGCATACAGCTAAACATACAGCAAAGTCGTGCAGAGGAGGCGAGCTCGAACGACGACAAGCCAAAAGGGAAACAAGTTGCGATAACAACAGCAACAACGAACAAAAAAAAACAAAAAAAGGGCGCAAAAAAATTATGAAAAATTAATTTCTGCCCGACGGCAGACACTGAAGTTTTTTTTTTTATTATTATTTTCTTCATGATGCTCTTTTTTTTTTTTGTTGCCATGTTGTTGTCTGTGGGGAGAGACAAAGAGACAGGCACATGGAAAGTGATTCGCAGGGTCAGGAAAATTGTTGTTATTGTGGATGGTTTATGCGTGTGTGTATCTGTGTGTGTTTGTGTTGAAAGTGAATCATGAAATGTTGCCAGATGACTTACAAATGTGTTTTAATAGTTTTATGCGCACTTAAAAGTTGATTGAAATAACAACGAAATGTTTTAGTTAATGAGATTTTTGCTTTGCGAATAAACTGGCGATAAATAAATCTTAACTTGCTTTAATTAAGTACCTTTTTGTTTGTTTAAGGTTAAGATCATGTTAACTTAACCTGGAACCCTTGCTATATTTCGTTTTACTAAGCATAAAAGCCCAAAATATTCTGAAAACTTTGGTTACTAAAAAAGTCTTTACACTTTCTCAATTTGTTGTTAAGCAACAATTTTAATTACATTTACAATATTTAAATTTCATACATAGCTTTTACGCATGAACCCCCCTAACCCCTCATGTACCTTTCATACAAATTGTGCCCACATCACGCTTGAGTTTGCCCTTAGTTTTCTTGTTGCTTTCAACCTTACCTTGCGTTGCGCTTTTGTCAGAATGTTTAACAATAAATTCCACTGTTGTGGTAACGATGACGATTGCCAACCACCAAACACCAGCAATAGCAATTGCAATAGCAACATCATCAGCAGCAGCAACAACAACAGTGGCAACTTTTGCCGCAGGCGTGTGCTCCCTTTGCGTCAGCCCCTTCTTCCCTTCCCTTCACTGTATATCTCTTTCCCCTTTGCCGCTCTGGGAGTCGTATATGGGCGCATGCAGCGGCGTTGTTGCCCTTTCGATTTGTTGGTCTGTCATCATGCCTCATCATTGTCAGCCGCCTGGACGCTTGAATCGTTCGCTTCGTTCGCTTGCCTCCTTGCCTCCTGCTGCAGCCACAACATCTTCACTTCACAACATCGTTTGCGTTGTTGTCGTCGTCAGCATGTGCAACATTTTCATCATCATTATTTTATGTTGCAGGAGTCAAAGACTCTTCCACCTTGCCACATTCGTTTTGCTTTTATTTTGTCTCCCTGCCTTTTCTTGTATTTATGCATTATTGAATATTGCTTATAAAGCGACATGTTGTTGCTGCTACACAGCAATTGCTGCTGTTGTCGCGCAATTATGATTTCTTCTTTTTGTTTACTCTTGCAAATGCCTGAGAATGTTTATGCCGCTTAAATATTTACAATACTCCCGCAACGACAACGAGAAGGAGAACTGCAACAGCAACAGTTGCTGCTGAATATTAAATAAAGCCATCAAATGTCGAGCCAATTGTCACCCATTTGAAGCCAAATCACAGCAAGTGCCAAACAAATGTCAGTACGCCAAGTGATCAACGCAAACACTGATCCATGATCCCCGATCAACGATCAACGATCAACAGATAGAACGGATCAGTGTTGATCAACAACAAAAACCCGCCACGCAGTGTAAATCAATCCAGGCAACAACAACTGTTGCTGTTGCTGCTTTTGCTGCAATCTTCAGACGTTGATTTTTATTGACAGCTCACAGCGGTTTATTAATGATCGTGCTGGGTTGCCAAGAGAACGGGAGGTGCAAGAAGATCCCAGCAAGATTGAGACGGACGCCTCAAACACGCGAGATGCCAACAAGAACAACAACAACAACAGCGACAGCAGCACACATCAATCTGTGAGCATCAATGTTGCCTGTCTGCCCATGTCTGGGCATGTCTGTCTGTTTGAGGATCATTCAGCTGTCCTGCGGGCCCGCGCGTTTCCCCTTTGGAGGATCGTCATCATGCAAATTCTTCAGCCTCGCGCATGATTAATTAGCCGCACAAATTGCAGCTGCGTCTGTAATTAATTTCATATAATTTATGATGCAAAAACCCGAGCATATAACTATGAATGGATATTTTTGTAGTCACTGCACGTAACAACTTTGCGAGCTTTGCACAGCTGAATGCCTAATTAGGCAAACGCGTATGAACGCATAAACGCAATAATCGATCTGACAATTTATACAAAATCATGCTGAATCAATTTGTAATCGTAATTCGTAAGCAAAAGCAAGCTTGAATGCTTGAGACAATCTACGAAAGATCTTCGTACGAGATTAAACACAGTACGAAAGGTTTTTGACTGCTCGATTAAGAGTTATCAAATAAATTTCTTACAGTGCACCTTGCATGACTTGACATTTTAGCTAGAAAAGATGTCGAGTTGAGGAATTTCTTAGAATTTCAATTTAAAAGACACGCCGCCATCTCATCATTTGCATGGGCGTCATAGTTAGAATATTTTCGATCTCAAATAATTTCCCACAAGGTGCGTCACTAATTAAATATTTGCTTGGTGCCACACCCGGCTAACCCAGTTCTAGTTACCCCAAGGGTTCTCTCTCTGATTTCGATTGCAATGTTTATTCTAACAGAAAAGAAAAGAAAACAAAACGAAACGCATGTAAACAATGCTATAACGCAACTCTCTAAATAAATGTCGGGGCGCTGTAATTTGAGCCTAGCAATAAGGAAAATAAAGAAGAAGAACGAACTAGCGAACGTTTGCTGTCAGTCAAGATGGTTCGCCTCTTAAAATGTAAATAATGCTAAAAATAAGAAAGAGACGCAAAGAAATGTTTAAGAAATGCAAAGAGACGGCGACAAGTGACGCCTTATCTTAAATGCATGACTCTTTGAGAGTTTGCCCCTGCAACCGTCACCGTCGCCACTACCCAATCTCTACTGTTCCTTAGCAAAGTGTCGCAGCACTCTGAAAGTGATTGGCCTATCGCATTTCTCTACCCATTTGCCACACAGCCAAAAGTGCAATAAATAAAGCTTGGCGAAAAAAGAGAGAGAGAATTTATATGAATGCAGCCAATAGGCAACTAAAACTAATGAATTTGATGACAAAAAAGCTACCAGGGTTTATTTTCTATACAAGTTTATACTATATGCATTCACGTGGGTTTGTCTTTGACTTTGGCTTAAGCCATAAAGAATGCCTCAGGTTGGGCGAGAAAAATGGAAAGACAGTTGTAAAACTTGTTCGTTAGATCAATTACTTTAGTTAGGCGAGAAAGAAGATCTTTATGAAGTGTATAGGTTTTCTTCTTCTTGTTTTTTTTAAGTGTGCTATAAATATTAAGGTATTAAAATGGATTTAACTTGTTATTATGCATATTAAAAGCGTTAGGGTAGAGAAAACTTTTCTTTACAACACATTTAAAGCATTTTTCTTTTATTTTTGATTTATATTGATTGTATTTTATTTTATTTTTAATGATTTTTCTAATGACTTAATGAGCAACAAATTATTAGAAAACATTTCATTATATAAATATTTTTTTAATAATCCCTCAAACAATTTCTAAAGTTTTTTCATCATTGTCCAACAATATTCAAGCGCATTTTTCCATTTAATTTGCTTCAGTTCAAATGAATTCCCATTGCTGTTAGACATAGTTAAATATTCCCTTTTATAGCAGCAGCAGCAGCAGCAACATTCACATTTCGTATGCAATAAGTAAAGTATTTTTCTTTAATGTTTATGGTTAATGCGATGGCAGCGCAATATCAATATCGAATTCAAGTTCTTAACATATTTCAGTGTCTTATCAGGCGGCGGCAAATGAGTCGAAGTCCAAGTTGAGAGTCGAGAGTTGAGAGTCGGAGACAGAGACTCACAGAGTCACCCCGAGTGGGCAACATGTTGCAAAGAGTGGACATTGTAGGTTGTTGCCTCAGTTGACAGTCATTTAGATTTATGGCTGATTGTCTGCGTGGCAGCCAGCGTCTGTTTATAGTTTGCTGTGTACTTGTGTTGTAGTTGTTGCCATTTTAGCCTTATTTGCACGCAGCGCAGTCCAATTTTGCATGTTGCCCGTTGGACCGTTGATGGTTGTCGTTGTCGTTGTCGTTGTCGCTTACGCAGGTGACTACAAGAAAGCAGCGCCCAGAGCCAGAGCCAAAGCGGCAAACTTGTTTAGCAACATGGCCAATTTGCATGTGTCGCACTCGACGAGGCGGAAGGAGTACAAATACACAGAGACAAATGAATTTGAAATTTATTTGGCAGCTTAGCTAAGAACTAAAATTGTTCGAGGAAGCATTTGATGATTTTTAAGTTCTTTCTGAATATTTATCTAAATATTTTTTAGTTATCATAAAGATATATATATTTTTCTGTGTACAAAATAAATGCGGAGAACGAGAGGGAGAGAAGAGAATGCTGGGCATATTTGGGCGGACCAAAACGCCAGAGGTCTTCGTATTAGATATCAGAAATGCGATAAAACGTTTTTTATTGATTTAAATGCCAGCATCGCATCGAATGGCATCGACTTGTGGCATCTTGCGAATCTTTTGGGGCCACAAAATCGCACAGTTTATGCCGAAGTCTGGGAAAAGAGATTAGGATTAAGCCGTTTGTCAACTTGTCATAATTGCAGACTTGCTGCAATGGCGGCGCCGTCGATCGGCTTGTTAGCAAATTATAAACAATTTTTTGTTGTTTGGCGACGTGCTTGAACGCCAACGTTGGCGACGCTGCATAACGTTGCACGTTGCACGTTTAAAACGTGGACACAAACGATGACTCAAGGCAATTCTTTTGCATACATTTTTTCTTTCGTAATTTTTTTTTTCTGCTGTTCAGTCTGCGCGTAGGCAGCCGCCACAAATCCAAATCTCAACTTGCAACCGGCAAAACGCCGGCGGCGGCTGCCAACTCCCAAACTTCAAGCTGAAAACTCACAAACTGCACAAACTGTAAACTGCGAAATCCAAACTCTCTCAACTTCATCAAGTGCAAATATGCAAATCTCTGCTTGCAACTTGAGTGTCTGTGTACCTGGTCCTGGTCCTGGTGCTGGTCAGAGCGGTCTTGGCCAATGCCTTGTCAACATGGACAAAAACCTACTCACAAACCGCAAATCAACCTGCCAGTTTGAATATATTTTTAAATTATCCAGTTAAAGTTTTTTCTCTTTTTCGTGTGGGAATTCGAGCTTGAATTTTATTAGATCTGTTATCATTAACTTGAGTCTAGCTAAATGCTTGCAATATCTTATCGCAGTTATTAATAACTGAATAACTTCAAAGCTTAAATCGACAAACTTTAATATCTTTAACTTGTTAGCTTGACTTGAAATCAACTAGCTGCCAAGAGTTTTTTCCTATATGCTCCCATGAAGTTTGCTCTTTGATTATAGCTCTGCAGTGGAAATCTAGCTGCCACATCACCTTTCAACTTTTTCATGCAGCATCACAAAACAGAAAACAAAAACGCTTCGAGCTGCCCCGCCGCCGCCGACATAGCAGCAGTAATTTTTGAAGTACGAGCAACGCCTTCTATTCGCCAAAAAAGGAAAAATAGTATGAAAAACCCATTTTCGTTGCATGCAAAAATGTGGCAGACAACAACGGCAACATTTGGGCAGTCAAAAAAAAATAGAGAAAAAAATAATAAGAGGCGAAAAGACTAACTGCTGCAAGTTTGCATTTAACGCGGCTGCCAGGCTTAATTTTTTTTTTTTTTTTTTAATATCGCGCTGCTCAAGCACAAAAAATAACAGTGAGCGAGAGACATGAATAAAACCCACGGCTATGTAAAGCAACAACAACAACAAAAGGCAACTCTTTGCATTTTCCACACACACACACACACACATACAAAGTTGCCACACTGAGTCGCTTGTCCATTCGCTTGTTCAGAATCACGTCCATGTCCAGGAAGCAAAACTCTTTTGCGTATTTGCGTAGGCAAAACTTGGCGCTTGTCTGCTCTGAACAGAGACCGGACACTGGCGAGGGGCCAAGAGAGAGAGAGAGAGAGAGAGAGAGAGACTTGAATTAAGTCTCAGCCTGTTGGCTAGTTGGTTTTTCATAATTAATTATTATTTAGCTGGAAAGTATATGCCTGGCAGATCAAATAACTCACACACGACAGACGGACGGACAAAAAATGCAAAAGTTTAATTAAAAAATTTGTACAAAAATATCAATTAGCTGCTCGTTAGGCAATGACCGAACACTTTATACGCTAATTTATGTACTATAGAGCTTGTAATAATTAGTCAAGGGCTTCTTATAACTAATTAAAAGTTACGCCTTGAACAAAGACTTTATGTTTAACTAAGGCGATTTGATTAAAAGTTGGGAATTTCCTTTTCGACCTATCCACAGCATCTTTTTCTTTGTACCAACTTATTCTTACTATCTCTTCTATAAAAGGGTGATTGTAGGAATTGAGTGGAGCAGTTAGGCAATCATGTGATTGTTGTAATAACATGTTGCAGCAGCACTTGACTTCATTTACATGACTCAAAGGGTGACCCACCAACCACAGCGTTCGACCTAAAAAAAAAAGACTGCCAACTGCTACTTAGCCCAATTTCGCATAATGCACATGAATGCCAGCCTGTTCCCTACACAATCCAGTACAATCGACTGCAACAGTTGCAACAACAGTCTCTCGCTTTTTGAAATTACAAAAGAGCCAACGGGCAACGTTCGAAAAATTGAGCCGCAGCAATTGTAACACTTTGTTGTTGTTGTTGTTGTTGCTGTTTGTGCTTTGCCTCTTCAACGAAAATCTAAACTAGGCAATAAAAAAAGAAATAGCAACGGCAAAAATTGCTCATGAAATTCCCTCGAGACAAACTGCACGCCAGGCTGCAGTCCCCATTCGATTTGCCTCTCACTCTCTCGCTCAGTTTGTCTCAGGCGTTTAGCTTGAGAGCTATTTGTAGCGTTGAGATTCTTGTGAAAAGTGCAGCAGGCCAGGCTAGCTGGAAAAACGCTCCCCAGAGTAACATTACAAGCAACTCTAACTGCACAGTGAACAATTCTCTTAGCTTCATTCAAGAAGGAAACATACGAATTGTTATGAAGAAACTTTTATTTTGTACAGTGTACATTTTGGTTCTCAGTGTCAACCCTGGAGTGTAACATGTTGAGGGCGTTTAGCAGCAGATAATTTTTATGACCCGCCTCGCTGAGAGTTACATTGCTGTTGTTTGGTGCCACAAGCAGCCAACGATTGACCCACCACCCAATTGGACACAACACCACCCCGCAATGTACAACTTGTAACCCCTGCCTCATCCTTTGGTGACTGTGAGCTGCCGTGTGAGATAATTTTATACAATTTATTATCAACGTGCGTCGCGTGCAACACTTGCCACACTCAGCTCATCAGAGCACAGACTTTGTTGTTGCGTGTTAAATGTTTTCACGTGGCACACAATCGTAATACTATCTGGCATACCAAATCCATTCAGTATTCAGTTTTAAGGTTTCGGTTTTCGGTGTTCCCCAACAAACGTTGCGTGCAGTTGTTGCTTGTTGCATTAAAAAGCGTTTAATAAGCATTAGATTACACACACACAACACACACACACACACACAACGGTACTTTTAACTATTTGATCGAATACTTAAGAGTTGTTCGCTGCGTGTCTCTTTCGGCCGGGTTAAGGGTGAACCAAGTTATCGCTCACTTAATGTCCCAAACAGTTGCGCCAATTTAACGCAATGAGCTTAAAAGTCAGATATGTTTATTTTCCATGCAACAAGCATATCTGATTTGACGGGATTATCAGCTTACCAGCAGCTATGACTTTTCAACTTAAGGGTAAGAATAAGATTTGGGAGAGAGAAATTAAGAAATACTTCACAAATATTTCAAGCCATTTTTCCATGAATTAAATTTAATATAGAAAAGACTTTTAACATATCAAAAACACATTTAAAATGGAAAATACAAAACACAAGGCAAAAAGTTTCCATTTCTATTCTTTCACATAATTTCAGTTAATTAACTTGAGGCATGTGAAGTTGCACATTTTCGTTTGTATGCAACCGCAACAAATGATAGCACAGACTCGAAATAATAATCGACTGTCAGGCATTCAGACTATGTCTTTATCCTATGCCAATATGTGTGTGTTTGAGCAGCTTTTGAAATTTCTGAAAACTAAAATCTAAAACTAACCGCAAAAACCACACAAAGGCCTCAAAAGCGTTTTGATTTTTGTATTTTGTTATTCTGCTTTTCTTTTCCTTTATTTTTTTCTTTATTAAACATGTTTGGCTTTTGATGTAATTGACCAAGACACAACGGAATGAATCTAAGGCGAATGCGCAATCAGTTTTATGATTATTTTGTGCGCTGATTGTGGGACAATTTAATTGCTTTTGCCTAGAAACAAACAGCTTTGTAAACAAATGTGAAATATGAGTTGAGAAAAAGTTTTCATATCAAATATATTACTGGGAAATATATATGAAACTTTCTTATAAACAATAAACATAAGAAATATTTTCTTTGCTTTGTTTGCTCGATTTGATCGATCATTGTTAAAGCTTACTTCACTGCCATTTTAACTAATCTTCAAAGCGGAAAACTCGAGTTTTGAATTATGTCCAATATTGTGCGTGGGTCTATAAAAACGGCATTAAAATCCATTAGTGAATGCGCCACATAAATAATAAAACAACAAACCACACACAGCCTTAATTTTCACTGCTCTAGTTGGCCAAAAATAGCCACAAAAAGCCAAATGGGAAACAAATGACGCTAATAAATATTGAGAAAGAGCAAGCAAGGATTTTATGAATCGAAGGCGGGGGGGAGGAGGAGAAGGCCATTAGACAGCGGAAATGGAGTTAACCAGAGTTTGCCCTTCAAAATGTAAAAAATATGAAAAATATGTATGCAATATGTTGCACTATTGCATGCTGCAACTTACCCTTGAGCGCGGCAACTTGTGTTAATCCATTAAATCCAGCTAGTAGATGAAACAGCAGCAGCAGCAGCAGCGGCAGTGGCAGTGGCAGCCGCCGCATCAACATGCCACGCACTGGCGACAATGGAGGTGAGTGACGCATCGTAGCGTTGCTCTTTTCTAATTTTAGTTGCAACGCTGCGGCGACATTTTCATTTTGATTGTTTCTTTTCTGTTGGCGTTTGATGTTGCTTTTATTTAGAATTTCTATTTGGATTTTCTTGGCACGCATTTCACATAAATGCATTTTGTCAGGTTTTGTTTTATCTCTTTTTGCCGTTGTTGTTGTTTTTAATTGCTCGAAATTCTCGCCTTTTTCACTTTATTTCACTCACTTTTCCAATGCACATTTTCACTTTGGCACACTTTTCAAATGCTACGATTTCAATGGTTGTTGATCAGAAAATGAATCCTAGGGCATGGCGCCTTAGCCGGAAACCGGAATACGCGGAAAGCCAATGACGTTGCGACGTCGTGTTGTTGTTATTACTGTTGCTTACGCACGAAACACAAGTCGCGGCCGACGAAGTGCGACCGAATCTTTTGCCGTGTCTAACATGCGAATTTCCTTCCGAACGTGAAACGACGAACGTAAAATACGCGTACACGAACCGCTCGCACAACCGTTGCGACCGAGTACCAGCAGCAAATTGAATCCGTCCAGCAACATTTTTAACGTCTACCCTGTTAAGCTAGCAGCGCACAAAATCCACACAAACACACACTCGAACAACATCATCCACAATGCGTATCGCATTCAGTGCTCTTCTCGGAAAGGCACTGTTAAAAGTTCAGTCTGTGCTCTTCTAACTCAAGGCATTTCGCTGCTAAACTTGTTGCATTCTGTGGATGCTAACTGTTGTAGTCTACAGTTGCTTTGTTTACAATTGCCAGGCAGCGGGCAGCGCATCACATTTGTTTTGTTCCATTTGCCGTTTGTTTCAGCTTGTAGCTGAGCAAATGTTGAGCAACATGCTGTGCTATGTTGCGAATGTTGTTAGTCAGCAACATTAGCGGTTTGTTTGGCAAATTTAATTATTATTTATGTTATATTTAGTTTGTTTATGTCTGCTTTTGTCGTGTCTTTAACGATTGTCATAAAACAATGAACACGCTCTAATAATTTTTATTAACTCGATGGCTAATTAATCTTTACATGGCAATGATGCCATTGAAAAATGAATTTATTTAAGTAAATATTGAATTAGTACACAAAAGATAATAAGCTTAAGAACTGATGTACTAAATTAAAAGTAATTTCCTAACACCTTCTCTTAACTATATTTACTTTATTTTATTTCTTTTACATTTGCCTAACTAAGTGCTTTCTTTGTTTAACGATATCTAAACTCATTTAAGTGTTGATTGTGGGATACTTTGAAGACATTTGAAATATTGGTTAAAATGTTCTCGCTCCAACTCATTCTATTGTTCGAATCTAAAGTTGATGTTCGCTCATTGGCAACATGTTGCCTTTCCATCAATTTGTTCTTTTCGTCTATTCAAATCGTGGGTCGAGCGCCCCACACTCAAATTTTATTTAAAGGACTGGTTGACCATTTGCTATCTAATCTGAATGAGTGCTGGCTCTGCACTCGCTCTCCAGCTGTTAGCTCATCCATTTTCAAACTGCAATAAACGCCATACCCACGGCACAAACTTCTAGAGCATTTCTCAACAACGGCAAGAACTAACATTTGGGGTCATCTTGTTGCTGTATCCATATCGGGGCAATAGACGACGCCTCGGCGTCCGTTAGAAGCCGCTAATGAATTTCGAAAAGTGAATAAAAAAATAAATATCAAAATCAATTGAATGGACACACGCAAGATATTGTATTAATTTATCAAAATAGAATAGCGCATATCCCGAAACGCAAAAAACGAGGCATTTTATAAATCGCTGCCTAATTTCCAAACGTTTGTTAAATAATCAATAACTTCTTCTAGCTGTGTTCGCTCTCTCTTACTATCTCTCTTCCTCACTCGCAGGTAGTTTTTGGCTGGGAGTGTGAACTTTGTTCATTAATGCAGTTCAGATACAGATACATTTGGTATACCAAGTGTAAAATAGAGGTGTGTATCTTTTTATAAAAATAAAATTGTGCGTTTGCATTCACAAGATACAAGGCTAAAAGGCAGTCTGGCAAACAGTCAGCTAGGCTGATTGTCGGGGCAGGTGTTGCTATCGATTCTCTTCTTCTTCTACTTCTACTCGGCTCAACAATGTGCATTGTGTTTCCCAAAAAATAAAAAAGGTCACAGTGCATTGAATTCATGCAGGCCAACAACAGGTAGAGAACTACGCATGCAGGTAAAATATATTTCAAATGCTGATAATTGGCCAATTTACAGCGACTTGAGGAACTCGAATTTTATGTGGCATTGTTGCTGAACTTTAACTTCAGCATTGAAGTATGGCAACGTCGCACAGTTTGTAACATGATATAAATTCGATAAAGTATTACTTAACTTACTTGTTTTTATTTCATTTAATCTCCGCACTGTTGCCATACTTCACACAACATTCCGAAGTTTGGCAACGTTGCCGGATTAACGTATTTTTGGCAAAATATTGCCATGGCTTAAGGCTCCGTTTGCCGCAATGTTTGTTGTCAGCCGTAACTTGTCATTGTTGCCTGGCTGGCTGACTGACTGTCTGTCTGTCTTTATCTATGTCTATACTATCTGTCATTCTCGCTCTCCCTCCCACTCATTTGATTTGTCTGTTATGTCTGTGTCTGTGTGTAACTGAGGGGCCCTAAGCCCATGTTAATGACATGTAAGTTGCGTCTCAATTGCGGATTTGCTTAGCTTACTTTGCTCACGACATAATAAAATGACATTTTGATTGCCCCAACAACGACAAAGTCCAACCCATCTGCGCTGGCAATAAATATTTTGTATTTGTCAAGGAGTTCATCAGCATTTAAACATGACTTTTGCTTTCGTCACTGATTCATGATGCCAGCTAATTTGCCAATCAAAAACATTGAAAAGGCGTTAATGACAGCTGCGGGAAGGTAAAGTATTTGAATATTTTGAAGGATCTGATGTTGTGTAGCATTTTATTTACACCACAATTAACTCACCAATCTTATTGAAAGAAATTAAACTTGCTTCCTTTGCAACTTATTTAATTGACTCGAAGAATCTGCTTAAAGTTTCGCCGCCAACGATCAAAAAGCAAGCACAAAGCATACATGAAACTGGCTCAAGTGGATAGCCCTTGAGTGGCCTGAAAAGTGTTTCCGCATTTGCCATAAGCTTGGCTGGCATTTGGTTAAATTTGCGCACATTTTGGCTGTAATGTGTTCAAAAGTCAACAAATTACTTGTACTACGCATATACAAACAAACATAAACACGCACACACACACACACACTCGAGATAATTGAAATTAGCGACTGTGACAGCCTGATTGCCTTCGCTGATCGCCCGCAAAAAGAGGGGGGCAAAAACATGAACCTACCAAGACTCAGCCACAAATCTCAACTCAATGCTGGCCGCCCACTCGGTTTTTTTTTTGGGGCGCGCAAACCCATAAGCCAAACCCAAATTGAGTGGGTTTTGCTTGTTGGACCAAGAAACCGAGGCAGCACATGAGGACGTGGCATTAAGGAGACTTTGAAGTTAAAGTTGCGTCTGTCCAAAAAATCATGTGTGGTTGTGCGTAGAGGAGAAGAGCGCATGCTCATCTAACTCCACAGTTGAGATTGTATAATGTGCATTGGAGGGATATGATAATGAGCAGGAAATGAGAGTTGAGTGTGAAATTTATGTACACAGGAGTGTTTTGACTTATTCCACGTCTTGTTTGTCTGTCTGTCGGTTTGTTGCCTGCCTATGGTCCTATGGCAACCCCTTTTCGACTTCTTTTGGCCAAACATGACTGATGGCTATAATTAAAATTTTGGTTGTGCTTGTCTGCTTGTCTGCTGTCTATCTGTGCGTTTGATAATGAATTATACGTAAATTATGTACTCCGAGCAAGAAACAAGAAAACAAATCGTGTTTTGATTGTGTAAGACAAGCAATATTTTGTTTGGGAAGTTTTAAAGTGGTTAACTTTAGAGCATAACTCACTTCAAATCTATCAGGAACAAAAATGGAAGTACATATGAATTAATAAAATGTCATAAATAAAATAATAAATTATTTGCCTTATTTAAATAAATATAATTAGAATGATTGTGGCAAGGTCTTAAATAATGTTTTAGGAAATGTTTTCAAATGAAGAGAAAAAAAAAATAAACATAAATTTATGTTCAAATGAAGTTAATTTAGTAAGGATTTCTTACTCTTTAGTTACCCTTTAATATATTAATGCTGAGCTGCTTCTGTTTCTTTGTAAAAAGCTGAATCAATTCTTCTCCGAATGACGCATTCGTGCTTTGAGTGAAGTAATAAAATATTCAATAAACAATCGTGTGCTTTGTACAATTATCAAAAGTATATATTTGTTGAAATTGAGTTGTGTGCATAGAAATTCAATACGAGACGAATTTAAAACCCGCTGCGCAGTTAACAAACAAACAAGCAAACAAACAAACAACCAAACAAGCATAAAAAATGTTTAAACAAATAACAGCGACACAAGAAAAAATTGTGAAGAATTAAAATTTCGTAATCCTAATGTCACACAATTGAAATATGTAATTAATTATACAGCACATACAGCATTAATGTATCTACGTACAAAATAAATATGTATCTAGATACATATATGGATATGGGTTGCATTTATGCCGCCTGCTGTTTATTTGGTGCTACCAGAAAAAACAAAACACAACTCCACAAAACATCGATACAAATCTACAAAACTATTTGCCACAATGGACAAAAGGGGTGGGTGGGAGGTAGGGAGGAAGGGGTCAGGGGTAGGCGTGTGGACCGCCAGCAGCTGTGCAGCTCCATAAATGTTGTTGTTGTTGTTGCTCATATTTCGTTTTAATGAATCCACTCTATGATTATCTTGATTTCGAAACATTTTGAGCTGTGTTTTTTGTTTTTCCATACACCCACACGCGTATTGAATTAATTGTATGAATGAATTTGAATGCGATGCGTTATCAAATGCGCCGTCGGTGGTCTTCGACTACCGAAAAATACATTAATTAAATGCCATAAGGCAAACAAACAGAAATATTGATAAATATGTAGTTATCAACAGTATTCAATTAAAAGGGCCACGAAATTGTTGTAACAAACTATTTTGAATTATTTGTTTTCAATATGAACATTAATTATAAAAATGCGAGAGGAGTATGATTAAACAATAAACAGTTAATAAATTTAAATTGTAAGTGATGAAAAATGTGAAAAATGTGAAAATAGTAGGGCATATTCTAGTCGATCACTTAAGCTCGTTCAATTGCATATATAGTTGAAATAATATATATATAAATGCTTAATTATGCAACATAATATGTTTATTGCAAAAACTAAAAAAAAATGCTTTTTGCCTTATTGATTTGATGAGCTTTTTTGTGCTTAATTTATGAATATTTAAGCTGAATTTTTATTTGCGCCATTTAAAGTTTAATTGACTTTTAATTTCATTAGCTTTTATTTGCTCTAAGTTAATGGGATTTGAATTTGATTTTTGTAATAATATTTACTGCTTATGAACTTTAATTTTCATGCCCATGGGCTTTAATGGGATTTAAACAATCGTTTAAAAAAGCGTGTAATAATTTTATGTAATCTAGAACCATCTGATTGAGCCTGCAGCTAGCTACTGATATGCCGCACATAGGAATCGAACAGCTCTAAAAAAACAATTCATTGCATTAAATGCATTTCGGAGAATGATAATCACTTAATAACCCCCTCCCTGTTCAGTCGAAGCTAATGATCCCGGGTTTTTAATACAAGACGAAGCGTAGCCAACAATTTAACAACCATCTATCATTAAATAATTTGTTAAATTTGTAACTAAAAGCGCCAAGCAGCCACATTTATTGAGTGGCCGGCCCTTCAGGCAGCACGGTCTAAACATGGTCTGGTTCTTAAAAAAAAAGAAGAAGAAGGGAATAAGGGAATTGTATATGGGTCCGAGTCTGGGCTTATGTTATATGAATACGAATGTGAGAGACTGAAGCGTTTTTTAATTAGTTGTGCAGTCGATAAAAAATGCGCTGAAAACTGAAGCGAGCGAACCGAACCGAAGCGAAACAACACACAAAAAACAGAAAGCAGGGAGAAATGATGAAGAAACAACACAAAAAAAAAAATTATGAACTGGCAAAAAGATTCGCACGCAGCAAAAGATTCACATCCACAAGCACACATCGGCAACGGCATCAGCTTTGGCTTTTGCTTGGCATCGGTTTGATAGCCTGTACGTGATCGGTTCATAAAACTAAAAGCACCCATAAACTGATAATTTGAGAATTTATAAATTTAAAACGCAGACGACGACGACGACGGTCAACGGGCGCATTATGGGACTTGGAAAACGTCGATTCCGATCCCGATCCCGAACCCGAAACCAATTCCGATCGAACTTGCAATCGAATTGGCGGACAGGAAGCGATGATGTTTCATAATGATGATGATGATTATTGGCTCGAGGGTGGAACTATCAAACAATTAGACAGACAGACTGACTGTCTTGTCAGAGACTGTTAAGCTTGTTAGAGACTTCCGAGAAGTGAGGCAAGCTTCAAAAAGCGACTTAGGACAAACCTTGCGTAAAAATATGAAAAACAGTATTATTTTGGCAATAATGTCGAGGATCGAGTTATAGTTGCTATGACACGAGCTATAAGTTTAGTGTAGCTCTAAATGCTCTTTAAAGATTGTTTGTTTATGATGAATTATATATCAAATATTTTCATACCTGATTAAAAGCCTTATTTAGCAAACATATTTTATTTTATTATACTAGTTTTGACTTTTAAGTTACATTTGATTAGTCTACTTTGAATCAAAACTTTTGTCAGAGTTGCGGCAGAATCTGTAGAAACTGTTCTTGGATAGAAATGCTTTTGAACACTAAAAGCCCACACGATTGCTTAGTGCTCAATGTTAATGTGCGTTTTTTAAGACGATTCTTCTTATTTTTTTTATGGGCATTTAAACATTTTATTTCGCATTGCCTGCCAAAGGGCCCCTACAATACCTATACTGAGAGAGACCTGCTACTGGCAGGTCGTTAAGTTGCTACATCTTTTGGGCTTTAATATTTATTTTTTTGTTTTGTTAGCTACACGAGAGTTTTACGAGCGTTGCACTAATTAAAATATTAAGCAGAATTCGCTGGCTAACAAATAAAATTCGTGTTAATTTTTTATTGCTGTGCCTCTGCGACTGCAATTTGCAATAATTAAGCATTAAGTTCGCTGCGGTCATAAATTGCAGCGTCTTAACACACACAGGCGCAAACAAAAACTTGGCACAAATCACGCATTTGTTTTGGTTGCCTGATAAGACGGGGTTGGAATGGGCATTAAGGGGTATAAACTATATAGAACGTTATCTGTTTGGTTTGGTCGTGGGGTCAAGAGCTCTGACGACCCTTGAAGACAATAAAAAATTGAAAAATCGAAGAGCAGGCGTCTCAAATCACAGCGAATGAATGAAATGAATGCGTGTGCTGAATGAAGTGGGTACAGTGAGCACCAAGTACCAAGTACAGGCAACAATCAATTGGGTATGGGAATGGAAATGGTAACGAGACCTTAAACAAACACTCGAACATCCTCTTTTATAAACGAATATATATGTATGTTGTATGCATGTATATATTTTTGAAAAACTGTGACAATCTTGTTGTTGCATTGTCAATCGGCGTACGAGGGTTGCCCTGACAGAGGCGTCGATAAAGCCACAGGGGGTCATAAATTCTTGAGCTTCTTGCGTTTGTGTGTTTGCCACTGCGAGAGATATCAATGAAAAAGCCGACAACGAATGTCGCCATCGCTTCTTGCCACATTGTCTCCCCTTAAAGTTATCGCCAAAAAACGCAACAACAACAACAACAAAATAATAATAATAACAATAACAACACAAAGCAAGGAATTTATCTGTTAACTTTTTGGTTTTTTTTTTATTTTGTATATTTCAGGCTCTGCAACATTTTGAATGCATTATTTACTTTTCTTGTTGTTGTTGCTTTTTTTTAATTTTCAAGCAGGCATGTGTCATGTTTTTGTTCCGAATGAAATTATCAGGAAATTTCTTTGATTACAGGGTATTTTTTATTGCTGTAGATTAATAATGTGGCTATTAAAAAATACTGAAATAAATCAAATGCGAAGAGATTGAAAATTATTTAACAAGATTCTAGTCCATGAAAAATAAATTTGAAAATAAATTTTAAGACCAATAAATTTAACTATATAAGTATTTTAATACTGATACAAGCGAATATCTCAACGGTGCAGGGTATCAATAAGTTAATCAGTTACTTTGTTTTCAAAAAAGATTCTCTTTAGGGTTGTTGCTGTCTTTTTTGTTGTCTGCTATCGCATACGATTTAGTGTCTTCTTTGCTGCTTATCTGCGGTTTGCTTTCTTTCACCAACAGCAAGCCACAAACTGGCAACTCTTTACCACAAATGGCGTTTAGTTTAGGAGCAGGGGAGGATGGGGGGCAGGTTCTTAACTGGACATGCAACACTTGAGCGCATGTGTCATCGGCGTTAAGTGCTACGGCAAAGAGTTAATCTCGTCGATAATTATAATTTATGGCTCGTTGTGTGTTCACCTTCCTCAAAAATAACATATATACAAGTACTACATCGAAGTATGCATTATAGAGCAACTTGATTTCATCTGCTTCTTTTTCTTCTCTGTCTCTCTTTCTTTGTCTGTTTTTGTGCTTCATCATAATCACAGTTTTTAATTGGGGGCTTGGGTCGAAACAACGCAAAAACAAAACAAAACTCAAAATACTATAAAGCATCGCATTTTAAGTTTGTTTCGTCTTTTCCGTTTGCTGTTCATAATGTCAAACTGACAATATTTATGATTCAGATTGCTCATTGTAATTGATCATTGTCTGAACGATCATAAACTATAAACGAATCCGATATCTGTAAGTTATTTTTGTTGTTGTCTCTTTCTCACTCTCTCTCTCTCCCGCTCTCTTCTGTGTGTCTTGTGGGATTGTGTATTAAGCCCAATTATGTCAATCAGAGCCACTGGCTACCATTTTCACTTTCACCTACTTAGATAGGCGTTGTAGTTCGTAGTCGGTAGTCGGTAGTCGGTAGCATAGCGAGCTACATATACGATATCTGTATCGTAATTTATCACATTGATAAGCCAAAATGTTGCGACGTCAAAAGCGGCTTTTGATTTAACCCACCATAACTCACACCATACCATAAAATGAACAACATCAAGAAGAAAAAATAAACACTGGTAGCCAACAAGCTGCACTCTAGATAAGTTCAAATTGCTGGCACTATGAATTCCTGTTCTGAAATAATCACAACGTGCTCTTTAATCATTGCCATATTAACTTAATATGCGCGATAAATCCTCGAGAAACTTTACTTGTAAGATGAGACTAAAAGATACCCTGTTAGTTGAAAAGAAAATGAGAATTTTAATAAGCATATGTTTGCAGGGCTTATAAATAGGTATACAAATAAGTATTATAGTTGTTGTTGATGCCGAGACCAAAGAGATTATTGCAATATTAGCCGGACATTCTGGACATCTTGGCTCAATTCGAGTGTGCCAAAAAGGATATGCAGTGCTCCAATTGACATATTAACAGCGGATGTAAATGAATAAAAGCAATGTGTAAATGCAGCAATGCCTATGTCAATTTTTTGGCATAAGATATTAACTGAATTTTGACAAAAAATCGCTTTACTAACTTAAAATGCAGTTTTATTCTAAGGGTCAAACCATGACTTTTAAGCTATTGCTTTTGAAAATCGGGTCACGTTTGACGAAGTTATGGAAGTCGAAAGATTTTCCCAATTCCCAAGTCGATTTTTTGTCATAAACATTTAACATGCAATCTGACCAAAAATCGAATTTTCCTTAAACGTAATTTCTTAAATGCAGTTTTATTTAAGGGGTCAAACCATGACTTTTAAGCTATTGCTTTTGAAAATCGGGTCACGTTTGACGAAGTTATGGAAGTCGAAAGATTTTCCCAATTCCCAAGTCGATTTTTTGTCATAAACATTTAACATGCAATTTGACCAAAAATCGAATTTTCCTTAAACGTAATTTCTTAAATGCAGTTTTATTTTAGGGGTCAAACCATGACTTTTAAGCTATTGCTTTTGAAAATCGGGTCAGTTTTGCCGAAGTTATGGAAGTCGAAAGATTTTCCCAATTCCCAAGTCGATTTTTTGTCATAAACATTTAACATGCAATCTGACCAAAAATCGAATTTTCCTTAAACGTAATTTCTTAAATGCAGTTTTATTTTAGGGGTCAAACCATGACTTTTAAGCTATTGCTTTTGAAAATCGGGTCACGTTTGACGAAGTTATGGAAGTCGAAAGATTTTCCCAATTCCCAAGTCGATTTTTTGTCATAAACATTTAACATGCAATCTGACCAAAAATCGAATTTTCCTTAAACGTAATTTCTTAAATGCAGTTTTATTTTAGGGGTCAAACCATGACTTTTAAGCTATTGCTTTTGAAAATCGGGTCACGTTTGACGAAGTTATGGAAGTCGAAAGATTTTCCCAATTCCCAAGTCGATTTTTTGTCATAAACATTTAACATGCAATCTGACCAAAAATCGAATTTTCCTTAAACGTAATTTCTTAAATGCAGTTTTATTTTAGGGGTCAAACCATGACTTTTAAGCTATTGCTTTTGAAAATCGGGTCACGTTTGACGAAGTTATGGAAGTCGAAAGATTTTCCCAATTCCCAAGTCGATTTTTTGTCATAAACATTTAACATGCAATCTGACCAAAAATCGAATTTTCCTTAAACGTAATTTCTTAAATGCAGTTTTATTTTAGGGGTCAAACCATGACTTTTAAGCTATTGCTTTTGAAAATCGGGTCACGTTTGACGAAGTTATGGAAGTCGAAAGATTTCCCAATTCCCAAGTCGATTTTTTGTCATAAAATTTAACATGCAATCTGACCAAAAATCGAATTTTCCTTAAACGTAATTTCTTAAATGCAGTTTTATTTTAGGGGTCAAACCATGACTTTTAAGCTATTGCTTTGAAAATCGGGTCACGTTTGACGAAGTTATGGAAGTCGAAAGATTTTCCCAATTCCCAAGTCGATTTTTTGTCATAAACATTAACATGCAATCTGACCAAAATCGAATTTTCCTTAAACGTAATTTCTTAAATGCAGTTTTATTTTAGGGGTCAAACCATGACTTTTAAGCTATTGCTTTTGAAAATCGGGTCACGTTTGACGAAGTTATGGAAGTCGAAAGATTTTCCCAATTCCCAAGTCGATTTTTTGTCATAAACATTTAACATGCAATCTGACCAAAAATCGAATTTTCCTTAAACGTAATTTCTTAAATGCAGTTTTATTTTAGGGGTCAAACCATGACTTTTAAGCTATTGCTTTTGAAAATCGGGTCACGTTTGACGAAGTTATGGAAGTCGAAAGATTTTCCCAATTCCCAAGTCGATTTTTTGTCATAAACATTTAACATGCAATCTGACCAAAAATCGAATTTTCCTTAAACGTAATTTCTTAAATGCAGTTTTATTTTAGGGGTCAAACCATGACTTTTAAGCTATTGCTTTTGAAAATCGGGTCACGTTTGACGAAGTTATGGAAGTCGAAAGATTTTCCCAATTCCCAAGTCGATTTTTTGTCATAAACATTTAACATGCAATCTGACCAAAAATCGAATTTTCCTTAAACGTAATTTCTTAAATGCAGTTTTATTTTAGGGGTCAAACCATGACTTTTAAGCTATTGCTTTTGAAAATCGGGTCACGTTTGACGAAGTTATGGAAGTCGAAAGATTTTCCCAATTCCCAAGTCGATTTTTTGTCATAAACATTTAACATGCAATCTGACCAAAAATCGAATTTTCCTTAAACGTAATTTCTTAAATGCAGTTTTATTTTAGGGGTCAAACCATGACTTTTAAGCTATTGCTTTTGAAAATCGGGTCACGTTTGACGAAGTTATGGAAGTCGAAAGATTTTCCCAATTCCCAAGTCGATTTTTTGTCATAAACATTTAACATGCAATCTGACCAAAAATCGAATTTTCCTTAAACGTAATTTCTTAAATGCAGTTTTATTTTAGGGGTCAAACCATGACTTTTAAGCTATTGCTTTTGAAAATCGGGTCACGTTTGACGAAGTTATGGAAGTCGAAAGATTTTCCCAATTCCCAAGTCGATTTTTTGTCATAAACATTTAACATGCAATCTGACCAAAAATCGAATTTTCCTTAAACGTAATTTCTTAAATGCAGTTTTATTTTAGGGGTCAAACCATGACTTTTAAGCTATTGCTTTTGAAAATCGGGTCACGTTTGACGAAGTTATGGAAGTCGAAAGATTTTCCCAATTCCCAAGTCGATTTTTTGTCATAAACATTTAACATGCAATCTGACCAAAAATCGAATTTTCCTTAAACGTAATTTCTTAAATGCAGTTTTATTTTAGGGGTCAAACCATGACTTTTAAGCTATTGCTTTTGAAAATCGGGTCACGTTTGACGAAGTTATGGAAGTCGAAAGATTTTCCCAATTCCCAAGTCGATTTTTTGTCATAAACATTTAACATGCAATCTGACCAAAAATCGAATTTTCCTTAAACGTAATTTCTTAAATGCAGTTTTATTTTAGGGGTCAAACCATGACTTTTAAGCTATTGCTTTTGAAAATCGGGTCACGTTTGACGAAGTTATGGAAGTCGAAAGATTTTCCCAATTCCCAAGTCGATTTTTTGTCATAAACATTTAACATGCAATCTGACCAAAAATCGAATTTTCCTTAAACGTAATTTCTTAAATGCAGTTTTATTTTAGGGGTCAAACCATGACTTTTAAGCTATTGCTTTTGAAAATCGGGTCACGTTTGACGAAGTTATGGAAGTCGAAAGATTTTCCCAATTCCCAAGTCGATTTTTTGTCATAAACATTTAACATGCAATCTGACCAAAAATCGAATTTTCCTTAAACGTAATTTCTTAAATGCAGTTTTATTTTAGGGGTCAAACCATGACTTTTAAGCTATTGCTTTTGAAAATCGGGTCACGTTTGACGAAGTTATGGAAGTCGAAAGATTTTCCCAATTCCCAAGTCGATTTTTTGTCATAAACATTTAACATGCAATCTGACCAAAAATCGAATTTTCCTTAAACGTAATTTCTTAAATGCAGTTTTATTTTAGGGGTCAAACCATGACTTTTAAGCTATTGCTTTTGAAAATCGGGTCACGTTTGACGAAGTTATGGAAGTCGAAAGATTTTCCCAATTCCCAAGTCGATTTTTTGTCATAAAATTTTAACATGCAATTTGACCAAAAATCGAATTTTCCTTAAACGTAATTTCTTAAATGCAGTTTTATTTTAGGGGTCAAACCATGACTTTTAAGCTATTGCTTTTGAAAATCGGGTCACGTTTGACGAAGTTATGGAAGTCGAAAGATTTTCCCAATTCCCAAGTCGATTTTTTGTCATAAACATTTAACATGCAATCTGACCAAAAATCGAATTTCCTTAAACGTAATTTCTTAAATGCAGTTTTATTTTAGGGGTCAAACCATGACTTTTAAGCTATTGCTTTTGAAAATCGGGTCACGTTTGACGAAGTTATGGAAGTCGAAAGATTTTCCCAATTCCCAAGTCGATTTTTTGTCATAAACATTTAACATGCAATCTGACCAAAAATCGAATTTTCCTTAAACGTAATTTCTTAAATGCAGTTTTATTTTAGGGGTCAAACCATGACTTTTAAGCTATTGCTTTTGAAAATCGGGTCACGTTTGACGAAGTTATGGAAGTCGAAAGATTTTCCCAATTCCCAAGTCGATTTTTTGTCATAAACATTTAACATGCAATCTGACCAAAAATCGAATTTTCCTTAAACGTAATTTCTTAAATGCAGTTTTATTTTAGGGGTCAAACCATGACTTTTAAGCTATTGCTTTTGAAAATCGGGTCACGTTTGACGAAGTTATGGAAGTCGAAAGATTTTCCCAATTCCCAAGTCGATTTTTTGTCATAAACATTTAACATGCAATCTGACCAAAAATCGAATTTTCCTTAAACGTAATTTCTTAAATGCAGTTTTATTTTAGGGGTCAAACCATGACTTTTAAGCTATTGCTTTTGAAAATCGGGTCACGTTTGACGAAGTTATGGAAGTCGAAAGATTTTCCCAATTCCCAAGTCGATTTTTTGTCATAAACATTTAACATGCAATCTGACCAAAAATCGAATTTTCCTTAAACGTAATTTCTTAAATGCAGTTTTATTTTAGGGGTCAAACCATGACTTTTAAGCTATTGCTTTTGAAAATCGGGTAACGTTTGACGAAGTTATGGAAGTCGAAAGATTTTCCCAATTCCCAAGTCGATTTTTTGTCATAAACATTTAACATGCAATCTGACCAAAAATCGAATTTCACTTAAACGTAATTTCTTAAATGCAGTTTTATTTTAGGGGTCAAACCATGACTTTTAAGCTATTGCTTTTGAAAATCGGGTCACGTTTGACGAAGTTATGGAAGTCGAAAGATTTTCCCAATTCCCAAGTCGATTTTTTGTCATAAACATTTAACATGCAATCTGACCAAAAATCGAATTTTCCTTAAACGTAATTTCTTAAATGCAGTTTTATTTTAGGGGTCAAACCATGACTTTTAAGCTATTGCTTTTGAAAATCGGGTCACGTTTGACGAAGTTATGGAAGTCGAAAGATTTTCCCAATTCCCAAGTCGATTTTTTGTCATAAACATTTAACATGCAATCTGACCAAAAATCGAATTTTCCTTAAACGTAATTTCTTAAATGCAGTTTTATTTTAGGGGTCAAACCATGACTTTTAAGCTATTGCTTTTGAAAATCGGGTCACGTTTGACGAAGTTATGGAAGTCGAAAGATTTTCCCAATTCCCAAGTCGATTTTTTGTCATAAACATTTAACATGCAATCTGACCAAAAATCGAATTTTCCTTAAACGTAATTTCTTAAATGCAGTTTTATTTTAGGGGTCAAACCATGACTTTTAAGCTATTGCTTTTGAAAATCGGGTCACGTTTGACGAAGTTATGGAAGTCGAAAGATTTTCCCAATTCCCAAGTCGATTTTTTGTCATAAACATTTAACATGCAATCTGACCAAAAATCGAATTTTCCTTAAACGTAATTTCTTAAATGCAGTTTTATTTTAGGGGTCAAACCATGACTTTTAAGCTATTGCTTTTGAAAATCGGGTCACGTTTGACGAAGTTATGGAAGTCGAAAGATTTTCCCAATTCCCAAGTCGATTTTTTGTCATAAACATTTAACATGCAATCTGACCAAAAATCGAATTTTCCTTAAACGTAATTTCTTAAATGCAGTTTTATTTTAGGGGTCAAACCATGACTTTTAAGCTATTGCTTTTGAAAATCGGGTCACGTTTGACGAAGTTATGGAAGTCGAAAGATTTTCCCAATTCCCAAGTCGATTTTTTGTCATAAACATTTAACATGCAATCTGACCAAAATCGAATTTTCCTTAAACGTAATTTCTTAAATGCAGTTTTATTTTAGGGGTCAAACCATGACTTTTAAGCTATTGCTTTTGAAAATCGGGTCACGTTTGACGAAGTTATGGAAGTCGAAAGATTTTCCCAATTCCCAAGTCGATTTTTTGTCATAAACATTTAACATGCAATCTGACCAAAAATCGAATTTTCCTTAAACGTAATTTCTTAAATGCAGTTTTATTTTAGGGGTCAAACCATGACTTTTAAGCTATTGCTTTTGAAAATCGGGTCACGTTTGACGAAGTTATGGAAGTCGAAAGATTTTCCCAATTCCCAAGTCGATTTTTTGTCATAAACATTTAACATGCAATCTGACCAAAAATCGAATTTCCTTAAACGTAATTTCTTAAATGCAGTTTTATTTTAGGGGTCAAACCATGACTTTTAAGCTATTGCTTTTGAAAATCGGGTCACGTTTGACGAAGTTATGGAAGTCGAAAGATTTTCCCAATTCCCAAGTCGATTTTTGTCATAAACATTTAACATGCAATTTGACCAAAAATCGAATTTTCCTTAAACGTAATTTCTTAAATGCAGTTTTATTTTAGGGGTCAAACCATGACTTTTAAGCTATTGCTTTTGAAAATCGGGTCACGTTTGACGAAGTTATGGAAGTCGAAAGATTTTCCCAATTCCCAAGTCGATTTTTTGTCATAAACATTTAACATGCAATCTGACCAAAAATCGAATTTTCCTTAAACGTAATTTCTTAAATGCAGTTTTATTTTAGGGGTCAAACCATGACTTTTAAGCTATTGCTTTTGAAAATCGGGTCACGTTTGACGAAGTTATGGAAGTCGAAAGATTTTCCCAATTCCCAAGTCGATTTTTTGTCATAAACATTTAACATGCAATCTGACCAAAAATCGAATTTTCCTTAAACGTAATTTCTTAAATGCAGTTTTATTTTAGGGGTCAAACCATGACTTTTAAGCTATTGCTTTTGAAAATCGGGTCACGTTTGACGAAGTTATGGAAGTCGAAAGATTTTCCCAATTCCCAAGTCGATTTTTTGTCATAAACATTTAACATGCAATCTGACCAAAAATCGAATTTTCCTTAAACGTAATTTCTTAAATGCAGTTTTATTTTAGGGGTCAAACCATGACTTTTAAGCTATTGCTTTTGAAAATCGGGTCACGTTTGACGAAGTTATGGAAGTCGAAAGATTTTCCCAATTCCCAAGTCGATTTTTGTCATAAACATTTAACATGCAATCTGACCAAAAATCGAATTTTCCTTAAACGTAATTTCTTAAATGCAGTTTTATTTTAGGGGTCAAACCATGACTTTTAAGCTATTGCTTTTGAAAATCGGGTCACGTTTGACGAAGTTATGGAAGTCGAAAGATTTTCCCAATTCCCAAGTCGATTTTTTGTCATAAACATTTAACATGCAATCTGACCAAAAATCGAATTTTCCTTAAACGTAATTTCTTAAATGCAGTTTTATTTTAGGGGTCAAACCATGACTTTTAAGCTATTGCTTTTGAAAATCGGGTCACGTTTGACGAAGTTATGGAAGTCGAAAGATTTTCCCAATTCCCAAGTCGATTTTTTGTCATAAACATTTAACATGCAATCTGACCAAAAATCGAATTTTCCTTAAACGTAATTTCTTAAATGCAGTTTTATTTTAGGGGTCAAACCATGACTTTTAAGCTATTGCTTTTGAAAATCGGGTCACGTTTGACGAAGTTATGGAAGTCGAAAGATTTTCCCAATTCCCAAGTCGATTTTTTGTCATAAACATTTAACATGCAATCTGACCAAAAATCGAATTTTCCTTAAACGTAATTTCTTAAATGCAGTTTTATTTTAGGGGTCAAACCATGACTTTTAAGCTATTGCTTTTGAAAATCGGGTCACGTTTGACGAAGTTATGGAAGTCGAAAGATTTTCCCAATTCCCAAGTCGATTTTTTGTCATAAACATTTAACATGCAATCTGACCAAAAATCGAATTTTCCTTAAACGTAATTTCTTAAATGCAGTTTTATTTTAGGGGTCAAACCATGACTTTTAAGCTATTGCTTTTGAAAATCGGGTCACGTTTGACGAAGTTATGGAAGTCGAAAGATTTTCCCAATTCCCAAGTCGATTTTTTGTCATAAACATTTAACATGCAATCTGACCAAAAATCGAATTTTCCTTAAACGTAATTTCTTAAATGCAGTTTTATTTTAGGGGTCAAACCATGACTTTTAAGCTATTGCTTTTGAAAATCGGGTCACGTTTGACGAAGTTATGGAAGTCGAAAGATTTTCCCAATTCCCAAGTCGATTTTTTGTCATAAACATTTAACATGCAATCTGACCAAAAATCGAATTTTCCTTAAACGTAATTTCTTAAATGCAGTTTTATTTTAGGGGTCAAACCATGACTTTTAAGCTATTGCTTTTGAAAATCGGGTCACGTTTGACGAAGTTATGGAAGTCGAAAGATTTTCCCAATTCCCAAGTCGATTTTTTGTCATAAACATTTAACATGCAATCTGACCAAAATCGAATTTTCCTTAAACGTAATTTCTTAAATGCAGTTTTATTTTAGGGGTCAAACCATGACTTTTAAGCTATTGCTTTTGAAAATCGGGTCACGTTTGACGAAGTTATGGAAGTCGAAAGATTTTCCCAATTCCCAAGTCGATTTTTTGTCATAAACATTTAACATGCAATCTGACCAAAAATCGAATTTTCCTTAAACGTAATTTCTTAAATGCAGTTTTATTTTAGGGGTCAAACCATGACTTTTAAGCTATTGCTTTTGAAAATCGGGTCACGTTTGACGAAGTTATGGAAGTCGAAAGATTTTCCCAATTCCCAAGTCGATTTTTTGTCATAAACATTTAACATGCAATCTGACCAAAAATCGAATTTTCCTTAAACGTAATTTCTTAAATGCAGTTTTATTTTAGGGGTCAAACCATGACTTTTAAGCTATTGCTTTTGAAAATCGGGTCACGTTTGACGAAGTTATGGAAGTCGAAAGATTTTCCCAATTCCCAAGTCGATTTTTTGTCATAAACATTTAACATGCAATCTGACCAAAAATCGAATTTTCCTTAAACGTAATTTCTTAAATGCAGTTTTATTTTAGGGGTCAAACCATGACTTTTAAGCTATTGCTTTTGAAAATCGGGTCACGTTTGACGAAGTTATGGAAGTCGAAAGATTTTCCCAATTCCCAAGTCGATTTTTTGTCATAAACATTTAACATGCAATCTGACCAAAAATCGAATTTTCCTTAAACGTAATTTCTTAAATGCAGTTTTATTTTAGGGGTCAAACCATGACTTTTAAGCTATTGCTTTTGAAAATCGGGTCACGTTTGACGAAGTTATGGAAGTCGAAAGATTTTCCCAATTCCCAAGTCGATTTTTTGTCATAAACATTTAACATGCAATCTGACCAAAAATCGAATTTTCCTTAAACGTAATTTCTTAAATGCAGTTTTATTTTAGGGGTCAAACCATGACTTTTAAGCTATTGCTTTTGAAAATCGGGTCACGTTTGACGAAGTTATGGAAGTCGAAAGATTTTCCCAATTCCCAAGTCGATTTTTTGTCATAAACATTTAACATGCAATCTGACCAAAATCGAATTTTCCTTAAACGTAATTTCTTAAATGCAGTTTTATTTTAGGGGTCAAACCATGACTTTTAAGCTATTGCTTTTGAAAATCGGGTCACGTTTGACGAAGTTATGGAAGTCGAAAGATTTTACAGATGCCCATGTCGACTTTTTGTCATAAACATTTAACATGGATTTCGACCAAACATCGAGTTTCATTTAAATGAAATTTCTTAAATGCAGTTTTATTTAGGGGTCAAACCATGACTTTTAAGCTATTGCTTTTGAAAATCGGGTCACGTTTGACGAAGTTATGGAAGTCGAAAGATTTTCCCAATTCCCAAGTCGATTTTTTGTCATAAACATTTAACATGCAATCTGACCAAAAATCGAATTTTCCTTAAACGTAATTTCTTAAATGCAGTTTTATTTTAGGGGTCAAACCATGACTTTTAAGCTATTGCTTTTGAAAATCGGGTCACGTTTGACGAAGTTATGGAAGTCGAAAGATTTTCCCAATTCCCAAGTCGATTTTTTGTCATAAACATTTAACATGCAATCTGACCAAAAATCGAATTTTCCTTAAACGTAATTTCTTAAATGCAGTTTTATTTTAGGGGTCAAACCATGACTTTTAAGCTATTGCTTTTGAAAATCGGGTCACGTTTGACGAAGTTATGGAAGTCGAAAGATTTTCCCAATTCCCAAGTCGATTTTTGTCATAAACATTTAACATGCAATCTGACCAAAAATCGAATTTTCCTTAAACGTAATTTCTTAAATGCAGTTTTATTTTAGGGGTCAAACCATGACTTTTAAGCTATTGCTTTTGAAAATCGGGTCACGTTTGACGAAGTTATGGAAGTCGAAAGATTTTCCCAATTCCCAAGTCGATTTTTTGTCATAAACATTTAACATGCAATCTGACCAAAAATCGAATTTTCCTTAAACGTAATTTCTTAAATGCAGTTTTATTTTAGGGGTCAAACCATGACTTTTAAGCTATTGCTTTTGAAAATCGGGTCACGTTTGACGAAGTTATGGAAGTCGAAAGATTTTCCCAATTCCCAAGTCGATTTTTTGTCATAAACATTTAACATGCAATCTGACCAAAAATCGAATTTTCCTTAAACGTAATTTCTTAAATGCAGTTTTATTTTAGGGGTCAAACCATGACTTTTAAGCTATTGCTTTTGAAAATCGGGTCACGTTTGACGAAGTTATGGAAGTCGAAAGATTTTCCCAATTCCCAAGTCGATTTTTTGTCATAAACATTTAACATGCAATCTGACCAAAAATCGAATTTTCCTTAAACGTAATTTCTTAAATGCAGTTTTATTTTAGGGGTCAAACCATGACTTTTAAGCTATTGCTTTTGAAAATCGGGTCACGTTTGACGAAGTTATGGAAGTCGAAAGATTTTCCCAATTCCCAAGTCGATTTTTTGTCATAAACATTTAACATGCAATCTGACCAAAAATCGAATTTTCCTTAAACGTAATTTCTTAAATGCAGTTTTATTTTAGGGGTCAAACCATGACTTTTAAGCTATTGCTTTTGAAAATCGGGTCACGTTTGACGAAGTTATGGAAGTCGAAAGATTTTCCCAATTCCCAAGTCGATTTTTTGTCATAAACATTTAACATGCAATCTGACCAAAAATCGAATTTTCCTTAAACGTAATTTCTTAAATGCAGTTTTATTTTAGGGGTCAAACCATGACTTTTAAGCTATTGCTTTTGAAAATCGGGTCACGTTTGACGAAGTTATGGAAGTCGAAAGATTTTCCCAATTCCCAAGTCGATTTTTTGTCATAAACATTTAACATGCAATCTGACCAAAAATCGAATTTTCCTTAAACGTAATTTCTTAAATGCAGTTTTATTTTAGGGGTCAAACCATGACTTTTAAGCTATTGCTTTTGAAAATCGGGTCACGTTTGACGAAGTTATGGAAGTCGAAAGATTTTCCCAATTCCCAAGTCGATTTTTTGTCATAAACATTTAACATGCAATCTGACCAAAAATCGAATTTTCCTTAAACGTAATTTCTTAAATGCAGTTTTATTTTAGGGGTCAAACCATGACTTTTAAGCTATTGCTTTTGAAAATCGGGTCACGTTTGACGAAGTTATGGAAGTCGAAAGATTTTCCCAATTCCCAAGTCGATTTTTTGTCATAAACATTTAACATGCAATCTGACCAAAAATCGAATTTTCCTTAAACGTAATTTCTTAAATGCAGTTTTATTTTAGGGGTCAAACCATGACTTTTAAGCTATTGCTTTTGAAAATCGGGTCACGTTTGACGAAGTTATGGAAGTCGAAAGATTTTCCCAATTCCCAAGTCGATTTTTTGTCATAAACATTTAACATGCAATCTGACCAAAAATCGAATTTTCCTTAAACGTAATTTCTTAAATGCAGTTTTATTTTAGGGGTCAAACCATGACTTTTAAGCTATTGCTTTTGAAAATCGGGTCACGTTTGACGAAGTTATGGAAGTCGAAAGATTTTCCCAATTCCCAAGTCGATTTTTTGTCATAAACATTTAACATGCAATCTGACCAAAAATCGAATTTTCCTTAAACGTAATTTCTTAAATGCAGTTTTATTTTAGGGGTCAAACCATGACTTTTAAGCTATTGCTTTTGAAAATCGGGTCACGTTTGACGAAGTTATGGAAGTCGAAAGATTTTCCCAATTCCAAGTCGATTTTTTGTCATAAAATTTAACATGCAATTTGACCAAAAATCGAATTTTCCTTAAACGTAATTTCTTAAATGCAGTTTTATTTTAGGGGTCAAACCATGACTTTTAAGCTATTGCTTTTGAAAATCGGGTCACGTTTGACGAAGTTATGGAAGTCGAAAGATTTTCCCAATTCCCAAGTCGATTTTTTGTCATAAACATTTAACATGCAATCTGACCAAAAATCGAATTTTCCTTAAACGTAATTTCTTAAATGCAGTTTTATTTTAGGGGTCAAACCATGACTTTTAAGCTATTGCTTTTGAAAATCGGGTCACGTTTGACGAAGTTATGGAAGTCGAAAGATTTTCCCAATTCCCAAGTCGATTTTTTGTCATAAACATTTAACATGCAATCTGACCAAAAATCGAATTTCCTTAAACGTAATTTCTTAAATGCAGTTTTATTTTAGGGGTCAAACCATGACTTTTAAGCTATTGCTTTTGAAAATCGGGTCACGTTTGACGAAGTTATGGAAGTCGAAAGATTTTCCAATTCCAAGTCGATTTTTGTCATAAAATTTACATGCAATTGACCAAAATCGAATTTTCTTAAACGTAATTCTTAAATGCAGTTTTATTATAGGGGTCAAACCATGACTTTTAAGCTATTGCTTTTGAAATCGGGTCACGTTTGACGAAGTATGGAAGTCGAAAGATTTCCCAATTCCAAGTCGATTTTTGTCATAAACATTTAACATGCAATCTGACCAAAAATCGAATTTTCCTTAAACGTAATTTCTTAAATGCAGTTTTATTTTAGGGGTCAAACCATGACTTTTAAGCTATTGCTTTTGAAAATCGGGTCACGTTTGACGAAGTTATGGAAGTCGAAAGATTTTCCCAATTCCCAAGTCGATTTTTTGTCATAAACATTTAACATGCAATCTGACCAAAAATCGAATTTTCCTTAAACGTAATTTCTTAAATGCAGTTTTATTTTAGGGGTCAAACCATGACTTTTAAGCTATTGCTTTTGAAAATCGGGTCACGTTTGACGAAGTTATGGAAGTCGAAAGATTTTCCCAATTCCCAAGTCGATTTTTTGTCATAAACATTTAACATGCAATCTGACCAAAAATCGAATTTTCCTTAAACGTAATTTCTTAAATGCAGTTTTATTTTAGGGGTCAAACCATGACTTTTAAGCTATTGCTTTTGAAAATCGGGTCACGTTTGACGAAGTTATGGAAGTCGAAAGATTTTCCCAATTCCCAAGTCGATTTTTTGTCATAAACATTTAACATGCAATCTGACCAAAAATCGAATTTTCCTTAAACGTAATTTCTTAAATGCAGTTTTATTTTAGGGGTCAAACCATGACTTTTAAGCTATTGCTTTTGAAAATCGGGTCACGTTTGACGAAGTTATGGAAGTCGAAAGATTTTCCCAATTCCCAAGTCGATTTTTTGTCATAAACATTTAACATGCAATCTGACCAAAAATCGAATTTTCCTTAAACGTAATTTCTTAAATGCAGTTTTATTTTAGGGGTCAAACCATGACTTTTAAGCTATTGCTTTTGAAAATCGGGTCACGTTTGACGAAGTTATGGAAGTCGAAAGATTTTCCCAATTCCCAAGTCGATTTTTTGTCATAAACATTTAACATGCAATCTGACCAAAAATCGAATTTTCCTTAAACGTAATTTCTTAAATGCAGTTTTATTTTAGGGGTCAAACCATGACTTTTAAGCTATTGCTTTTGAAAATCGGGTCACGTTTGACGAAGTTATGGAAGTCGAAAGATTTTCCCAATTCCCAAGTCGATTTTTTGTCATAAACATTTAACATGCAATCTGACCAAAAATCGAATTTTCCTTAAACGTAATTTCTTAAATGCAGTTTTATTTTAGGGGTCAAACCATGACTTTTAAGCTATTGCTTTTGAAAATCGGGTCACGTTTGACGAAGTTATGGAAGTCGAAAGATTTTCCCAATTCCCAAGTCGATTTTTTGTCATAAACATTTAACATGCAATCTGACCAAAAATCGAATTTTCCTTAAACGTAATTTCTTAAATGCAGTTTTATTTTAGGGGTCAAACCATGACTTTTAAGCTATTGCTTTTGAAAATCGGGTCACGTTTGACGAAGTTATGGAAGTCGAAAGATTTTCCCAATTCCCAAGTCGATTTTTGTCATAAACATTTAACATGGAATTTGACCAAAAATCGAATTTTCCTTAAACGTAATTTCTTAAATGCAGTTTTATTTTAGGGGTCAAACCATGACTTTTAAGCTATTGCTTTTGAAAATCGGGTCACGTTTGACGAAGTTATGGAAGTCGAAAGATTTTCCCAATTCCCAAGTCGATTTTTTGTCATAAACATTTAACATGCAATCTGACCAAAATCGAATTTTCCTTAAACGTAATTTCTTAAATGCAGTTTTATTTTAGGGGTCAAACCATGACTTTTAAGCTATTGCTTTTGAAAATCGGGTCACGTTTGACGAAGTTATGGAAGTCGAAAGATTTTCCCAATTCCCAAGTCGATTTTTTGTCATAAACATTTAACATGCAATCTGACCAAAAATCGAATTTTCCTTAAACGTAATTTCTTAAATGCAGTTTTATTTTAGGGGTCAAACCATGACTTTTAAGCTATTGCTTTTGAAAATCGGGTCACGTTTGACGAAGTTATGGAAGTCGAAAGATTTTCCCAATTCCCAAGTCGATTTTTTGTCATAAACATTTAACATGCAATCTGACCAAAAATCGAATTTTCCTTAAACGTAATTTCTTAAATGCAGTTTTATTTTAGGGGTCAAACCATGACTTTTAAGCTATTGCTTTTGAAAATCGGGTCACGTTTGACGAAGTTATGGAAGTCGAAAGATTTTCCCAATTCCCAAGTCGATTTTTTGTCATAAACATTTAACATGCAATCTGACCAAAAATCGAATTTTCCTTAAACGTAATTTCTTAAATGCAGTTTTATTTTAGGGGTCAAACCATGACTTTTAAGCTATTGCTTTTGAAAATCGGGTCACGTTTGACGAAGTTATGGAAGTCGAAAGATTTTCCCAATTCCCAAGTCGATTTTTTGTCATAAACATTTAACATGCAATCTGACCAAAAATCGAATTTTCCTTAAACGTAATTTCTTAAATGCAGTTTTATTTTAGGGGTCAAACCATGACTTTTAAGCTATTGCTTTTGAAAATCGGGTCACGTTTGACGAAGTTATGGAAGTCGAAAGATTTTCCCAATTCCCAAGTCGATTTTTTGTCATAAACATTTAACATGCAATCTGACCAAAAATCGAATTTTCCTTAAACGTAATTTCTTAAATGCAGTTTTATTTTAGGGGTCAAACCATGACTTTTAAGCTATTGCTTTTGAAAATCGGGTCACGTTTGACGAAGTTATGGAAGTCGAAAGATTTTCCCAATTCCCAAGTCGATTTTTTGTCATAAACATTTAACATGCAATCTGACCAAAAATCGAATTTTCCTTAAACGTAATTTCTTAAATGCAGTTTTATTTTAGGGGTCAAACCATGACTTTTAAGCTATTGCTTTTGAAAATCGGGTCACGTTTGACGAAGTTATGGAAGTCGAAAGATTTTCCCAATTCCCAAGTCGATTTTTTGTCATAAACATTTAACATGCAATCTGACCAAAAATCGAATTTTCCTTAAACGTAATTTCTTAAATGCAGTTTTATTTTAGGGGTCAAACCATGACTTTTAAGCTATTGCTTTTGAAAATCGGGTCACGTTTGACGAAGTTATGGAAGTCGAAAGATTTTCCCAATTCCCAAGTCGATTTTTGTCATAAACATTTAACATGCAATCTGACCAAAAATCGAATTTTCCTTAAACGTAATTTCTTAAATGCAGTTTTATTTAGGGGTCAAACCATGACTTTTAAGCTATTGCTTTTGAAAATCGGGTCACGTTTGACGAAGTTATGGAAGTCGAAAGATTTTCCCAATTCCCAAGTCGATTTTTTGTCATAAACATTTAACATGCAATCTGACCAAAAATCGAATTTTCCTTAAACGTAATTTCTTAAATGCAGTTTTATTTTAGGGGTCAAACCATGACTTTTAAGCTATTGCTTTTGAAAATCGGGTCACGTTTGACGAAGTTATGGAAGTCGAAAGATTTTCCCAATTCCCAAGTCGATTTTTTGTCATAAACATTTAACATGCAATCTGACCAAAAATCGAATTTTCCTTAAACGTAATTTCTTAAATGCAGTTTTATTTTAGGGGTCAAACCATGACTTTTAAGCTATTGCTTTTGAAAATCGGGTCACGTTTGACGAAGTTATGGAAGTCGAAAGATTTTCCCAATTCCAAGTCGATTTTTTGGCATAAAATTTTAACATGCAATCTGACCAAAAATCGAATTTTCCTTAAACGTAATTTCTTAAATGCAGTTTTATTTTAGGGGTCAAACCATGACTTTTAAGCTATTGCTTTTGAAAATCGGGTCACGTTTGACGAAGTTATGGAAGTCGAAAGATTTTCCCAATTCCCAAGTCGATTTTTTGTCATAAACATTTAACATGCAATCTGACCAAAAATCGAATTTTCCTTAAACGTAATTTCTTAAATGCAGTTTTATTTTAGGGGTCAAACCATGACTTTTAAGCTATTGCTTTTGAAAATCGGGTCACGTTTGACGAAGTTATGGAAGTCGAAAGATTTTCCCAATTCCCAAGTCGATTTTTTGTCATAAACATTTAACATGCAATCTGACCAAAAATCGAATTTTCCTTAAACGTAATTTCTTAAATGCAGTTTTATTTTAGGGGTCAAACCATGACTTTTAAGCTATTGCTTTTGAAAATCGGGTCACGTTTGACGAAGTTATGGAAGTCGAAAGATTTTCCCAATTCCCAAGTCGATTTTTGTCATAAACATTTAACATGCAATCTGACCAAAAATCGAATTTTCCTTAAACGTAATTTCTTAAATGCAGTTTTATTTTAGGGGTCAAACCATGACTTTTAAGCTATTGCTTTTGAAAATCGGGTCACGTTTGACGAAGTTATGGAAGTCGAAAGATTTTCCCAATTCCCAAGTCGATTTTTTGTCATAAACATTTAACATGCAATCTGACCAAAAATCGAATTTTCCTTAAACGTAATTTCTTAAATGCAGTTTTATTTTAGGGGTCAAACCATGACTTTTAAGCTATTGCTTTTGAAAATCGGGTCACGTTTGACGAAGTTATGGAAGTCGAAAGATTTTCCCAATTCCCAAGTCGATTTTTTGTCATAAACATTTAACATGCAATCTGACCAAAAATCGAATTTTCCTTAAACGTAATTTCTTAAATGCAGTTTTATTTTAGGGGTCAAACCATGACTTTTAAGCTATTGCTTTTGAAAATCGGGTCACGTTTGACGAAGTTATGGAAGTCGAAAGATTTTCCCAATTCCCAAGTCGATTTTTTGTCATAAACATTTAACATGCAATCTGACCAAAAATCGAATTTTCCTTAAACGTAATTTCTTAAATGCAGTTTTATTTTAGGGGTCAAACCATGACTTTTAAGCTATTGCTTTTGAAAATCGGGTCACGTTTGACGAAGTTATGGAAGTCGAAAGATTTTCCCAATTCCCAAGTCGATTTTTTGTCATAAACATTTAACATGCAATCTGACCAAAAATCGAATTTTCCTTAAACGTAATTTCTTAAATGCAGTTTTATTTTAGGGGTCAAACCATGACTTTTAAGCTATTGCTTTTGAAAATCGGGTCACGTTTGACGAAGTTATGGAAGTCGAAAGATTTTCCCAATTCCCAAGTCGATTTTTTGTCATAAACATTTAACATGCAATCTGACCAAAAATCGAATTTTCCTTAAACGTAATTTCTTAAATGCAGTTTTATTTTAGGGGTCAAACCATGACTTTTAAGCTATTGCTTTTGAAAATCGGGTCACGTTTGACGAAGTTATGGAAGTCGAAAGATTTTCCCAATTCCCAAGTCGATTTTTTGTCATAAACATTTAACATGCAATCTGACCAAAAATCGAATTTTCCTTAAACGTAATTTCTTAAATGCAGTTTTATTTTAGGGGTCAAACCATGACTTTTAAGCTATTGCTTTTGAAAATCGGGTCACGTTTGACGAAGTTATGGAAGTCGAAAGATTTTCCCAATTCCCAAGTCGATTTTTTGTCATAAACATTTAACATGCAATCTGACCAAAAATCGAATTTTCCTTAAACGTAATTTCTTAAATGCAGTTTTATTTTAGGGGTCAAACCATGACTTTTAAGCTATTGCTTTTGAAAATCGGGTCACGTTTGACGAAGTTATGGAAGTCGAAAGATTTTCCCAATTCCCAAGTCGATTTTTTGTCATAAACATTTAACATGCAATCTGACCAAAAATCGAATTTTCCTTAAACGTAATTTCTTAAATGCAGTTTTATTTTAGGGGTCAAACCATGACTTTTAAGCTATTGCTTTTGAAAATCGGGTCACGTTTGACGAAGTTATGGAAGTCGAAAGATTTTCCCAATTCCCAAGTCGATTTTTTGTCATAAACATTTAACATGCAATCTGACCAAAAATCGAATTTTCCTTAAACGTAATTTCTTAAATGCAGTTTTATTTTAGGGGTCAAACCATGACTTTTAAGCTATTGCTTTTGAAAATCGGGTCACGTTTGACGAAGTTATGGAAGTCGAAAGATTTTCCCAATTCCCAAGTCGATTTTTTGTCATAAACATTTAACATGCAATCTGACCAAAAATCGAATTTTCCTTAAACGTAATTTCTTAAATGCAGTTTTATTTTAGGGGTCAAACCATGACTTTTAAGCTATTGCTTTTGAAAATCGGGTCACGTTTGACGAAGTTATGGAAGTCGAAAGATTTTCCCAATTCCCAAGTCGATTTTTTGTCATAAACATTTAACATGCAATCTGACCAAAAATCGAATTTTCCTTAAACGTAATTTCTTAAATGCAGTTTTATTTTAGGGGTCAAACCATGACTTTTAAGCTATTGCTTTTGAAAATCGGGTCACGTTTGACGAAGTTATGGAAGTCGAAAGATTTTCCCAATTCCCAAGTCGATTTTTTGTCATAAACATTTAACATGCAATCTGACCAAAAATCGAATTTTCCTTAAACGTAATTTCTTAAATGCAGTTTTATTTTAGGGGTCAAACCATGACTTTTAAGCTATTGCTTTTGAAAATCGGGTCACGTTTGACGAAGTTATGGAAGTCGAAAGATTTTCCCAATTCCCAAGTCGATTTTTTGTCATAAACATTTAACATGCAATCTGACCAAAAATCGAATTTTCCTTAAACGTAATTTCTTAAATGCAGTTTTATTTTAGGGGTCAAACCATGACTTTTAAGCTATTGCTTTTGAAAATCGGGTCACGTTTGACGAAGTTATGGAAGTCGAAAGATTTTCCCAATTCCCAAGTCGATTTTTTGGCATAAAATTTTAACATGCAATTTGACCAAAAATCGAATTTTCCTTAAACGTAATTTCTTAAATGCAGTTTTATTTTAGGGGTCAAACCATGACTTTTAAGCTATTGCTTTTGAAAATCGGGTCACGTTTGACGAAGTTATGGAAGTCGAAAGATTTTCCCAATTCCCAAGTCGATTTTTGTCATAAACATTTAACATGCAATCTGACCAAAATCGAATTTTCCTTAAACGTAATTTCTTAAATGCAGTTTTATTTTAGGGGTCAAACCATGACTTTTAAGCTATTGCTTTTGAAAATCGGGTCACGTTTGACGAAGTTATGGAAGTCGAAAGATTTTCCCAATTCCCAAGTCGATTTTTTGTCATAAACATTTAACATGCAATCTGACCAAAAATCGAATTTTCCTTAAACGTAATTTCTTAAATGCAGTTTTATTTTAGGGGTCAAACCATGACTTTTAAGCTATTGCTTTTGAAAATCGGGTCACGTTTGACGAAGTTATGGAAGTCGAAAGATTTTCCCAATTCCCAAGTCGATTTTTTGTCATAAACATTTAACATGCAATCTGACCAAAAATCGAATTTTCCTTAAACGTAATTTCTTAAATGCAGTTTTATTTTAGGGGTCAAACCATGACTTTTAAGCTATTGCTTTTGAAAATCGGGTCACGTTTGACGAAGTTATGGAAGTCGAAAGATTTTCCCAATTCCCAAGTCGATTTTTTGTCATAAACATTTAACATGCAATCTGACCAAAAATCGAATTTTCCTTAAACGTAATTTCTTAAATGCAGTTTTATTTTAGGGGTCAAACCATGACTTTTAAGCTATTGCTTTTGAAAATCGGGTCACGTTTGACGAAGTTATGGAAGTCGAAAGATTTTCCCAATTCCCAAGTCGATTTTTTGTCATAAACATTTAACATGCAATCTGACCAAAAATCGAATTTTCCTTAAACGTAATTTCTTAAATGCAGTTTTATTTTAGGGGTCAAACCATGACTTTTAAGCTATTGCTTTTGAAAATCGGGTCACGTTTGACGAAGTTATGGAAGTCGAAAGATTTTCCCAATTCCCAAGTCGATTTTTGTCATAAAATTTTAACATGCAATCTGACCAAAAATCGAATTTTCCTTAAACGTAATTTCTTAAATGCAGTTTTATTTTAGGGGTCAAACCATGACTTTTAAGCTATTGCTTTTGAAAATCGGGTCACGTTTGACGAAGTTATGGAAGTCGAAAGATTTTCCCAATTCCCAAGTCGATTTTTTGTCATAAACATTTAACATGCAATCTGACCAAAAATCGAATTTTCCTTAAACGTAATTTCTTAAATGCAGTTTTATTTTAGGGGTCAAACCATGACTTTTAAGCTATTGCTTTTGAAAATCGGGTCACGTTTGACGAAGTTATGGAAGTCGAAAGATTTTCCCAATTCCCAAGTCGATTTTTTGTCATAAACATTTAACATGCAATCTGACCAAAAATCGAATTTTCCTTAAACGTAATTTCTTAAATGCAGTTTTATTTTAGGGGTCAAACCATGACTTTTAAGCTATTGCTTTTGAAAATCGGGTCACGTTTGACGAAGTTATGGAAGTCGAAAGATTTTCCCAATTCCCAAGTCGATTTTTTGTCATAAACATTTAACATGCAATCTGACCAAAAATCGAATTTTCCTTAAACGTAATTTCTTAAATGCAGTTTTATTTTAGGGGTCAAACCATGACTTTTAAGCTATTGCTTTTGAAAATCGGGTCACGTTTGACGAAGTTATGGAAGTCGAAAGATTTTCCCAATTCCCAAGTCGATTTTTTGTCATAAACATTTAACATGCAATCTGACCAAAATCGAATTTTCCTTAAACGTAATTTCTTAAATGCAGTTTTATTTTAGGGGTCAAACCATGACTTTTAAGCTATTGCTTTTGAAAATCGGGTCACGTTTGACGAAGTTATGGAAGTCGAAAGATTTTCCCAATTCCCAAGTCGATTTTTTGTCATAACATTTAACATGCAATCTGACCAAAAATCGAATTTCCTTAAACGTAATTCTTAAATGCAGTTTTATTTTAGGGGTCAAACCATGACTTTTAAGCTATTGCTTTTGAAAATCGGGTCACGTTTGACGAAGTTATGGAAGTCGAAAGATTTTCCCAATTCCCAAGTCGATTTTTTGTCATAAACATTTAACATGCAATCTGACCAAAAATCGAATTTTCCTTAAACGTAATTTCTTAAATGCAGTTTTATTTTAGGGGTCAAACCATGACTTTTAAGCTATTGCTTTTGAAAATCGGGTCACGTTTGACGAAGTTATGGAAGTCGAAAGATTTTCCCAATTCCCAAGTCGATTTTTTGTCATAAACATTTAACATGCAATCTGACCAAAAATCGAATTTTCTAAAGTATTTTAAATGCAGTTTTATTTTAGGGGTCAAACCATGACTTTTAAGCTATTGCTTTTGAAAATCGGGTCACGTTTGACGAAGTTATGGAAGTCGAAAGATTTTCCCAATTCCCAAGTCGATTTTTTGTCATAAAATTTTAACATGCAATCTGACCAAAAATCGAATTTTCCTTAAACGTAATTTCTTAAATGCAGTTTTATTTTAGGGGTCAAACCATGACTTTTAAGCTATTGCTTTTGAAAATCGGGTAACGTTTGACGAAGTTATGGAAGTCGAAAGATTTTCCCAATTCCCAAGTCGATTTTTTGTCATAAACATTTAGCATGCAATCTGACCAAAAATCGAATTTTCCTTAAACGTAATTTCTTAAATGCAGTTTTATTTTAGGGGTCAAACCATGACTTTTAAGCTATTGCTTTTGAAAATCGGGTAACGTTTGACGAAGTTATGGAAGTCGAAAGATTTTCCCAATTCCAAAGTCGATTTTTTGGCATAAAATTTTAGCATGCAATCTGACCAAAAATCGAATTTTCCTTAAACGTAATTTCTTAAATGCAGTTTTATTTTAGGGGTCAAACCATGACTTTTAAGCTATTGCTTTTGAAAATCGGGTCACGTTTGACGAAGTTATGGAAGTCGAAAGATTTTCCCAATTCCCAAGTCGATTTTTTGTCATAAACATTTAACATGCAATCTGACCAAAAATCGAATTTTCCTTAAACGTAATTTCTTAAATGCAGTTTTATTTTAGGGGTCAAACCATGACTTTTAAGCTATTGCTTTTGAAAATCGGGTCACGTTTGACGAAGTTATGGAAGTCGAAAGATTTTCCCAATTCCCAAGTCGATTTTTTGTCATAAACATTTAACATGCAATCTGACCAAAAATCGAATTTTCCTTAAACGTAATTTCTTAAATGCAGTTTTATTTTAGGGGTCAAACCATGACTTTTAAGCTATTGCTTTTGAAAATCGGGTCACGTTTGACGAAGTTATGGAAGTCGAAAGATTTTCCCAATTCCCAAGTCGATTTTTTGGCATAAAATTTTAGCATGCAATCTGACCAAAAATCGAATTTTCCTTAAACGTAATTTCTTAAATGCAGTTTTATTTTAGGGGTCAAACCATGACTTTTAAGCTATTGCTTTTGAAAATCGGGTCACGTTTGACGAAGTTATGGAAGTCGAAAGATTTTACCAATTCCAAAGTCGATTTTTTGGCATAAAATTTTAGCATGCAATTTGACCAAAAATCGAATTGTATTAAATGTATTTATATAAATGCAGTTTTATTCTAGGGGTCAAACCGTGACTTTCAACGTATTGCTTTTGACAATCGGGCCAGTTTTGCCGAAGTTATGGAAGTCGAAAGATTTTGCCAATGCAGAAGGCGATTTTTAACATATATTTTGGTTATACATTTAATTCATTAATAATCCTGTCATAATTTTGATTATGTCATGAAAATAATCGTAATCTAGTAATTATTTTTTATTTCTTCCAGCATTTGTTTTTAATCGTTATTACTTATTAGCTCTGTTTGAAACTACACAAAATAATTAATTTCAAGATGTTTACACATCTACCGTGTGATCGGGCTCAAATTGATATATTTTATCTGAGATAATATTTTCTGGAATAACTTAAGAGAAATGAAATACTAAGAGTTGAAAAATAATTGTTAGTTGTGATATCTAAGTTCGTTAAATAAACAAAATTTCCATTATATTATAAATATAATTTAAGAAATTCAAAATTCTTCGCCACACTCATATTTTAATATTTGTAAGCATTAACCACTTGGCAACTGTGTATACCCCTTTAATGGTCTTAAAGGAGTATCCTTAATGAAGGCAACAAAGTTTGCTGCCACCATTTTCATTTAGTACCAATCATAATTCATCAGTCAACTAAGAGACGAGTCAGAGACTAGGTGAAATGTTTCTATTTCCAGTGCCTCATCAACATACCAGCTCGTTGCCTGTCTATGCTACCACGGCTACTTCTCCTCCTCATCAACTCTTTCCTTCCCACCGTTTTCAGAAAACAAATCAACGCTGCTTGAAGCACTTAATCATGCGAAGGCTGCCCAGATTAACTCATTACTTAACACTCTTCACTCTTCTGTCTCTAACTGTTTGAGGATCTTGCCTTAGCTTGTGTGTATTTTGACGGATGCTGCAGATAATTGTGTGGCCACAGTTGAAAATCTCTTGACTCAACAACACCCTCTGCCCCACCGTTTTATTTGGGGGGTGTAGGCAACAACTAATGCGCGGGGGCGTGCCATCGATTTGGCGGCGAAAAAATGTTGCTCAAAATGTTTCAAAATTGATGCGCACCTTCGGCCTCCCGTTTGATGCCACCCACCCTCTTTGGGCTCCCGCTCTCTGAACACATCTGCCTCAGTGACTGAGCGACACGAGTGTGGCCACAGTCCCTACACCTTACCCCTCCCCACACACCTACACACACTTAATGACTCGGCGACATTTGTAGCTTTTGGTTGGCGCATTAACATTCCACAGTTGTCGTTGTTGTTGTTGTTGTTTTTGTTGTTGTTGTTGGGGGTGTTGCACAAACACAGCAGCTTAAGTGGAGTCATTTTAATGGCAGCTACTTTACCATAGTTGTTATTGTTGTTGTTGATTTTTTTTGAGTTCATTTTACTTAATCCACTCTGCGGTTGTCCCCAAGGAATACAAGATTCCCGATCACTTAAGAACATTTTCAAAGTTTTGAGTGAATATTAATGTTTATTTAATCTTATTTTCGTAAATAAGTTGCTGTTCGGTTTTTAAAGCAGTGCAAGAAGCAACAGAAACTAAATATAATTTAACTTCAAAAAGTAAGGAAATGTTTCTTAATGTTTTAAAACGTTAACTTGATTTGCTTATAGCTAAAAAAAAAGTCCCATTTCACACATTCTAATAAACGATACGTTTCTAGCCAGTTCTTAAATAAGCGACGCCCATCAAAGTATTTGTTGTGTGAGTGTCTCACAATGAAATTTATGACATTGCTGAACGAATTTACAGCAATAATTAAATAAAAGATACACACACACACACACTTCTTCTACACACGCATAAAATGATAGAAAATGTATCTGTTTTTGACAGACGTCAAATGTCGAAATGCGTGCATAAAAACGTAGAAACCAGAATTCAACTGACAGACAGACAGACATTAAGACAAATCGATGGGAAAAGTCGAGTGGCATAGATTTCGCTATATATACATACCGTACATATATGTATTTGATTTAAGCACCCTTCGGAATTTGTATGGGTTTCGGGCATACCCATAACCAATTATTTACCAACACTCGTCGTTTCGTCCTTTTTGCACATTTTGCACAATCGTTAAATCAGAAACGCAGTCAATGCATTCAAGAAGCAGCAAATACAATCCACACCAACCCTTGTCGAGGGTCTTCTGTTCTGTCCTTTTGGCCATTTTGTGTAATTATAGACATTTTCGCAACTATTGTGTTGCAACATTTAAATGTTTCTTTACCTGAGCAAGCGAAAAATCAGCTCAATATAAAATCATTTTAATTGCTGGCATTGGCAACAACAAAACTATGTACTTCAATCGATCAAATAGCAAAAGCAACAAATATATTTCAATAAAAAAGAAAATAAATCGAAATCTTTCACTTTAAACAAACAACGTTTAAATAAGCTAAGACAAATTGCTTTGCTTTAAGCCCAATTCACATTAAATCTGAACATGCCACAAATCTCCCAGCTAAGAACCCCTTCAATAATAACAATACATATAGCCCATCATTTATAATCCTTTAATAGGCGTCTATAAGGCATAAAAACTAACAATGCAGCTGATAAATTTTTGTTCATTTCTTTTCGCTGTTGGCCTAAGCCCAATGGCCCATTGTTGCACTTAGAAGCACTTCAGGTTTTTTTTTATTGTTGTTCGTTAAAGTTAAATGTCACCCAACAACTAGAAATGCGCACAGAATTTTATAGTCAAGAATGTGCGGGCTGTGCTAAATTGACATTTGAGTTTTTTTTTAAGCAAATACTAAAAGATAATTTTCTTTTTCTGCACGCCTATTTTTATGTCTGCATCATTAGATGTAATCGACAGAGATTTAGTTTCAGTGTATGGATGGGCAAGAAATAGAAAGAAAATATCTTGGATGAATATTGAATAGTTTCTTAGATATGAAAACATACAACAATAAGAATATTCCTTGATGTCTTTATATTATTTTTGTGTTATTTTTTTATTTTTAAGTAGTTGTCATTTGATTTGGCATCAATATAAAGTTGGAAGGAAGTCGAAAAGTGTCTGGACAGGCGAAGAAAGCATTGCATATGATTAATTGCTAAGATACTTCTTCCTCCCTCTCTCTTCGCTTCTTAGCTTGTGACAGCAACATATCCCTCTTCCCTATACCCGCTTCAATGTAGTATTACCCAAAAATAAACATCAAAGCAAACAAAAGGCCGCTGAAAAATATGAAGTGCAAACTGTTCGACCATGTTCCACAGAGAGACGGAGTGGAGTAGAAGGTGGGGATGCAACATGCAAGAAAAAGAAGACAAACACAGCAAGTCAGATGGAAATCTTGGCGACAGTTGAAATGTTGAACAAATGTTGTTGTTGTTTCGGGGAAAGGAATAAGAGTTTCAGTTTTGGGTCTCTTTCTCTGTCTGTCTGTCTGTCTGTGAGACTGTCGCCTGTCGTCACTGACAGCCGCCGAGACATTTTCGCTTCCTATACGATACAACTCGGCTGCCAAATTCCAATGTGTGATGGCAGCATGCAAATTGCATTTTGTGGCTGCAAACGATTGGTAGAGGGGGATGGGGGAATGCAGGTGAAGGGGCAGTTGCAAAGGCAGAGGCTAAGGGCTTGGGCTTGTGCTTGTGCTTGGGTTTTCGGGCACTGACGCACAAATCGAGTTGTCGTAAAATTAGCACTTAATGCTTTAATTAATTACGTCGACGTGCGTTGGGCAAACAGTAAAATGTGTTGTTTTTGTTTTTGTTGTTGCCTTCGTCCGTTTAATGCATTTCGCATTTATTTATGGCCATCGCGATGCGCGTAACTCAACTCCACCAACTGTGTGACTCCAACTTGCCGTTGTCTCATGTTTGGCAACATCAAGTGTCGAGGCAAGCAAAAAAAAAAAACTGAAATTCATTGGCATTCCTTGGACACGTTTCACACTTTCACAGCAGCTACGTGCTGCACTCTCTTCAGCTGAATCCCTGTGTTGCAAGTCGTTTTATGAATGAGTCGCTATCTCTACCTGTGCAACAATAAAAACGCAATAGCTGTGTGTATCTTTCGTTCATCTGGCTAGACATTTGGCTTTATGGATTGGCTAGTATCTAAGTATGTTATCAATGAATTGGTTTCAGTTTAGCTGAAATTGCAGCGTTCTCAAATTGATGGCAATAACCGAACTCAGAGTTAAGTGTTGCGTTTATGGCATTTGAGCATCCTCTTGTAATTTACAGTTATATAGCATTATTGATTTATGTGCAAACACAAAGTATCTTGAAATGAAAATGTTGTTAAAGGTAAGCAATGATCCTTTTCCGGCTAAGGGACACTTAAATTCTAGTTGTTAAGATGCTGATACAAAATGTAACTATATTAAGCTAAAGATATTGGTTTACCCTCCAGCTACTGCTTTGATTTGCAAATTGCAAAGAGGCTCAAACTAATGCAATTACAACACATTCAAAGTCAACTCCAACATTCAAAGTCAAAGGCCGTTGCACAGTCATAGATACATTCGTATCTGAAGCCGCGATTGTCACATGATTAATTAAACAAATAATGCGCATCAGAAGCCGCAACAATAGCCAACACCTACAATGTGCCACGCCTCGCACAATCAAATGAGTAAATGATTGAATGATGGAATGAATGCATAAATAATTGTTGCTCGAAATGTGAACTCATCTTTCGTTCCCTCTCTCTCGCTCTTGAGTGTATTTTCGTTCGTCTTATCGGCTAAGACGACATTAACAATGTTGTTTTGGCGTTTTTGTTGTTGTTGTTGTTCTTGTTGTTGTGTCTGGGTATTTGGTGAGTGATTCATATTCGTTAAACACAATTTATATACAATTTATCTGGCCTGGATTAGCCCCTGATTTGAGCCAGACAGACGTCCAGACAAACGCACCCACAAAATCCTTTCCGAACACTTGACTCATTAGGCAAGCATTGATACGCCATGCCACATCATCATCAACATCCAAATCATGATGATGATGGTTGTCATCGTTTGTTGGCCGGGAGCATCTTCTGCTTCTGCTGCTGGTTGCATGATTTGCATTAATTTGGCAAATGCTGTCGATGAACGAACGCGCCCGATAAGCGCTGACATCCAGAGCCCATCCAGATTCGATCCGATCCGATCCGTTGGCCATTAATTAGCCCACGCCATGACGGCGCATAATAAATTACCAATTCATTTTGGGCTTTAGCATATTGTTGTTGTTGTTGTTGTTGTTGCTGTGGCCACAAAAAGCTTTCCATGTGTCCAACAAGTAAACTGCATTTCGCACCACAATCACAATCACAAACCACATTTCGAACTTGGTCAAGTTTGAAAAGAGCCAAACACATTTTGGCATTGGTTAATTGTAATGTTTTCCACATTGTTTTTAAAACTAATGGCGATATAATATTGGTTTTCCAATGACATAGCAATGTCAAAATGCATTAAAAAGACTCTAAAATCTTTTAAAAATCATTTCTTTTCATTTTCAAACACGCAGCATTTATATTTAAAAGTTTATTCGTCGCCTTAGACGTTTTGTTCTTCACACATATTTTTTAAAAAACTGTCACAAGTTCTTAAGAAAAATGCTAGTTGATGTTAAGTCAATTGATCGCTACATCATTGACAGACTTATTGGGCATATATATGTCTATGTAAAAACAATAATAATGCTTGTGTGGGCAGGCACCACTGTGCCTATGCAAATGAGAACAAAACACAGACACTAAGAAAAAAAAGCCAACACGCTCCACCAAAATTTAATTAATGCGCCGGCAATTAAACATGCATCATTTACAGTCTCTGTCTTTGTGGCAGCAGCACCGCCAGCAGCAGCAGCAGCAGCAGCATCGGTGGCATCGGTGCCATCAGCGGAGGCGGCAACATCGACACATGCGGCATCCACAGATCTGTCAACACTTTTAGGGGACGAGCGGAAGCCCAAAAGCTCACTCACTAGCAACTTCTTGTGACTTTGTCCAACGAATGCCATCATTTGTCAATATTAAGTTTAATTAGCAAAATTTTCGATTCTCATTGCTCTCATATATACAAACATATTATATATATATATAAATTATGTACTATATAGTACAATTTGTTCTTACTTATCAAGGGGCACAATTTGTTTTTGTTTGCTTTTTGTACAATTTGGTGTAGACAGCGCCCAATTTCCGTATTATTATTATCATTGTGGGCGTCGGCAAAAGATCGTTTATTTTCATTTCGATTCAGAGACCGAAGAATTTGTTCGTTAACTTCACAGATTTACAGAAGATACAAATTCTGGTCAGGCAAACGACTTGATATAATTAACAGTGCACCAAAATCTTCCATCGAATGTACTTTTAAAGAAATTTCTTTATGTGATAAACAAACTATTTATCATTCGTTCTATCAAATCTATATTTATGTATCGTAGAGTTGCACTAAAAAACCACTCAGAATCTAAAAAATATGATCGATTGCGCAACAAAAAATGCAGCGTAACGCATACGCCCCATTAACCCTTTCAACATAATACATAAATTTCATTTTTCATGCTCATCTTGTTTTGTTTGTCTCAGAGAGAAAAACATCTTAAAAACGGAAACAGAACAGAACACAGAAAAATTTAAGTCTATTCGTTAGGATAACTGGCGATGGAATACTCTGCCTTTGATAAGTAAACAATGAACTTTTGTGTCAAACATTTTTAAATCTTTGATAAATAATTTAGATATTTTGAAACTTATAAGAATATTGCAAATAATCTACATTGATTGACACACGAGCCGAAGAATCAAGGCAACTTTTATGCCTAAAATCTCTAAGTTAAACATATTTAGAACAAGCCCTTTTACCATCCTCAAAAAATCGACGAGGGCTTTTTCAAAGTCTAGTCGATATAAAAAATACAAAAACCATTTGCAATTGACACTCAAATGCATTTTTAATTGTTGTTTTTATTATTTTGCCAAATTATCACATAATTTTTTTCCCAACTCTTTGCTCACACTTCAAAGGGCCGCGCGCGCTCTTTGCTAATGTGTTGATTTTGGGGCGATCGTCGTCGCATAAATCATACAAAACCTAAATGCAGTTGTAAGCAAAACAGAAAGCAAAAACACTCGAAAAGAAGAGAGTTGTCAGTGGATAAAGGGGATTGGGTGAGGGTGAGGGGTAGGTGTGTTGGCGCACTCGAAGCCATTTCATAGCATAGAAAAATACAAATTTGAAATGTGAAAGAAAAATATTTTTATACTCGACAAATGCTGCCAAGTGGGTGGCAACTGAATTAATTTGCGGCTTCTTCAGCTGCAATGCCACTGTTCCCCTGCCCTCTTTTAACCAGCCTCACCCGCCCTCCTCTTTATCATAGGTTCATCCATACAGTTTTTGGGTTTTTATGTTTGCGTGTCGAACAGAGACGCAAAATAAATAAACTTTAAGTACTTTTCGAAATTGCTGCTTGTGCTGTTGTGTAATCTTAAGTAGTGCGCCGTGCACTCAACACACACACACACACACACTCGCAGACAGCTCGGCATGTTGACATATTAATGCAATTAGTTTAGGGCGCACTTCGTGCTAATTTTATAGTCCTGCTCTTTGCCATATTTACATTATTCATATTTGTAACGCCCATCTATACTCCTTTCCCACCCCCTCTATGCAGTTGTCGTTTCATCTGCTGGCACGCATTGCAACCATCCGCAACAGGGGTACGTGGGGAGAGGAAGTGCAGCTGCAGCTGCAGCTGTTTGTACTCCCAAATTTATGAGCCACGCTCCACATTTTTATGCCTCAAATTGTCATCGTTAATGAAAACAAAATATTAAAAGCACTAAGAAAAGCTTTACATATCTTTAGATATGTAATGCTGTTAATATTCATGCATTTTGATGGATGTTTGAAAAGTTTACAAGACAAGTTCATTAGAATGAGACAGTTTATTTTTACTAGCCAAATGAGATATACTTTGATTCACATCTGGGTACAGAAACCTATACGAAGAACATCTCTTAAAATATATGTTTTCGAATAGATGTTTATATAAAACTATTTTTTAAAACCATTTCAACTTGGTTCGCTTTTGTGTACAATTTTCCATACCTTGTATTGAACTTCTCTTTGGCAAATATTTTGCTAAAGTCTAATTTTTACACCCCAGCTTATCGATTCTGTCGATTCTGTCGACTGCCTGTGACCAATTGCATGAAGTGAAAAAACGAAAAACTGTCGCATTTTTTGCCATTGTTTATGCCAACACAATTTACACAATTCTCTCGCTGCAATTATCCTGCGCAGTTTGTTATTTTTTGATTATGTATCGCTCTACCTCGCCCCGCTCCCTTTACCTTGACAGCCGCCGTGCCAAAACCAAATTACATGGCTACAACAATGGGCTGTATCAAGTTTAGCTATAATTTATGGCAGCAGCACATAAAAAAACAGATAGAGTGAGAGAGAGAGAGAGAGAGAGATTAGAAAAAAAGCAAACTACAACTACAAAACGGGACTGCTGCCAGCCCATTTCCGTTGCGCAGAAGGCTAATCAACAAGAATTTCTAACCCCTCAATGAATAGGCATAAAAAAAAATAAGAGGAGAAGTACAAACCACCCGGTGCGAGACTCTTCACTCATTCCAATTTTAATTTCATCTCGTGCTGGGTCTGCGCAGCAGCACCGGGTTGTAATCCCAGCTGTAAATGTGCCGCTGATCCCGCACCGATCTTAAATCATGTTTCTATTTATGTTGTCACAAGAGATTTGCGTGTTGCAGTTCATGAATCTGCCACTGCCACTGCAACTGCAACTGTAGCTTCAGATTTGAAAGACGAAGTGTCGCTAAGCTGGCTTAAGAGCAACACGAGTCGCTTTTTTCTTATACAAAAGCAATCTTAATGCCCTTGGCCATTTCCGGTTCTCAAGGGTTGATTACGCGTGCGAGTTCGCGTCAGTTTTTTATAGGCTTTGCCCTTGGCCTTCCCTTCTCGTTGATCCATCGATCATCTATTTTAATTAGCAACAGCGTGTCGATGGCATTCAACACACAAACTATCAATTTCACTTGGACACCCTTTGCACATAAACTCCTATTTACATATACCCAAATGACATGTGACGAATCTGAAGTGCAATTTCAGGACATATCTCAAACTCATTCACTCTCCCTCTCTCAGTCTCTGTATCTTTGGGTAAGTAGGCGTGGCCGAATACACTTGGAGACAGTGAAAAACACTTAGGCTATGGATATGGATATATGGTTTGGTTTTTTTGTATCATCGACTTTTGTTGTTCCCCTTTCTGGCAAGCGACAGCTGTGAACTGCATTTGATAAATGCCAAACCCAATGAAACGATTATCGAGCATACATCGCGAGGCACACTCTCAATCTCAATCTTAAACAAAAGACACAGGAAGCGTCTGTTAGCTGTTAACAACTCTTTAAAAGAATTTCTACACTTGCTGTGGAGTTTAACGATTTACTTTTGCAGTTTGTGCTAAAAAGTTGAAATGAATATTTTCAAAATACTTTTGATTTCAATACATTTATAAGTTTATGCATAACATAACCATTAAATAGGTTCTGAAAATAATTTTAAAATATTTTATATAAGAGTATTAAAATTTCGCTATTATTTATTCTTTCAGGTAAGTTCTGTTGATGATTCATCGGTGAGTACTTTTTATTATTATTGTTAACTCATAGTTTTGTTGTACTACAAAAAAGGTGCTCCAAGGATTAGCCTTTCATAAGAATTTATATCTTCATGTTTGGGCCGCGATGAGTTTTCAAGTTTTTGTGATGAGCGTTGAGCCCTGATTTATTGTTAAAGATGGGGGTCTTCAGTAAGTAATTATTGATTGTATTGTTAACTGAACTCAATGCACTTCGAATGGGTTTTCAATTAGTTCTTATTATTATATATCATGTGGTTTTTGTTGCTTGTGTCTGTGGGTAACCATATATATTCTGTTTTGTTAAGCAGCATCTACAGAATATTCCGCCGCTCCTTACACACTCCCCTTGCTCACACACTCATATCTCTTGTCTCCTGCTGTTATTCTTCTGTTGCTGCAGGAGTTCGCTTTGCTGCTGCTGTTATTGCATTTTGTAAAGTAAACATGCCAAGTGCCGCTGTCGCCCATTGCCACCCACAAATTACACACACACATATACAGCTGCACCATATGCAAATATTTACTTTGCGTTGATGAGGCTGATGAACAGGATGAACGAACGAACGCTGATGCTGTCCATTGATGAAGCCACTCGCCGAACGCAAAAAGTGCTGCACAAATAATGTCATACGGCTGCCTCATTTGCTTTGCCAACTCGTCGCCCACACCCACACCCCAAACCATCCATCCATCTAGCGGAAAAAAGTAACGCCTACCCACCCTGTGGGCAACCCCTTTGGCAACCTGCTAACTGCGTTTTTTTTTCAATACCCTTTAAGTAAATAATTTAAAGCGGGTTACTTGATGTTATTGATAGTGCAAGGACATAAGTCGTTATCTTTATATATAAACTGACTTTTTGATCGATACAGAAAGGAAAGTTTGATAACTGTTCCATGAACTTTAATTGAAACTAAGACAAAACATAAAATATTTATTTTTATATAGAAATATTCTCTTTACTCCTTGAATGTTTCTGTCTACCTAGGGTAACTTTTAGTTCATCAAGCTTAACTTAGACACTTCAGATTGTTTTTTTCTAGCTGCTGCTTTGTTGCTTTGCAGTTTCTCAAACTGCTGTTAGCATAAATTTCAAAATTAAAATCGCAACTGCGACATATGCGCTTGGGTCTCAAAAAATAGTGGATATGGAATACAGGCGCTATGCCAAGGGGCTGTTGTTGTTGTTGAACGGAGGTGTATGGGGGTTGGGGGATGCGCTCTCAAAAAGTAATTATTTGAAGCAAAAGATGCAGTGCCAGGGGTATTCAGTACCTCAGTGTGTCTTTGTCCAAATCCTCGATGCGCGCTTTTGTTGCAGCTGTCACTTCACTTTGACATTTCGCTAGCATTAACTCAAACTCTTTATCTCGCTCTCTCTTTCTCATTTAATCCCTGCATCTCTCTCTCTCTCTCTGATTTTAACTTTCTCTTTCCTCATTGAATAAGAACAATTCGTGTTTACATGCGCAATAATTATAAAATTTACGTTTGCTTGTAATTGTTAAATAAATCAATGTCACAGCGCTTTAACCAACAATGCAGTTGTTCTCCGCTCTCTCTCTCTCTCTCTCTCTCATTCCATCTCTTTCTCTCTTAGTTACCTTAGCGCTCCCTAAAAGAGGGTTGAGAGCGTGCTGTTCAAGTTTTTTGTTTCGATTTAATTGCTTGTTAAAGGCGAATTGTGCAGCCATTGCACGTTGAGTTAATGATCCAGGAATGTGCTGACTTGCAATGGCCCGTTAAGTGTAATGCGAAAGGGGGTTGGCATGGGACTGGGGCGGGGATATATGTAAGAGGGGTTTCAGAGTTTTAGCTCAAGTGTTATCCTGCAGTTGGCATTTGCCATGGCTTGCCTTGAAATTTGATTTCTGCTGCAGTTTTCAATTCAAGCTAAACTTACAAATTGAAATGCAGCACTTAAAATCGTTGCTAAATCGGTTTGCGTTAGGGTTGGGGTTTTCTTTTTGGTAGGGATTATTTGTTGTCTGGACAACAACACTGACAGCAGAAGACATTGTAAGCTTGAGGCTAGAAAAGCAAATGCATTGTGTAATTTTTGGGCTCTTCATACATTACATACATACATACATACTTTTGAGTTGTGAAAATCATCTTTAAATTATTTAATATAAAATGTTTTAATGATATATATTCTTATATATTCTTTGATTTTGCTTAGAATTTTATTTAATTATTTTTATCATAAAATACAATCAAAACCACTTCAAATATTATCTTTGAAAACTCAATGTATAGGGAGAGCATCATTACATTGTTATAATCTCAAACAAATTTCTCGACTCATTTGATGCATGGGCAAACATGTAGTCAAACACACACACATACACACGTATACATACAAGCACAATCAATTTGATGTCAAATTTTTTGGGACCACAACAATAGAAATGCAGCTTCATTAAATATGAAATTCTAACTAAAAGCAATTGCAGATTGCACTCAAAGGAGTTGAGGAATGGGCACAGATTTGGTGGTGAATAAAGAGAAAGGGGAAGAGACAGAGAGAGAGAGAGAGAGAGTATGCTGGATTGAGACTGTGACTGGGACAAGAATATTCATGCTGTGTGAGGACTTACTTAGTCTGACATGTCTCTGGGCTTGCTACCAACATTCTAAGCCCCCTTTCACATCTCTTCTGTTCTCTTTCCGGAGAAATTTTACAATTTTTGCAATTGCACACACTCACACACACATGTATACACAAAAAAGGCGGCCAGCAGCCAAAGCGGCGACTTACATACAGTTACAGATACATAGATAGAACTTATACATATGAAACTGCAGATAGAAATACAGACACTTGGAAGTATTAAATAATTTGGTGCCATTGTGTTGACACCACGATGGAGAAAAGCAACTGCAACTGCATGTTTGTGTGTGTGTGTGTTCATGATTTCAAATTATTTCTTCATTTTGTGCTAAAAAATGCAAAAAACAACAAGAAACTAGCACAAGACAAACATCGTTGGCGTCATTGTTAAAAAAAAGTTTTTAGGGCAGAGTATATTCAAATTTTATAATATCCTTTATGAGATACTGTAAAAGATTTAGAGTATTATAATACATATGTAAATTCTAGAAACAAAATACAAATTTCGAATTAATTTTATATTAGCATCGAAAATGATAAGTAGCTAAAGCTGTAAGTTTGTAAACAATTAGAAAATTCTCCTGTTCACATTTTCAAAGAAATAAACAACGTTTAAACACAGAACTTGAGTCTAAAATATCACACTTGTTCTTCACTATTTAACTTACTTTCCATAAACATTTGTCTAGCAATCAATCAAGAATAGCATTAGCTGTATCACTTACAAGTATAGAGTAACAATGCGTCGATATTAGTATTTGGTGATGTTGAGTTAATATTTACATTCTACTTATGTTATGTTGTTGGCACTCTGGTGTTGTTGTCTGCATTATTTGCCGTTTGATTTCAACCATTTTTCATCCATGTCTGCATGTTTCCATGCACTGACAAAGGACAATAATAATCATGCTGAGGCTGCTGTTCCATGATGATGTTGCTCAGTGTAGACTTGCTTGGTGACTTGGTTCTTTTCATTTTTTTTTTTTTTGTGCCAGTGCATGCCAAGAGCAGCAGCAGCAGCAGCAACAACAACAAGAGCAACGACTATTTGTATTTGTATGCATTTCCCATTTGGCTCTTGTCATTTGGAATAAACAACGTAATTGCAAGTTTGTGTGGGCGACACAAAATGCTGGCGACAAATAATCCAAATATTCAAATACATATAGCAAATACATATATATCCTCTTTACACTTAAGAACTCTAACTAGCCGGACAGCAATCGTTAATGTCAGCGGCTTTATGATGCAACGACCTTTGACTGGACAGCGTCTTCAAAAAAAAAACAGAAAAACGAGTCTGTGTACCCGGAAAGGCCAGACTTGAGCAATAACATGCAACATGCAACATCATGCTATAAAATTTATGGCACACGTGTAGCTACATTTATGCGGCACGCGGCTCTTCTTCCTCCCGCCCTTTGCCCCTCTTCAATTCATCCATAACTTCATACTCATAGCCATTCCTATTCCGATTCCCATTTCACATTCCCGGAACCCATGGTGGGCATCTTTCTATCTATCTATCGTTCTCTGCATCTGTGGGAGGGCTTCGTCTCTAATTCTGTATGACATGTTCCTAGTTTTAAGCTCCAAGTTGTTCTGCGTTAACTTAAAAAATAAATATTTGTTTTATGAAAAACCCAAAACCTTTTGCTCTTTGCGGCAGTTTAACGAGCTAATCGCGCCGATTCTTGTCGCTGTGCTGCATTCTTCTTTGTGTACATACCCTGTAACTATTAAAATGAGCCAAGAGATGGTTTCTTGAAATTGTTTTTTATTTTATCACCTAGGCTTATGCCTTTATTTTTATGATAAAATTGGTTTCATTTAGTTTTTATGTCATAGAAAGAAACTTGAAGTTTCTAGCTGAAAATATGTTAATTAAACAAACAGATCCGAAACTTCTGTAAGTAAAAACTATGCTTTGCACAGGGCATCTCTCATTCGGGCATTCTCTAGTTTAGTTTTCTTATTTTTTCCCCCTTTTACTGCTCTTTCGCCGGCATCGGGTGTCTGTTTTTTGAAGCGCCTCTCTCTCATTTTAGTTGGGCAATTAAAATGCAGTTTTTGCTGTGAGACATTTATGCGCCACAGCCGTCGACTTGTTGAGTGATTTGTACTTTTTTTAAAGGCACTGTGGGTGTGGCCCTTGTGGCAACTTTGTAGCACAGCAAATCAAGTTGTCCAATGTCTTCATTTGCAATATCCACACACCCGAACACACACACACAAAAGTCAAATTCGTTGTACAAATTTATTTTCTATTGTTTGCAAATTTCATTTGACAAAAACAGTAGGAGAGGCATTAGGAGGCGGCGGAGTAGGAGTTGCATCGAGAGCAGCTGGTCACCGCCATGACAAACATCCGGCTAATGTGACCATTTTATTTCATAGTACTCAGAACTTTATACCTAGTACTACTTCCTCCCCTCCCCCCTCACCAAACCTTAATTTCCTATGCACGCGTGCAGCTTAAGTTTTTCACAATTTTCCATTAGCGATTTTAGAAGCTGTTTGTTGTTGTTGTTTTCGTTATTCGCACTTGAACGCACCGCCAAAAAAAAAAGCGAAACAAATAGGAAAAATCTATTTTGATTGCGTGTTGGTTGCCCCTATTTCACATGGGTCAGCGACGCAGCGGTCCAGGGGATTACACGAAATAATGACGCATAAATCCGGCAATGCCAAAAACGCATTCAATAATGCTCGATGATTGCGGGCTGTCCGCATTGAGTGAGGGTTGTGTGATCCACTCTGTATTACGGGGTGTGAATCAGGGATATAATTTTGTGGTAATCATTAATGTTGACTAAAATAATAACTAATATAATGTTACACAAGTTTTGTATTTCATATTGTTTTTTTAACACAACATATTATTCAAGACTGCCTTTTTTTGTTGGCGTTGGTATGCTGAATGAAGGAAATCTCTTCTCTTGAGTATACAAAACGTAAACTTTAATCGAAGAAGTTATTCAAAAGACTCCTTTAATACAATCAACATTAAAACTCATTTTACAACGCACATTCTTAACTTAATTAAAATAACTTATGATATTATTTCAATGCATCTGCCAACTTTAAGTTCCACTGCATAAACTCATAATCCAACAAACACTCTTTTATTTTTTTGTTAAACTTTTTCTTTTACTATTCGCAACTGCAGCGAGCTAATTTGGAATTTTAATTCCGTTTATTGGCGCATTGAAAGCGCAGGGAAGCTGCCAAAAGAATGAATGCAAGAAAAGGCAAGAAGTAAAGGGCAGCGGCGAAGCCCAAGAATATGATATGGGAATGGATTGAAATGCGCTCTGGCTGGGTTTTTGGTTTGGAAATATGAGTGGCGGCAGCCGCAGACAAGACGTACTGGGATTTACGTATAGAATATATATTTCTGGCAACATTCGGTGGCAAATGCTTGCCAAATGCCACAGATGCTTTGAAGCGCCGCCAGACGCGGGGGCAGGGTTGGCAGTGGCTGCAACCTTCCTCCCTCCCTCCCGCTGGCAGCACAAAAGAAGAAGCAGCAAAAGGGGGGTGGGGTATAGGCTGGGAAAGAGGGCACGGGAAAAAAGGGGACAAAAAAGGACCACTCGATGCGACAATTGTTGAAATTTAAGAGGACGCAACGCATGTTGCAAAATGTCGCAATTTGTTGTTGCCCGTTCTCCTTGCCGCGTGTGGCACGTGATGTGAAAAATGATGCACACACAGAGAGAGAGAGAGAGAAAAGCTATTGAGTAGCTGCTACGGTGATCGGATCACAACATAATCTGAGCCACGTTATCACTTTGGTAAACAGCAGCGTGGCCCAAGCGGCCAGCTCGAATATCAATCAATCTTCCAACCCCACCCCCAACCCCCTCGCACTTTAATCCCAAAGATACTCAACACATTTTGCAAATTGCATGTTCAACTTGGTGGGAAACTGTGTTGAGGGGTTGAAAAATTCAAAAAGATTTTCCTCTCAGCTCGAACAAAACATAACAAAAAGAAAAAGGAAACAGAAAATAAAAGTAATTTCAAATTGATTTTGTAAACTCGCGAAGGTTATCAGCAAATGACGCGCTCTGACCCGATAAGGCAGCCTCTTCAAATACTTTGAGCTCATATTGTCGCTTGTAACTTAAGAGCTGCCAACATGTAGCATCAAATTTCACTTGAAGTGGGCCATTAAAAAAACAAAATAAATATAAAAATATATTCAAAGGCCACACATAAATATACCAAACAAAATGCAGGCGATAAAGTTGAATGTTTATTATATAGTATTAGTTTTATTTTGTTAAGAAATGAGTCAGTTTTTTTTTCAAGTTGAGTGAAAGTAATTAAAAATTATATTAAGTATAGAATATGAATCAAGTCAATTTACTTTGTCAATTCTTATCAGCTTTGTGATTAAAGAGCAAACAATCTAAATAGTATTTATTATCGTCATATTCTGAATAAATAAATACTCAAATATCAGAAGACAATCGAAGAGAAGATTTATTTTAAGATAAATATTTCTTAAGTACTGTATAATTTAGTCAGAAAAGGAACTTGAGCAACAATCGCATGCTAACAAATAATTTATGACTTTCGGTTTGCATAATATAGAAATGCTTATCATATGCTGGCCTACGAAATGGGGTCAAGTTCAGTCCGAAAAAATAAAGGAATGACTGTACAAGAAACACAGTTGCCAAAAGGTCAGACTTCCCTTTCGCCCTTATCTCAGATGCGACATCAAACCAAAATACAATGAGACAACGAGCTCATCCCAAATCACCAGATTCCCCGACTTTTTGACCCACACAAAGCTGGGCAAATATGAGGAAACAAACATATACATTTCTAGTTAAATGTGAGCACATTTCTATGCAATTAGAGCCAAAGACCCTGATAGATAAAAAAAGCGATGAAAAAATCACCAAAATGATGCGCTCAAAATGTAACAAATAGTACATTTCATTTTGTTTCTTTCATTTTTTATGGGAAGACAATAAAAGCCACACACGCAGACCGACCGACCGACCGACCGACCGCCCGCCTCCCTCAGTCTCAGTCTGCCTCTGCCCACAACGATGGGTACCATCATATCTAAAACTGGCGACACTTGACAATGGCGACGTGTGGTCCAGAGTCTCGAGGCTTGTTGGGACTCTGAATTTATTTTGGTGGATCTGAGTTATGAAACACTTTCGAAAACAAAAGAAAGAAGAAACAAGTCGTGCAATAAATAAAATGCTTCAAAGTGCACTTAAGATAAAAGTGGAAATGAAATGGTAAAACAAAAATTGAATATACCAAAACAATGCGAGCAAGCCACAAAGATGAAACTTGAAAAATTCAAAACTCAAAACTCAAGCTCGAATGCTCTATACAAATATGGGTCAAGTTGCTGTTCAGTTTTTCGAGTTTTGTCACGCATTCAAAAATCTTTCTACGTTTTGGTTTTTTGCTACTGGGCAGCCGTCGAATGGTGGCAAATGGCAAATTGAGTTATCAACACAGTGTTGGGTTTCAATGTCAGACGAAATCAATAAATCGCATAGATAGATATTACTTCCAGGTGATTAGCTGTTTGTGTGTCTGTCCATCTCTTACACACCACTAGGCAGTCCATATATATGCATACACAAAAGGTAAATCCCTAGCATACGTTTACAGCCTAACTAACCCAAAACCCAGACCAGATACCTAAATCCCGGACGCACTTACGCCTGAATGACTTTTTCACACGTACCAAGCCAGGCAGGCAGACAAAATCATAAGGCAAATTACATATTTTTGGGGTCATGCGAGTGGAGTTTTATGCTTAGCCAGGCCAAAAATATCAAGGAAAATACATACTGCTAGCTGTCAATGGCCAAAGTTTGTTGGCCACGTTTGCCAAAAAGGTCTTACTGCCAAGATGAGGACCCACAATAATTTATAATTCAATAAGTTAAAGTTGAATGCAGCCAACAGTGTTAACTTGTGCCTATACACTGAACAAAATATTTTATAAGAATTAAAATATATTTCATTTAGTTTAATAAAATTATTAAACTGTTGATGGGATTTTTTTTTTATGTGTATTTATTAAAACTTAGATTACTTTAGTACATATAGTTTAGGTAATATCACAATATTTTGTGCAGAGCCGAGAAGCAGTTAACACACACTCGCAGAAACACATACATATGTGGATGTGTTTGCCCCGGGGGCGCATGCCACACAATTCACCTTGAAGGCAACTCAGAAGCGAAGATTAATTGCTGCGTTGCCTTTTGTTGCGGGCACTTATCTCTCTCTTTCTCTTTCCTTACCGCTTTCCCTGTCCACCGATTGACTAGTATGTGCGCGATAAGGAATTTTATTCACTGCCCAGTCCCTTCAGAACCGTAGCTAACCCGTTTTACCTTTAAAGAGCAACAGAGACCCGAGCAGGCAGGCAAGTAGGCATTCAGGCAGTAATTGCATTTTGTTTGGCATCTCATTTTAGTTACGGTCTGGCAAACTGGGCAACAAATGCGAAGACTTCGAGAGTTGAAGTCGCCTCTTGATGATGTGGATAACGCGCCTACGAGCATAGGTGTCGCCAAGGCGATTAGGCACCAACAACAACTATTATAACAATGAGTGCCCACCATGAATCAAAACCAAGTTTACCAGAAGCACAATCAGACAAAGATTGTGGACACAGAGCGAGAGGGTTTTGGGGCGTATTTCCACTAAAACTAACTGACTGACTCGATTCGTTAACGCCGCCGAGACTGTCACGTGATTTTGAATAATGCGGCGCTCATTTGAATTATTGTTGTCGCCGCAACGACCCTCGAAAGTGGCCCAAAAGGGTTTAGCCAGAATTCAAGCGAATAACAATTTGTCTGCCTGTCGCTCATGAAATGTGCGCCAAGTGATCTAACGATGCTGTTCTAGTTGTTTTTGATAAGAAATAAACTAGATTAGCTTTGATATCAAGCAGTGGGAAAGACAGAAATGGGATGGAATGAAAAAGTAAAAGGTTACAAATATGCATAGATCAATATAAGACAAGTAAACTGAATGTTACAATACATTTTAGATTTATTTGATTAGCATTTACCTCAATACATATGCAGTCGAACCTCCATATAACGTATCGTTGAAGAAACACTCCGATATATATTCCTTTAATATTCACATATATACTTATATATATGTTTCTCTCTTAAGACATCTATATTTCTTCTCATTGAATTCACTCAACACTTCTACAGTGTGTAAAGCTTTTCACAAAACGTTCAAACAAGTTGAATGCATTTTCTTAATTACTTATCTCGCATGCTTCGATTTAAACATTTTGTAACCTTTTTGTAACCTTTTTGCTAAGCAGATTCGAATCACATGGTCAATTTTTGTTCAACCAACTAACACTTGATGATTAAGCGACGCCTTTCTATGATGCTCACCTATTCCGCTTCGGGTTCATAGCAGTTTATGCATTTTATAATTTGTTTGTATCGCTATAGTTCAACGTTAAAAGCGGCGCCATCACGCACACAAACATACAAACATCGAATGTGTTTGAGATGGGGAAGAGTGCTCAGAGTGAAAGTAAATTTGGGGAGAGTGAAAGAGGTGGGGCGAATGCCATTAAGACTGCATTCCGTTCAGTGTGGAGCTTGTCAAAGCATTTTGACTGGGTGTTGAAAGCTCTTCCCAAGCACTTTAACACTGAATTGCTTAATCCAAGTGGTTCGTTCCCCTCTCTCTGTCTGTTTGTCTATATTGCATTCTTTTATTGTTGTCTGTGTTGACGAAAAACGATTAAAATAATTGGCTCGCGACTCGATTTGATTTTTGTATTTGTGTGTGTGTAAAAGCCATTTGCATCTGATTTATTGCATTATAAATTTGTGCTCATGCCTAAGTAGCTACGATTTTTATTGTTCAAAAACTATGCTAAAACTATTTTAGAAAGTTGTCGTCATCTTGAGAACGCCTCTCTATAGGCACAATACTTTACATAGTGCTACACTCGTATTTTATTGGCGGCCCATTCATAAATTATGCCTAATGAGCCACATACAGCGCCTTCACACTCAGTTTTTGTTGTACTTCTACTACCTACCAGCAAAGTTCTTAAGCTTTGGCCATGCTTTTAGAATTATAATTGGAAAGGAATGTGCAATGAGGCGTTGGACATGAGCAAAAGTTAATGCTGTCATTCATCAAGTTGATCTAATTATGTGCATGATCTAGAACTCAATATCACAACTTGGATTAAGAATCTAATAAAGTACAAATTAATAAAAATAATAATGCAACTACATAATATTCCCTTTACAGCTGTTCATTAGCATTAATTTGTTGCACTTTGGAACACGTTTTCTTTGCTTTCTTTCCTTTATCTTGAGGCACACAAATCCTAATCCCTCCGTTCGTCACATTCCCTGCAAACAAAATTGTCATCTGCCCACGCAATTTGCAAGCAAACTCTAAAAATAATTCCATTCGCTCTGTTTTCCGAGTGAACAAACCATTTTTGATTGCCATCGTTCCACAATTACAAATTGTCCCATCATCGTTTGGATGGAATCCCTTCTGTCTTTTATGTGGTTGGTTTATTCAGATGACAGTGTAAATTTCCTATCAGTGGCAAATATTTACCAACAACTGATCAAAAGCCCAACACCGCTCAAATGTAATTTGAAGGTGTGGCAAACGGCGGCCGACGAGGGGGTTAGGAAGAAGAAGTTGTGGCATATTGGGGGTTGTGACAACGCGTGTCTGCGTTCTGGTTATTAATCAAAAGTATACAATTTTTTAATGATGTTGGCGCACGACATCGTATTGCTGTTGTTGTTGTTGCCATTGCAGGGCTGCGATAATATTTGGATTAGTTCAAGTCAATTGCATCTTGGCCAACACAGTTGAAATAACGACGCGTGCTGTTACTCTGGCCAAAAAGCAAGACGACAACGTCGCCTGCAATGAGACGAATCTAATGTTGCACACGTGTCCAAACGTTGCCTGCACTCCACAGTGGGTGGTTTGGGTGGTTGGGTTCATATATTTGTGTGGCTTTCAGATAGCCAGCCAAGAAAGCAATGTTAAATGTTGTGTTAAGATTAGCAATGGCCAAAGCGGCTTATCGAGCAGGCTTTTCTTTCTTTATTTGGGGCAAGGGTTTTTTGGGTTCAGGTTTTTGGTTTTTGGAGTTGTCATTTTACGTGCGCGGCATTACCAAAATCGAAAGTAAAATGCTATGCGGGCGACATTATCGGCAAACAAACTGTACAGGCCTATAGTAGTTATTTTTGCCTCCCTTACTTCACTTTTTTTTTGCTATGCTCCTTGACTGCCTAATGAACGTTCGGCCAGGAAGCCGCAGGTGTTGCAGCTATGCAGCCTTGTTGTGGCTGAGCCATAAAACTCATTCAATGCTCACACTGCGCATAATTTATGGCGTGTAAGTAAAGAAAAAAAAACATGAAAATTACGTTAGCTCAGCGCTAAATGCTAAACAAACCTCAAACGTCGCGACGTCAGCTTATCAAAAGGTTAAAGCGCCTCTGCAAACAAAGCGAATGGATCCAGCTAAAGGGCAGGGTATTTAACACCTTCAAAACGTTGCGTGTGGCCCTCAATTAAATGAGATAGCAAATGAGTTAGAAATATTTCTATAAAGATAAAAAATGTTCTTGTCAAGAAAATTTAATTTTAGTTCATAAAGAAGTATTAGATTAATGATGTCCTATAACAATTTACAAAAAACTAGTTAAAGCCTTTGTTTAAAGCAACAAAAATTGTATAACAATAATTTGGTCTATTTCTTATTATTAAAAGAACCAAATCGAAAAATATCTTTTTATTCAATTTTGATGCTCATATGAAGAACATTTCAAATGTTGCACACCTGATTCTGGCTTTAACCACTCTCTTTTTCAACTCTTTCTGTCTGCCACACACACACTGAAACTTAACTGTCCTGTGAACAAATTGAATGGCAAATTTGTCTGCATGCAGCAACTGCAGCAAAAAACTTTTTAATTGAAAAACAATTTTTTTGCAATTTCTTGTTCAATTTTTTGGATTATTTTTGGATATTTTTTGCTTGGTGTGAGATGCGTTTTCTCCTTGCGCCTTTTTTTTCTCGGACAGTTCAAGTTTCATAAATGTTATTGAGTTTCTTTTTTGCAATTTGTGTAACTAGTTTTTGTAACTTGACGCGGGGAGTGTGGGTGTTTGGGTAGGTAAAGCAGGAGTGTTGTGGAACGACGGCCATTTATTGACTTGACTTCCGTGCGTATGTCGCAATTTCCGGTTTCACGGCAAACGAAATAAAAACGTAATTTAATGCCACATAAAGCAGAAGAATTTCAGCTGCTGCTGCTGCGCGAATGGTGCTGCGAATGGTGCTGCTAATGATGATGGTGGCGCGGTGGTGCTTGACTGACCCAGACATCACACTGCCCCCTTAATTGAAATCATAAGATTTGATACTTTATGTGAAAGTCAAGAGGCAGCAATTAACAAACGAGAGATAGAGCAACTTTATTGATATCTATTATGATTTTCACACTTTTCAGTGAGTTGTGTTGCGATGAGTGTTTGCTTCTTTTCGAGTCTGAAGCTTTAAATTCCAATTGCAATTCAAGTTTTAATTCGCTGGCAAAGCATTTGGTCATATTGGTCGATTTTATGAGCCGCCATTGATAAGGAGGACGCATTGAAAGACACTTGACACTAAGCCACTTAAGCAAAATGATGGTAAGAGGGTAGCTCGAAAAGTATGTTGCAAATACATTGTTGCATATAAGGAAAAGAAAAGTGAAGAGTGCATTATCATTGAATAAAATTATATATATATCTGAGTAGAACTAATTAACTTATTAACATTTTCATTAACTACCAACTATTCAAACCACCCTCTGTGTATAGCTGTTGGCAAGTGTTTGCTCCTCGCTCAGTTGACCAAATTGTAGACACGCACACCTGCCGTGCAGTTAAGCCACTGAGCCACTGAGCCGCTGAGCTGCTGAGCCACTAAAGTCACCTAGTTTATGGCGCTGTGAAACTGCGGGCGCTCCATTTGCACATCGCGATACGGGTTAAGCTTTGACTGGCCCCCCCCTGACTACACTCTCCGCACCACCTCGCGCTATCAGTATCTGCATTAGCATTAAAGCGGATCAGTCATTGGAGTGGACTGCAAGTTTATAGCCAGCTGCCTGGCTCGCGCACCAAAATGCCCAATAAGAGATAAGTGGCCAAAACCAAAATGAACCGCACCGTTGCCGGGTTCAACAAACTAAACAATGGACCAGACCATTGACGCGTCATCATCGACTTAATTGAATTACCCCCTGATAGGAGAGAGAGGGGGGAGGGGGGATGTGATGAGAGATGCAGTCTCCAGACTAGACCATTATTGAATGCCAATGGAATAGTATCATCCAGACGGATCATGAGAATTCCTTTTTTTGCTTTAGAATTGAAAGAAAAATCATCCAATTGCTGACACATTAGCACATAATATGCCCCCTAATCCGCTCCAGACTCTGACTCCGTCTGCACTGCTAATTAAACGCTTCGGTTAGAACAAAAATTAACTCGATTGCACGTTAATTAGACGCGCTGCGTTTAATGAACTCAATGTCAGAGTGTGTGGGAGTAAGTGTGTGTTTCTTTCTAGGCTTCAACAACAATTGGTCAAGCTGTGCTGGCAAATTTATGTGAGACTCACCCAGAGTTCAGCAAGCAAGCAATTTATTACCCAACTAGTGTTAAAAAGATCGCAAGCAATGTAAAGAATCAAATTAACTTAAAATCAAATCAAACGTATAATCAACTTATTCATTTTTTGCCTTCTTGGCTATTAAAAGCCAAACCTTTTTTATGGCTCTGCCCATCATTCATTAGTTTTAGCTACCGCAAAATGCAGCCGTAAGATACTCAAGTATCGGCACGCGTTCGATTTCCGCACGGCCCATTGAGTGTTCAAATAAATGCGCTTAATTAATTGCATTTTTGCACTTTCGAGTGCTGGCCCAAACTCCCCGCTTTCCACTCATCCCTCTCGTCTGTCCCCACCGCCTGCCAATCGATGAGGCAGAGCAATGCGCATGGAAGTTGACTTCAAATATGCATCAATAAACTCAATTAAACGTAAACGAGAAGCGCTTCAAATCAAATGCACAGCAGCTGCTGCTGCAATGTGAGTAGTAGCTACACCTCCCACGCTTCTTGTGCTTTCAAAGAGGGGGATCATATAAGATAATGATAATGCACTTTGTATGCCAACCAAACATAAGAGTTATTTTAATGGGGTATTATAAGGATGGCAATTAGATGTAAGTTGAAAAATAGATAAAGAAGTGAATTTCCAGTTTGTATAAAATTCTATAAACTAAACTTGTCATATTAATACGAAGTCTAGACTTAAACCCTGCCCTTTTCTTATCCATTCTCATAGTTTAAACATAGCTTTTCAATAAGCAACAAAGTGTATACAGGGTATACCTTAGGTTTAACACGCACTCTTTCACCTTTGGCATGCTTAGTTTTTTTCATATTTTCTTTTCGCTCAGGTCTCAGGGCTGATGGCAGGGCATTAGTTTGGTTGTCATGGACATGTAGGAAGCTGGGGATTTGCCAAAGGCAAGATAAACTGTGTTGCAAGTGGCAGCGCTGAGCCAAGGCAAGGGGGCAAAAGGCAAGTATCTGCGTTATGGGCGTTGGTTGGTGGGCGTCTTAACTTGTTTGGCCTTAGCTGGCACATCTTTCTTGGCATAGAGGAAGAAACAGAAACCTTCAGCTTATGTGGCACAAACGCATCTCTCAACACAGCGGTGCAGTGGCAACATTTGTTATAAGTCCAACAACATTTAGACTTCAGAATCAACCCAAATATCAAAAAGCAAAACAAATCTAACTTTGAGTGTTGATTGAGTGAGGACAGGGTCAGAGGGGGGTAGCGCCATAAAATTAGCCAAAAAGCAAACAAATAAAAACATCAAATAAATAAATCAATTTGAAACGAGACTCTTCTGCATTGCACTACAATTTCCCTTCAACTCGTTTTTTTTTTTTGGTTTTCATTTTCATTTAGTTTGAGTTTCACTTTGAAATGCAAACCAAGAAACGTGGCGCATCCGCTAATTATCCCCGTCTACTGTTCCTAAAAACCAAACTACCCCCCGCAAGTGTGCCATGTTCTAAATGTAAACAATTCTTGAAAATTGTACCAAAAGTATATATTCTAAAAGTAACTTTAAACCCTTTACAACAGAGAGTGAAAGAGAGACAGAGACACATGTAGAAAATATCATTCAATGCCTTTGACTGATGTGTTCGGGCAGCTGTTTAGCTGGTCGGGTATACTATATCCAAGGGAAGAGGGCGGGGGCGATTTACAGATCAAAGTGTTCGCTTTTTTTACGTCTTGTTGTGTTTTTGGTTTTTGGTTTTCTCGTTTTTTGCTTTTTTGACAGAAACAAACATTGGGCTGCGTTTTATTTACATTGGCTTCCGGTTGAGTTTTTGGTTATTTTGTTTTTAGGGCATTTCATTTGTTGTTCTAGCGAAATAAAAAGCAAAAATTATGTTCAAGCCTTTGACTATGAATCGTAAACAATCCGAGCAAAAAGTCAACTAAACAATGCAATTACTAAACTCAAAATATTTTAACCAATCCAACTTCAAAGGCCAACTAAACAGAAAAAAATGATATCATTGACGATACGATCTCTGCACACACACACACACACACAATATTATTTGGGGCTTCCTTTTAGTGAATTCTATTTAAAGTTTAAGCTCACGATTCTGTCATTGATTCAATTTCTTATTGCATTCACGTTCGAGAGTCGAGTCTTGTATTATCTTCAGCTTTTTATCGAAAAGCCATAAAGTTTTCATTATTACGCATTTACCGTTGTTGCCTCTCTGGTTTAATTACGTTTCATATTAAGCCCGAAAAAGGGCCACAACCAAAACAAAAGCCAACACAAAAAGGGCCAAAGTCGTCGTTGCTGAGCTTCATTTTGTGAATCACGTGCCATGCGCAACGTTCTAAATTTCAATTGAATTCAATTTAATTAGCCGAACGCGTTAGAAAAATACCAACGCTTCGGGGCCAATCCTTACTATACGAGCTGTATTCACGGCTGTAATGGTAATTTGTATGCATCGATGGCAAAGCGTCTAAATATCTTGTACAGAAAGCGTGGACAATAATGAAACTGACATAATTTGCATTTAATAGCTTTTGTCCGCTTGCATTTACATTCTTTTTTTTTGAGGAGCGTAAAAAGCTAGCTGTAAAATCAAGACGTATTAACTAATATGGGAAAATGCCTGGGAATTTATTGATTTATATTTTCGATTAGGTTAAACATTGAATTCTTAAATTTTCAAGCTACTTTCAAGGCATGTTTAATGTGGCGTCAGTTTTGCACTTGCCCGAAAGCACTAAAATTAGGATTTTTCCATAAGATAATGCGCCTAAGCCAAAGTTTCATTTAAATGCTGTCACATTTTTACACATTATAACTACAATTTGTGCATAATATATATTCGAAATCCTCTTACTTTGCCTACGTTATTATTTATTCATGGCAATCAGTTTGCTCATTTATGTCAATTTACGAGTTTGGCTAACTGTGGCTGGCCCAAAAAAGGCCGCAATTCGGATGGCAAATGAACAGCTTTTGGCAGCAACGCAATGTGAAACTTTTTTGCCTAGTTCTGGGATATATAATTTGCAACCATAATTTCATTATATGGCAACAATGATTGTCCCACTTTAACAAACTCCCTCTCGAGAACCCATTCCATTTTATTCTTTAGCGGTTGTTGGAAATTCAATCAGAAGCTGTGCGATAGTCCTGCGTCCTGGCCACGGCCCTATCTATAGGCGGATGTGCGATGGGTTTATCAACGGTATACGCATTTCAAAGCAAACACTTTAGGCAGATTTATGCACACACACATAGATAGAAAGAGAGAAAGAGAGAGAGATGCAAAGTTTATCTTTTGCTTTTGTGTGGATGTAGTGCCATTTTCAAGGACAATTCAGCTATGCAACAACATGTGGAAAAGGCTGCCAGGACACACAGACCTCACTTCCGTGGCCTTATGCATATTTATTAATTTGTGTATCTGTAACTCTTTGTATCTGTATCTTTGTGTGCGTGTGTGTGTGTGTGTGTTTGTGCTTGTGTATTTGTATTCGTATTTACACGCTGCTAACATATTCATAGACAATTGGCAAATGTAATTAAATACGTTTACAAAAGCTTTTGCCAACTCGAGCGTTGCGTTTGGAATTCGGTTCGTTCTCGGTTTGAGTTTTTGGGGTTTTGGGCTCCATTTGTTTTGTGGATTGCCATTTACTTGTTTGGTTGGTTTGCTTACAGCCTGCGTGAACGAAAGGCCGTTAACAATGGCAATCAATGTTATATATATATATATGAGTCTAGTTAAAAGTTGCACAGGCTAATTAAGGCAACAACATGTTGCAAATCAGATTATTTATTTAAGCTACAATTACAATTGTGTTCAAGAGATTAAAATTATCGAAGTTTGATATCATATATTCAATTGAAATAATTGATTAAGTTTCTGTTATGTTATCTTGTTCAAAACTTTATTTGTTCTCAAGTATAATATTCAATCCCAGCTGATTTTTGATACTTTGCTTTGTTTAAATCCTAGCACAAACTCTTTTATATACTTATATATATATTTTTTTTGGCTTCTTTTTTTTTTCTAATCGCCTTTTGCTCGCATAATCTCAAGACAATCCCATCTGCTACTTCTCACATAACAACAACAGTATCGTTGAGATTCTCAATGCAATTGTGTCCCCAAGCAAAGTTTTATTAGAAAGCAAAACTTTCTTTTAGTGATTTTTGTTTCTTCTTTGCCACAGCTGAGGCCTGCTAAAATCAAATGGCATAAAAGTTGTCTCTCTTCATTGCCATTGGGTGGCACCCAATAACAATGGGGTTGACAGTGCTACCAGGTCTTATGAGATTAGCAAACGTTAAGCGGATTGTAAATTTATAAATAGCATCAAATGTTATTGTAGTTTCTTTGAAATGTCATTAGACTTAAGTTGAGTTGAGTTCTTTCTTTCTATTTATTGTATTTCGTACATGTGGCACACTTGACGACTTGAAAGGCTTTTTTGGGGTTGGTTAGTTTGGCTGGGCGGCTTACATTTGTCAACTTGCTGCCAACTCTATCTCCTTGACAATGGCGACGCTGTTCGTCGCGTCTTGCCAATTAGTTAATGTCAAACAACGATGCGAACAATGACATTAGCTGAAAGTGACAATTAAATTGAAGTTTGAACTACAACTGATTAAAGTTACAAAAGGAAAGTGTCAAAATGTGTTCTTGCTAAAACTGCAATAAAGTTGGCTTAGAAATTTCTTACCTCTTTAATTTGTTTACTCAAAGGTTGCTCAACTTTTTAGATTAATCAAGCGATTTGCAGCTGTTGTATAGAGGCAAAAAGTGGATAAATGTGCGAATCCTAATGAATTGAGCCAGTTTTTAGAGCTGGCACACAACTTAATCAGCGTTGCAGAAGAAAAGGTCAAGTACGAGTGTCTCGCTAATTTGTTGTCTCCCTGCGCACGTGTGTGTATATGAGGGTGTGTGTGTGTGTGTGTTTGTGTGTTTATGTGCGAGACATTGTCAAGTGTTGTGCCTTTGTCACGTAGCAAAAACTTGACTCCAACTTGCAACTCCACTCGTACGGTTTGGCGGCTAATGAGACCAACAGCCGGCAGCCAAAAGCCCAGACCGACCCCAAACTACAGCTACAGCTAATGCTTCAGTTTTCAGATTCAGATTCAGCGTCAGCTTAAGTTTGGGTTATTGTCGGCAGCTGCACGAGCTAAAAGGCAAATGGTGGAGCATTGGTGGCAAGAGTAGCGGCAGAAGGCGGCATATTCATACTAGCATAGGGCGGATGCGGCAATTTTGCAGCCTGAAATCGATATGGCATCAAAGCAAAGCCACATTTATGCCCATTATATGCAGCTAACTACACTGTAGAAAAACTGCTTAACTTCACTTGAATATTACTAAATAAAATTTATTTAAATTAATTATAACAGAGAATTATTCATTTAATATATAAATCATTCACTAACAAGTTTAAATATTCATAATTTAATATTCTAAATGTTAATTTAGTTCTTGGGAAAAGCTTTAGTTGTTTACAGTGTACTCTGTACATTCATACTTGGGGGTCGGTATTTGTGTGTGCAAGAGAGAAAGAGATGTGCCCCCAGCTATGTTGTCTGATATATTTTTATTATGCTAAAATAATCGGCATAGACAGCGGTTTCGCGTTTTCGGTTAGCTTAGCAACCAAAAATTATCTGAAAGATGCATCTGAATATTGCAAACAAAAGATAAAAGCCAAATGCAACGACAAACACCGCACCAGTTGCAGCTGACCTCCCCCCCGCTATATCCCACTACCTTATTGTTGCTGTTGTTGTTGTTAGTAGTTGGTACATGGAACGGCTGCTGCTACGTTTCTGTTTGCCTTTCGCTTGCAGCCACGCAAAAGGTGATTTATTTGAACATGGTTATCAACTTAGTAGAATAACAGGAGCAGAAAGCGCCGCACCGCAACAACAACAACAACAGCAACATTCCCTATCTATGTAGGCCCTTACTCCTCTCACCCCTCTCAGCCGAAAGAAACAATGAAGAACAAACAATGCAACGCGCTCGCAACTTGAACTTGTGGCTAGAAAGTGCAGAGCCCGTAAGATACGATTGCATTTACATGCATCCGTATCGGTATCAGAGCGCCTGGATCGGGGCGTGTGTGTGTCCATAGTTCCCGCCTCCTACCCCTCCAACCCACAAAACCCTCGTACCGCCTGTCGCTGTGCGCGCCCAAGACACACACCCACAGCTGCATGAGGCACGAACCCGCGACTGCAACTTCACCAAATGGATCTCAGTTCGGATTCAAAGCCACAAGTCGATGTTGAAGTCGAAGACGGGGCTTTTTGGTTGGTTGGTTGGTTGGTTGGTTGGTTTGTTGGGGTTTGTCTGTGGCACTCTGGCAACCGGCATACAATTTGGCCGGCAGCGAAATTTATTTGAAATCAATGCTTCTTGTTACATTCTTCAGTTGCTCTGTGCCACAAACGATTTTTTCTTTCTTTCTTCTTTTTTGACTGTTGTTGCACCAGCAGCCTCAGCATCAGCAGCAGCAGCGGCGGCAGCCGTTACAGCAAATAGTGGCAACTGCTAGGGCGCTACAACAAAAATGATGTGGCATATAAGTTAACGTAGTGACTTTTTGCCAATTAAGTATTGCAAGATCTAAAATATATTATAACAATATTTTAAAGAAAACCTTATTCAAAATATTTACTTCACCATGTTGATAATCAAATCTATTGTTCAATCATAATCTAATAAGTAAGACATTTTAATTATTTTATTAATATTTTAGCCTGCTATGTTCTATAAATGTCTAAAATTGCAGATTCCACAAAGTCTGTGAAGCCGTTCAAAAATCAAAATTTATTTCACTTGGCATTTTCAGAGGCGCTGGTTTTGCCAATTGCACTGCAGGCAACAAGTCAGGGAAATACAATAATTGAATACCACATACATATATGCATTTAACATATACATATGTATGTATATATATATATAAAGTATAGTATAGTTTACAATATAGTTAGTATCGAGTCTCGTATGTGTGCTTGTGTATTACTATTTATTATGCATTTCTCTATGATGATTTCAAGCGGCAGCTGATTTAATGTGCATGTTTTGCTTTTTCTCTCGCCGCAACGGTCACGAGTTTTGGGGGCAATGTTAACACCGGCCCGGATTTTTGGCCAGGGATAGGATAGCTAGATAGTCGTAGTACATAGTAATATTTGACCATTAAAATGCAGTTTTTGCCACAGTCTATGGGAAATGATAATGAAGGCGAACGGTAAATGGGATAGGAACTGCAACTGCAACTGCAACAAGTTGCCAGCTGCTTGCTGGAGTGAAATCGATACATATTAGAACTCCAGGCAATTGCAGTAGCTCTCAATGAAAGAACCCAACCAACTCTGCTTCCGACTGACTCTGACTCTGACTTTGAGTTGGTAAAGCAAACACAACTGAGTGCTCGGACATAGATGCACGTCAAATGCATTTCGTTTTGGGTTTTATTGAATGCCAGACCAGAAGGCTTTTTGGCTCTGACTTTGGCTACGCTTTTGATTTTGATTTCCATTTTGTTTGCCTGTCCAATAGATACCCCCAAACCTCAGACCACCTTGAAGCTAGCTCAACACAGAATCCAAAGTCCCGAAGTCCGAGACCGAGACCGAGTCCGACTCTGAGACGTTGTTGAAGCTGAAGTTTGAATTGCTGCCAGGCAAATAGGCAAAGATTCAAATACAACTGAAACACTTGGGGAAACATCAGGTACATAAATTACAGGAAAGTGAACGGTTTTGACTTTCAAAAAATTAATTAATATGTAAGGAAAGATTTTTACAAATCTAAACAGGAATTCTTATAATAGTTTAGTTTTTATTATTGTTTTTAACCAAACCAAAAAATAATATAATAATAATGTTTCAGAAAAAAATATTTTTGATTTTTGTACACTTTTTTTATAACTTAAATAAAATCTTCATATATTATCTGCAATAAAATAAATTCCCTTTTTTTTCCAAGTGCATTCAAAGTTTCCTCAGTATTGTTATTTCAAAAACAAAGTTTACGCTTTCCCAAAAAAATAAATATAATTGTTAAAGCCAATAGACAGATCTCTCTACCTTCCCTCCATGCCCTTCTGCCCGTCGTCATTCTTCGCTGAGCTGTAAAAGTGTGAAATACCATTGGCATACTATTTACCCATGCATTTAGAGGCCTCTTTAACTGCTCAGCTCTCTTTACTTACGATGACGGTAGCGTTGGCTGCGTCGGCGGCAGCGGCGGCGACAGCGCTTTGATTAATGCCAAACTGTGCACAATTCACAAGATCTTCTGCTTCTTCTTCTTCTACAACTTTTGCATTGGCACAGGTTTGTTGTATTTTATTCGGTGCGCGATTCACACATTATTCATGTGCATTGTTCCGCGCATCGCAAAAATAAACAAAATCTAGACTCGAGAATCTGCAACCATTCTTTGGGTTCCAGCGCTACCAATCCGCATACTCTGCAAGCTTACCAGTCGATCCTCTCCCCTCTGCACTCTCTCTTCATTTTTCTCATTCCGTCTCGTCTCGGTTCTGCTCAATTCTTGGCTCTGTGCAAATTCAATGGCTCTTTGCATACATTTGCGTTTAGCCAGCCATGCGTAGCCAGAAAGGCCACAATACAACTAAGTACATTTAACCGAAACGAGATCGAAAAATCAACATTTTTTATAACGCCGACTAAGGAATGCCCTTGTCGATTTAACCTATAACTGCCGATGCACGCTTTCCTGGCTCGGATTCTGCATTTGTGATAAACTTAATCCTAGTTATTGAGGATAAATTCACTTGATATTGATCACTGAAAGTTCAACGAGAAACGTCTCGAAACTTTCCAATGCCATAACTTCGGCAAAACTCAACCGATTATCAAAAGCAAGGTCTTAAAACTCATGATTTGGCATCTAGATTAATGCTGCATTTATAGTTGGAAACGCGATTTTTACTCGAAATTCATGTTCAAATTCTATCCCTAAAAAATCAACAAGAAACAGTTCGAAACTTTGCAATGCCATAACTTCGGCAAAACTCAACCGATTATCAAAAGCAAGGTCTTAAAACTCATGATTTTGCATCTAGATATATACTGCATTTATAGTTGGAAACGCGATTTTTAATCGAAATTCATGTTGAAATTCTATCCCTAAAAAATCAACAAGAAACAGTTCGAAACTTTGCAATGCCATAACTTCGGCAAAACTCAACCGATTATCAAAAGCAAGGGCTTAAAACTCATGATTTGGCATCTAGATCAATACTGAATTTATAGTTGGAAACGCGATTTTTATTGGAAATTCATGTTAAAATTCTATCAATGAAAATTCAACCAGAAACAGTTCGAAACTTTCCAATGCCATAACTTCGGCAAAATTCAACCGATTATCAAAAGCAAGGTCTTAAAACTCATGATTTGGCATCTAAATTAATACTGCATTTATAGTTGGAAACGCGATTTTTACTCGAAATTCATGTTAAAATTCTATCCCTAAAAAATCAAAAAGAAACAGTTCGAAACTTTGCAATGCCATAACTTCGGCAAAACTCAACCGATTATCAAAAGCAAGATCTTAAAACTCATGATTTGGCATCTAGATTAATGCTGCATTTATAGTTGGAAACGCGATTTTTACTCGAAATTCATGTTCAAATTCTATCCCTAAAAAATCAACAAGAAACAGTTCGAAACTTTGCAATGCCATAACTTCGGCAAAATTCAACCGATTATCAAAAGCAAGGTCTTAAAACTCATGATTTTGCATCTAGATTAATACTGCATTTATAGTTGGAAACGCGATTTTTACTCGAAATTCATGTTGAAATTCTATCCCTAAAAAATCAACAAGAAACAGTTCGAAACTTTGCAATGCCATAACTTCGGCAAAACTCAACCGATTATCAAAAGCAAGGTCTTAAAACTCATGATTTCGCATCTAGATTAATACTGCATTTATAGTTGGAAACGCGATTTTTACTCGAAATTCATGTTAAAATTCTATCCCTAAAAAATCAACAAGAAACAGTTCGAAACTTTGCAATGCCATAACTTCGGCAAAACTCAACCGATTATCAAAAGCAAGGTCTTAAAACTCATGATTTGGCATCTAGATTAATACTGCATTTATAGTTGGAAACGCGATTTTTACTCGAAATTCATGTTAAAATTCTATCCCTAAAAAATCAAAAAGAAACAGTTCGAAACTTTGCAATGCCATAACTTCGGCAAAATTCAACCGATTATCAAAAGCAAGGTCTTAAAACTCATGATTTGGCATCTAGATTAATACTGCATTTATAGTTGGAAACGCGATTTTTACTCGAAATTCATGTTGAAATTCTATCCCTAAAAAATCAACAAGAAACAGTTCGAAACTTTGCAATGCCATAACTTCGGCAAAATTCAACCGATTATCAAAAGCAAGGTCTTAAAACTCATGATTTTGCATCTAGATTAATACTGCATTTATAGTTGGAAACGCGATTTTTACTCGAAATTCATGTTGAAATTCTATCCCTAAAAAATCAACAAGAAACAGTTCGAAACTTTGCAATGCCATAACTTCGGCAAAACTCAACCGATTATCAAAAGCAAGGGCTTAAAACTCATGATTTGGCATCTAGATCAATACTGAATTTATAGTTGGAAACGCGATTTTTATTGGAAATTCATGTTAAAATTCTATCAATGAAAATTCAACCAGAAACAGTTCGAAACTTTCCAATGCCATAACTTCGGCAAAATTCAACCGATTATCAAAAGCAAGGTCTTAAAACTCATGATTTGGCATCTAAATTAATACTGCATTTATAGTTGGAAACGCGATTTTTACTCGAAATTCATGTTAAAATTCTATCCCTAAAAAATCAAAAGAAACAGTTCGAAACTTTGCAATGCCATAACTTCGGCAAACTCAACCGATTATCAAAGCAGGTCTTAAACTCATGATTGCATCTAATAATACTGCATTTAGTTGGAAACGCGATTTTCTCAAATCATGTTAAATTCTATCCTAAAAATCAAAGAAACAGTTCGAAACTTGCAATGCCATAACTTCGGCAAAACTCACGATTATCAAAGCAAGCTTAAACTCATGATTTCGCATCTAGATTAATACTGCATTTATAGTTGGAAACCCGATTTTTACTCGAAATTCATGTTAAAATTCTATCCCTAAAAAATCAACAAGAAACAGTTCGAAACTTTCCAATGCCATAACTTCGTCAAAATTCAACCGATTATCAAAAGCAAAGTCTTAAAACTCATGATTTGGCATCTAGATTAATACTGCATTTATAGTTGGAAACGCGATTTTTACTCGAAATTCATGTTGAAATTCTATCCCTAAAAAATCAACAAGAAACAGTTCGAAACTTTCCAATGCCATAACTTCGGCAAAACTCAACCGATTATCAAAAGCAAGGTCTTAAAACTCATGATTTGGCATCTAGATTAAACCTGCATTTATAGTTGGAAACGCGATTTTTATTGGAAATTCATGTTAAAATTCGATCAATGAAAATTCAACCAGAAACGTTTATAACTAAAACAAATTGTCAAGAATCTTTAAATCTTCCTGCAATAACCAAACAAGTGAGTCATAAAGCTGCTTTTTGGTTTCGAGCTAAGTCAAAACGTTTCCAGTAATTCAAAAACTATTTCTTATATCTCAACTTTTACTTTATTTCTTCTGACAAACCTCACATTCTAGTCAATGAACACTGCTTTGCCCTATAAACTCCTATCAAAAAGGCAGCCTAGCAAAAGTCAAAAAAGAATTGCAAGAGTCTCGCGCAAGTTGCAAGTCGCCAGCGGCGGCGCAACAACAACAACATCGATGGCGAGCAACAATGGCCATTGAGTTGCTGCTGCTGCTGATGTTGCTACTATTGTTGTTGTTGCTGCTGCTGCTGCTGCTGTTGCAGCCTACCCAAAAACAAAGGCCAAATAACAACAAAGCGCGCGCGCAGCACAAAAAAATATACAACAAAAATAAAGAAGAAAAACGACGAGAAATATGTATATCAGATTTAAAATAAATGTAACTGCGCGGCTCATTATGCTGCGCTTACACACAGACTGGCAGCAGTTGCCCTCCCTCTCCCCTTCCTCACGCCCCTTCTGTTAGCCAGGCCAAATGGAGCTGCTGCGCATGCTCAACAGTTTGGTGCACTTAATGGCCGGGGCAATCAGTGGCTGCCCCTAAAATGTATAAAAAAAACCTGCTCTCTGTCTGTCTGTCTTTCTGTCGGTTTCGGTGTAGTAGAGTGTAGAATGCCCAACATGCTGGCTAGTTAGCTGCATGCAGCAGGTAAGAGACGGACAAGCACAACAAAGACCTAAGCCTGGCAAACGCATTTCGTATTCGCATTTAAATAAACATTTTTACCCAAAAGGAATCGCGCATTGTTCGAGCAAAACTCTAGCCAGAGCTACTAGACATCTTTCGGGGCAAGTGGCATGTGCAATAGCAACAGCAACAGCAACAGTGCAACTTTCACTCCACTCCAGAACACAAAGCACAAATGTGTCTTGTCTTTGCTTTGAAGGCACGTGCAGCTACTTTAGCCCCAACCTCCTCAACGTGCCTTCCCTGCCCGCTTTGCTCATATTTGCATGCTCATTTCATATTTTTCTTATGCACTGTGCCTTGCCACAGCAACAACTTAATCGATTAACGTTCATTTGCAATTTGTTATCGAGTGCTTTGCATCTGTACATGTATGTGCAACGTGTGCTGTGCGCTGTGTGTGCACACAAATTTGTTGCAACGATTAGCTGGCAACAAAATATTGCAATGCCATTCGCTTATTAATTACCCAAGATAGCAAAGCCACCGAGTGACGCATTTGTTAGTTGCCCCAAAGCTTACCACAAGCCCACACGCTACTAAAAAGAGTTGTCTGCAACTTTTGGTGGCAGCGACTTCGACAACCAAGGGCAACGCGGCGACATTCTTCACTGTCTGTTGCCAATTATGATTGAATTTTTGAAATTATTATCCCTAGAGCTGAAGACAAGTTTTTTGTGCTTGCCCTGGCGGCATATTTTGTCACTCCTTTGAATGAAAATACTTTTTAAAATGTCGCACATATTTTTTTATAATCTTAAAAATGTTCTAAAGGCAATCAGGCAGCAACTTGGCGAACCTTTAAAGCGCTCAGGGAACAAAAATAATATGTCATAAATTCTTGACAGCAGCAGGTTTTTTTATACAGATTTTAGATACAGATGAGATTGTTAAAGATTTCATTTCATTAAAAATTAATTAAATGATTTATTGCGAAAGTATTTAAGATTTCAATACAGTAAAATTTTACTATTTTGTGTAGCATTATCAAAATTTTAAAGTAAAGTAAGTTTAAACAAAAATATGTAAAACCATCGAACTTGGGATTTTATTCAATCAATTTTTTTTCATTAAATTCTCACTCTTGCTATTCTCTTGAGAATTATTTTCTTAAACCGCGAAATTCTTATTAGAAAAATACCAACAAAAAGAAAAAAATTAGAATGTTAATTCAATAAATTCCGCGGCGCGCCTTCTCGACTTGAAGTTCACCAGCAAAGTGTTGGTAAAAGGATTAAACCGTATCCAAAGGGGGGGTAAAGAGGAACGTGGGCAGGTTAAAGCATCGCTTGCGGCAAGATTGCTCTCCGAAAGAGACTCTTACAAAACGTTGCAACTGCAACCGTTGCACATTTTTCATGCTGCATATATTTATGTTATTTTAATGATTTTCTTGCATTTGCATAAGCCAAAAACAAAAACTCGTTGCCAACTTTTTGAGTTACTTTTCTCTTTTTTTTTATCATTTATCTACATTTTTTTTTCAACTCAGCTAGCTTACACGTGGGTTTCACTATGCTGTTTATACACAATATCAAAGCACACATTTGGGAATTTTTGTTTTTGCTTGCATGAAGCAATCAGCATAACGTGTGGCAAGTGATATACATACTTATATATATACGTATACCTCTGTCTTTTGGCTGTTTCTGCCAATAAATTGCACCAAATGAGCATTTAGCATTTTTAACGCCTTTTGGCTTAAATGGCCTCCCCTCTTTTTGGCGATAAGGCGACACGCAACGGCCCAAAGACAAACAGTCCAAAACGTCGACACAGACTCAATTCTCAGTTCCGATTTCAGAGACAGAGACCCATGTTGCATGTTTGTTTCGTGTGAGGCACGTGAGCTGCACAAACATTTTGACACGCCACCTCACTAGCCTCCCCCCTCTAGCGTCTGTCAATGTAGTCATTTAACAGCACAGTGAGTAAAAACTGGACGTTGATTCAAATATTTGTTATATATAATCGAATAAAAATATTTAAAATTAGTTTAAAAAAATTATGTGAACATTTTAAAACCATTATTGTTAGGAGTTTTTAGCTGTTTACTATTATTTTTTCTACTTAAGCAATATTTAATTCATTTTGAAAATTTTTTTTTTCTGTACATGCAAAAGTCTGGACGCAGGACTTTAAAGGATGTGTCAACTACTCCTATCATTATTATCATGCACGCACACATGGCACACTCTATGCTCTACCTCTGCCTCTCAGTCGCTGTGTGTCATTAGGCGCTTTGCACTCGACTTTGCTTCGCTGTTTGTCACCTTGTTCAAGTGTCCAGCCTTTCAGCCTCTAATGAAGTCAACTGCTCATGACTCTCTGTCTGTCTGGATGGGATGCCTGTCTCTGCCCTACCTGAGCAGTCATTACACTGTACTTCACTACACTACCCAACATTAAACTTTACTCGAGTTCGGGCCACGGTCATGTGCATTGCCCTGTCCAGCTGCAAATGAACTTCGTATTAACCATCGACCAACTAACAGAACCGAGTTCGTTCAGCCTTCAAAAACACGAAGTCAGTTCTGCTAGACTTCGGCTTGTGGAACTTGTTCCGTTGTTCGCTTGTTTCGCTTACAGCTGTGTTTCGTTTCCATTTCGTTTTGCCTGGCACGTGTTTCTCCGCATGTTTAGCAACATTTGCGACTGGCAACAGGTTTTGAGTCGGTTCGTTACGTTTATGGCTGGCAACAGCTGACTCAGTATATAGATTAAATAACGAAACAGTTTATACAGTTTATATTTGTTCTTTAAAGAATGCCTCAAAATACTTTCCTTCAATATTTACTTTTCTACTTTCGAATCATTCCTCTTGCCTTTTCCCCATTAATAGCTCAGAGTCAAGAAATCTTAGCGCTGTTTAACAAGATGTAAGCAGTTTTAATTCCAATCGGATGACTTCTTTGTAGGGTTCTAAGCTGAAGTGTGCTTTTGAAGAAAGTTCATCGACAAGTTCTCTTCATTTTTGATTACTTCATTAAGAGGACAACAGCAACTGTTGATATTAATAATAATTATGCCTCTCCATAACTTGAATTTGTTTAATGCCAACTCATTGCAATACCACCCACGGCATTTATGTATACTCTTCCCATACATGTAGACATATGTATATATTGTTTGTTATATTGCCAAAGCCAAACAACTCACGATATTCTAATTAAAACACATACGCAGACCTTACCACAAACATCATCATGCCATTGTCATCATCGTCAGAACTTGCTTTGCGGTGTGTGAACTTCAATTCGATGAATTTACATTGAAGCATGATGCAGCAATTCTATATTTTTTGTTTTGTTTTTGCTTTGTTTTTTTTTTGGGCAGAGTGTGCCAAGTCATGTGGACAAAGCTAATGTCTGTGGATTTAGATGTGGATGTCGATGTTGATGTGGATCTGAATATGTCTGTGACTGTGTGTTTGTTTGTTGTTGGATTTCTATAGTCAGTCAATGGATCGGATTGCGAGCTCGTGTGCTCGATGTCTCGATGACATATTCCATTAAAACCGAACAGGAGTTTAATTGGCTCAACAGTGGTAGACAAGAAGATGCCCTGTAATATGAACTACAGAGCTAAAGTAGTTGGCTGAAGAACTTTTGTGTAAGATTATAATGGAATTAACAGCTTAAAAATATTAACAATATTATTTAATATAAGTTGTCTTAAACCGTTGCGGATAATATGTACATTTAACGATTTTGGAATACTAATAACTGGTATATTTTTAATTTATATAGGTCACATGCTTATGTTAAAGTAACATGTCTATAAGTTTATGTAACCCTAAGTTATAACACCTAAATATAGCCTTCGGTCTGTGTTTCCTATGGGTTAGGGTATGTGAGTAAAGGCACGGAGTGTCCCACATCTGGGCACATGCATTGCATGCACACCTCATTTCTAGGCTACCTGACACGGACAGCTCAAAGTAGAAAAGTACAGTATATGGGTTTGGCATGCCCGACAAAATTAAGAGCGGGTCGCTCGGTTGCGCATGCTCAGAGAAGAAATAGAATCGCTAGACGGTCAAAGTGACAGACCCATAACATGCCACACACACATGTGTTGTTTTTTTTTTTTCTCTCTGTTTTGAAGGGAAACAAACCCAAAAATTCGTCTAATAAATTGACATTTATAAATAGTGTAGCTTACAGTTAGAGTGTGAGCTAAGAGTGCGTGCTCAATGCACATGTGTCTGCATACTGCAAGGGTCTCAAAGCATATTACCTATAGTTCTGTACAGCTGAAACAATGTGCATATGCTCCAATAACCATCATATAACTCAAGGGCAATGAGCTGCATAATTGCGCTGAGTAATTCTCACTTTAGTTTTTAATTGCTGAGGGAAAAATATGTTAGAAATTGTTTGGGAAAGAGAATTCGTTATATTTAACATAGAAATAAAGCAATAAAAACCGGCTGCAGAAAGTGTGACTTATATATATGTTTACAATATATCTTTACTTAAAGTAACAATTAAAAAAGCTAAATTTTTTTGATAAGATCACTTTTTGGGCAGAAATATTTACATCAGGAGAAGAAAATAAACGTTTGTTTAAATGTACTTAAACGTCAGTTTCAATGGCAATATTATAACTTGTCCAACGCTGTCAATTAGTAAAAAAAAAGGTCTTCTTACATAGAGTGACATATTCGGACATTTGATAGCGATAAGGTGGACAACTTTCACGGCTTTTTATTCAAATAGAAATGAAAAGGAGAGAAATGAGGCCAACGTATATATATCGTATAAGTAGTTCTAAGGGCACCGTTCACATATTTTATTTCAATTTATTTGAATGTCAGCGAGCATAAATAACGTTAGCATAAGTAAATGGCATGATGATATCAAGACAAAACAATCTATATAGAGCGTAAAAAGCTGCAGCCAGAACACAGACACACTGAAACAATAAACAAAAGACGACGCCAGGGCAAAAACGGAAAAAGGAAGTTAACAAAATAAGCCAGATAGATAGTAAAGCGATTGAGCGATTGAGATACCGACACAGATACACCGAAACACAGAAACAGACACCACAACAATAAGAAAACACAAAACCTAAGCCCAATAAAAGAAAAGATAAATGTCGAAGCAACAGAACCGACAACATTCGGAATAAGAAGAAAAAAAAAAACACAGGTAAAAATCAACGGCTAACAAAACTGCGACGAAATTCAATACTCTCTTAAGAACTGCTGAGATGAAGAAATATATATTTGGTATGGCTACTGGGCTGAGGGAGGGTACAGTGTGGCGGGTAGAGTAATAATTTTTTAGCAAAGTGCGCCGGCGATGATGTGCCATGGATCGCATCGCATCGTATCAGATCGCATTTCACCTTCTTCTCTTTCAGGTGTCACCGATAGGCATCTTTTAATGCACAGGCAGTCCGCAAGACCTCGAGCCTAAGGGCTAAGATACTGGGCTCAAAGACTCACGGCTCTCAGGTCAATGTGAGAATACGGAGGCAACACATTTTACAGCTCCGAACACACACACACATAAGTATTCCTTGACGGTTTCCTTACTTTGGTCAGTGGTCTGTTGTTGTTTTCGGCATCTTCGAGAAAGAAGAAAAAATGCAGCAGTGTGGTCCGAAAATTCTCATTAAGCGAAATATTCACATAATCCCGCATTTATTTGATATGCGTTGCACGATAAAAAAACAAACTGAAGGACCTAACAAAATAACAACAAAGTTTTTTGTGCGTGGCTGTGTGTGTGAGCGTGTTGTTTAAGTATATTTCGGACGGGCTGTCGCATTACAGGTAACAAGAAGATGTTGGGCTCTAGATTTGGCAAACAGAGCAGAGAGATATGTGAAAGGAGAATGAACTCATTTGTAGTTTGTGACTCAAAATGAAAGGTTAATAAACACTTGCAAAGTTAATTCAATTATTAATAATTAAAAATTCTTTATTTATTCTCTTTTATTCATTAATCTTACGAAATTCTTTTAGAATATTAAAGACGATTGAAAATCAAACAAAAGTACACAATTTCTATAGGCCACCTCAAAAATCTTTTAAATTAGCAAAATCATTTCAAAAATTCCCAGCTGCGTGGTGCGAGCAACAAAAACTCAAAATAAACGACGCTACAAAGTATGCAACATGCAAAAGCCGCAGTCAAACGTGATGCGGTTTCTATTTTCCACAAGTTTTTCGTCAAGTAAGAGTATATGATACGAAACTAAGGGTGCGAATATGAGCTGCAGTCGCACTAAAGGTGCATACCAAAAATATCAATTAATTTTAATTAAATGAAAAGCATTTTTTTTTTAGAACTCATTTATTATTAATGTACGTTCTTTAAAGTGAATCCTTTTATTATCAACTTTACATTTACTTCGCATCAAAGATTCACATGTTTACACCCAGTGTAAGTCCCAATCTTAGACAAATATTATTGTGCAAATTGGCATAATGTTACACATAGCTTTCGGCCATAATCTTTCAGCTTAAGATTGTTTCTACATCAATCTATATTACCCCTGAATACTGCTGAACACTAAACACTTCCGCCTTGAACTAAACACATAATGATGAAACGCATATTCTACTATACTGTGTGTACAAGATGATTGATGACATACAAAGTAGTTTGCATGAGATCTCTGCCATAAGACCCTCTAAACACAAACATGTGCCGCGGATTGGTTTCTCAGTTGAAACTGAAACTAAGACGCAGATGGAGTTGGAGATGGAGATGAAGTCTGAACCTTGGTCAGTTGTAATCCGTTCAACTGTCACACAAAGTTTGCTGTAGCCTGTTTTGCTTTGCTAATCGCCAATGACAATGACATTGCATATACCGCAAATCGTGGGCATTACTTATGAATATGTTTGTTTGTGGAGAACACCAAACTGCGTTTGAGTGCAATAATTGAAATATATCCAACTACGACTGCAGTTTTATGACTTTGACGTAAAACCAATTGCCATTAAAATGAATTTGCCTTTCTTGTAGTTGCGTTTCATGTTTCCTTCTGTATTTTTGATCGTTTTGGGGGCTTTGTTAAGCGGCTTACAAAAATCTTGCGTCTTTTTCCCCGGTTTGCTTGTATTTAACGAAAAGATTAACAACAAGCAATCGCAGAATCTGATTTTTTTTCTTTCTCATTTTTCTGTCACAGGGGTTGCTGAGGGAGTTGCCCAAAAAGCTTAATTACAAGTCACATGAGAAGGTGGTTGCAACAGGAGGGTTGTGGGTGCTGGAAACGGGACATGGGACAGTTGGATGTGATTTTGCAACTTTGATATGATATTGAAGTTTGAAATACAATACGATACAAATGGCCAGAAAATCAATTGAACATTATGCTGAATGATTACCAATATTAAATAATATAAACAACTAGCACAACAATTACTTACATTAATTAGATTATGTTAATAGAACTATTAATAACGAGCAGAGTAATTTAAATGAATATATTTCAAATTTGATTTCGCTTTGCTTTCAACTTGTTTGCAGCAAAATGTTGATTTGTCTGTTCAATTTTGCTGACTCGATTGCTAATTAACTAATGAAAATTGAGCTTCAGTTTTGTGCAGGCGTCTGATTTTGGTTTTGTTATAGTTTTCCAGTTGCACTGCTGCAAGTTGCAAGACTCCAGTCAGACTCCGAGTTAGACAATAGGCGGCTAAGACAGGCCATCAATCAGAGCGGCAGTTAACAGAGATAGACAGAGAAAGATAGAAAATTTTGATTTGTGAAACCTTTGAAAAGTGATTTACATGAACGCGTGTGTCTTTTGTTTAATTGTTGCCTGCCCCACGCTCACAAGCCGAATAGAATTTCTTTGGCTGCAGTATGTCTAGATAATTGATTAATTTACACACACACACACGCATAGTTTACCCTCTTGCTTTTAATTATGCGTTACCAGCCATCAACGGGCCAATAAATCATAATCCATCAAAGATTTTGCGGTACATGTTGCGTCTACGTGTCGGCTGCCACCGTTTCGCCAAACGTCTGTTACCGATTCTGCCCCTGCCCCATTCACAGCCCTCGCCATGTCATTCAGTTAATGCGCAACGTTTAATTGAAGTAGCTGAGCTAAGCGCTAACTATGAATTGGCAGCTTCTCAAGTCGAAACCAAAACGGAAATGAATACTTGGCCAACTAGTACTTAATGTCCAAAATAATAATAAAAATAAAAATAAAGAAAACACATAATAATAAGAAAAGGTTTTCACAATTAACCGCTTGAAAGGATGCGGACGGGTCGACAAAGTCGTTGAATAAGTCGCTCTACCCCCATAATACAAAATCGACTTCAACAACTTTTTACCCCACTAACATACTATAGAGAACAAGTCGGGAATGGCGAGGCCGGAAAAGGGCTGATGGTGGGGCGTGGCTGAGGACCCCCCGTTGACTGTTGGGCAGAGACGCCCCTTCAGTGCGTCGCTTGATTACAATCACTTGAAACTTGTGTAGGCAGTTTTGTTTTGCAATTGCAATTTAACCCTTAGTTGGGTTCAAAAAAAAGCAAGGAAAATCAAATTTTTGTGAATTTCTAGAAAAAATATTACTAAGGATTTTATTAATAAAGAAATGTAAAATTTTGTATACCTAAACAAGGAACTTTTACGTGAAGTATTTATAAATATTTTTTGTATGATTATCTAAGGGTTAAAGTGTGTACAATTTGTAGGGTAACATTTGCGTATCCAGCAATTGCGAGCTGTGTTTACAATATTTCTAATGCCTGCTGTTGCTTTACGACTACAGCGAAAAGGCTGAACCTATAATTTGATTCGATTTTGAAAATGGCAACAACAACAACAACAACCAAAACAATGCAACATGAAAATGCGATTGAACTTTTGTTGGTTATGTCAAATTGGGGAATGAGATCTATGGTTGTAAAATAGAAGGGATTTCGACTGATATCTATATGGAAGGGAAAGAGTAAAGAGCTTGTATTGATATTAAATTGGAACGAGTATATTTTTGATTGACAGTTGAACGATAGAAAGAGAGAGAGGGTGTGGGAGAGAGAGCGAGAATGCTCCTTCTATGAGGAAAAGGCATTTGTCTTATTTAGACAACGGCGAGTTGGAAGTAGAAAAAAAAAGCTGACGCCACATCAGCATCAACGTCAGCGCTGCAAATCGCATTAAGGACTCTTAATGAAACTTACTGCATCCCGGGGTATGTGCCACACACACACAGGCATACACAGTCTCACGCATGTTTGAGTGTGTTTTGTATTCGTTGTTGCGATGATTGATTTCACGCCAAAACAGTTTCAATCAGCATTTCCGTTCCAAGTTAGTTTCTATTTTCTTTGCTCGCTTTCTTATTGCATTATGTCGATTTTGAGTATGGGTTCATGGCGGTTTTTTAGGCGCAGCTGCTGCCAGCGGAAAATGAAGTTGCGTCTTGGGAGTCGTTTGCGGCAATCTGTTACGTTTTTACATAGCAAAAACTGGGTCAGGGTCTGCTGAAATTGTTAAGTATTTATTATATTCCATATTTGAGGCTTGATTTACTTAAATTGTTGATATTTCCCTCTCACCCGCTCTCCTCTCCCTTCTTTAGTCGCTTGTCTAGACGGACATGCACAAACCTGCCGTGTGGCGCATTTATCCTTGTGCCAGACAGCGATAAATTTATTACCTATTTAGCTTTAATAGCTTGGCTCGTTTTTATGATGTTCCCACTGACATTTCACATGTCTGTGTGTGTGTGTGTGTTTGTTATTTGGGGGCGACAGTTTAATTTGTGATTAATTGACGTTAAAAGGGTTTAACAGCCTCCGACTCCAGCTTTGATTCCATTTGACATGCCACTTGATCCACACACACACACTCGCACGCACACACAGCCCATCACTTTCACTCACTTTCCCTTGATAAAACAAAAAATTTAAAGGGCGTGGCATGAACTCAATTTGCGCTTTATACTAGAACGGAAATTGCTTCATGAGTGCGGATGTTGAATATAAAATTTATTTCGGGCATTTAATCAACATGCTAAAAAATCAAATAAATAAATGCAACCTCTCAAAGTCCCAAATCCAACTGTTTCTTCTTGTTTTCAAAAGCCCACATCTTTATCAAAACTAATGAAATTTTCTTGAGGACCCTTTTCAGTCTTAAACAGTCGTCTAGTTTGATTTTGTATTCGAAATGGTATTAATTTAAAAGTAATTAATATTTTTGTTGACATTTTTGATTAGAAAATTGCTGAAGAATATTATTTTATATAAATTTATTGTAGGAATTTTACTTCTCACCAAAAAGTATTTTATTTAAAATAAATCAAAGTATTTTATATGCAATCTAAGGTATCAAAGTGTTTGTTAACTCAAATAGACTTTCAGTGAATACAATTAAAATTGTTCATGTTGTTAATGAAGACAATTAGCATGCGAAAACATTTAGCTAACACTCAAGTCTTGCCGCAGGCTATTCATTTCCGTCATTACCGCATTTTACCTGCCTACCTGACAAGCCGCACCGACAAAACTTGACTACAAAACTTCCGTTTTTGAGCCGACTTTAAGGAAAGTTAGAAGACGAGCAACAACTGCAAATGACATTAATAGTCCAAATACGTGCGACTCCAACTCTTCAAAATAAAACAAAGAAATAACACACACACACACACAAGAACACACAAAAATCTCCCACGCCTTGTTACTCGAGTCGTGGCGGCAACTAAAAGTCGAGTGGTTAAGCGGTTTGAATGAATGGCTTGAGTTGTGTGGTGTTCCGTATTCCACACTGACCGCTTGATTAACATTTTCTACAACAATTTCTCTCCGGGCCATCATCATATTAATATGCTTGCCCGTCTGTGGCCAATATGTCAACGAATTCCTAAGCGGAACACGTACACGAAAACACTCGAAATTCGTGGAATGTGTTTTGTGGTCGAAAAGGACACGACTCCAACTCGGACTTCGACTTGGACTTGGACTTGTACTTGCCCTTGGTCGTGTGTGTTTGCAAAGTTTTAATGCGTTTAGCGTTCTGTTTCGGTTTCTCTTTTTTTTTTTCGTTTGAAAAGAAGCAGAGGTGAAGAGTTAATGCGACTGCGTCGCTGCCAAATGTATTCCCCAAATCCCAGAGAGCAGCAGCAGCGACACAACCTAAAGATGAAATCACTTTCACAAAGTGCTGAGCGCCAGACAAACGCAACAGACTCCCTGCGAACCAAACCCCCTCTGCATTCAAAGCTTATCCCTGAAGTATTTGCATAGAGTAAAGATGTGTGAGGGGAGCAGTGGGGGGTAAGTTTATCTAGCCGTCGACACGACTAACCAATTTTAAGCAAATTTAATGCACAAAGGACATGCACAGATTTCCAGACAGTCACCAGCCTTTGTCTTTAATGTCTTTTATAATTGAATTCAATGCAAAAATTCATGTACCCTTGATTACACTGTCTCACAAAAGTATAAAACGAATTTAATAAACAAGTTATGCTTTATTTTGAAGTATTTAAACTACTTTTAAAAATGAGTAAATATTCCATACTTTTGTTTTGAAACCCAATAAGTTTTAATTCCTTCTTCGACGAAATATGCTTTGCTTAAAAAATAACTTCTTTAGTTTGATTTCATTTGCTTTACAGTGTTTAACGTCAAGAGCAACAGACACAACAGCGATTCATATGCGAGTTCATTTCGTCATCTCTTGCCATCATCAGTTTTCACCAGTTTTTCCATCGTGCTGTTGTTGTTGCTGTTGGTGTTGGTGTGCCTCTTGTCTGGCTGCCATAGAGCTGCATCCTTTGTGGCGCCGAATCGGTATCTGAATGGATTTGGCTTTGGCATTCACAATTTACATTCGCATGTAGTCATGTGCACATATCAGTTGTCTGGCAGCTGTCTGCGGCCTTGAATCGTCCCAAAGTCAAAGCCACAACTTAATCGCTCTTTGGAGAATAACAACAACAACAACAACAGCAACAACATTTACAACTGTCAAATTGCAATAATAACGAGCTCAACAAATATGAAATTATTTCATTTCCGATTGCCGCCGGCATTTGTAGATTGTTTAATTAAAATGTTGACATGCAAGAGTACAAATTTGCGAATTTTGAAATACACTTTACGACTTGTAAGCTTACAGTAAATTATCAGAACAATTATTGATTTTGAAAGCCTCTTTCAGCTTTTGATTAAATTATCCTTTCGAGTAGCGGATACTTCTAATGCTTACACAGCTAAGCTTATAAAATAAACTCACAACGTTTTCTCAACTTCATACAATATAAAACAAAAGGTTTCCAGATATAAATACACACACAATGTGATATTAAAGTTCCATTAAGAATTGAAGGCTCATTGAACTCCGCCAATTGTCAGTTGATGTTAATTTTTTTGGGGGTAAACTGTGTGGTTTAGCAACCCTGGTCGATATTTTGTGGTCATGAAACTAAAGAACCGCCAAGTGGCATAGCTAATGCCATGTCATGGGCTTCTTGTGACGGGAGCAATACCGTAACGTTTGAACTCGGCGTCGGCAACGGCATCGGCTCTTCGGTAATAGAGCGGTTTCGGGCGTATGAGTGTGAGTGTGAGTGTCGCCTGCCCCTTAGGAGCACTTCAATTTGGGGGCACGCGCACGCTCTGGCACTTCCTTGCGCCTGCCTGGCCACAGAAGTGGAACAAATGGGCGCAGGACGTGAAATCGTGAATCGAGACTAAGGCTGAATGGATATGCAAAGACCTGACTCAGCTGCCTTTGCCTGCTTTGCATGCACTGTACAAAATGGCATTGTGGCAAGCAATATCATAAAACAATAAATCCAAAAAACTTAAGGAATCGTTAAATATATGGAAGAAGAAAAAATATTTGTAGAAAGCATTTTATAGTTTAAATACAATATATTTTTATATAAACTTATAACGATAAGTGCTACAAGAAATTAGTTCTCGAATTTTGCACAGTGTAACTGGCAACTTTAAGCCGATAGCAGCGTCCTCGCCGTCGTCATCAACATCGGCGGCATTTTCAATTTCATGGTTAATTGTTTTGCACGCAGCATTTGGTTGCCCGGAACGTCCACGAATCGAAAGATGGAGTGCAGCAATGGCAGCGGCACGAAGCGCCTTCAATGCCACATTAAGTTTCATAATTAGCACAACAAATGATTGGAATCCACATGCAAATTGTCTCGTTGCAAATAAGCAACATATGGATGATATCATATACATAAATGTACATATGTTGGCATATAGAGTTGTACCATATAGTAAAAGGGACAAGTGCGTTTCTTGGCTTTTCTTCTCTTTGATACACAACTACTTTGTGTACTTGTGACAACTGGCAGTTGTTTCTTTTGCAGCTGCTGCTCTTGGTTCTCACTTTTATCTTTGACATTTACTAATGACAAATTTATTCACGCTGTCACTTAGTCGCCCAGTATTCGCTGTCACGAAATGCTTTTGACTCGGCAATTCCTATTCGTATTTTTTTTCCGTTTCCCATTGTTCGAGCTGGAAAATGTCCTGAACCTGCTGCTGCTGCTGCAGTAAAGTGTCAGAATCAAGATTTGTTTGCACCACTTTAATTAGAACTTTTTCCTCGATTTCGATTTCAATTTTAACGATTGCGATTCTGAGTCCGATTTCAATTCCATTGAAGTGCTGCTCTTTGATCTCTTCTATTCACGACACACTTCTACAAGATGATTGATTGATTTCCACAACAAAGTCACAAAGTCTCTCTCTCTCTCGCTTTGGCTAAGTAATTAATCAACTACGAGTACCATAAATAAATGACATTTATGGCATCAGTTGCAAGACGGCATCAGTCCCAAAGACCAAAAAGGGCAAGCCAAGCACAACAACAACATTACCAGTAATGAGCAATCTTCAAGAAAATATTATTTAATTAAGAGAAAAAATACTCTACAAATGTTTTAAAAGAAAAGCGCTTCCAGGGTATGTGCAAAACACACCCATCTTTATGCCCATTACGCTGACAATTTTGGTGGTCGTGTTTATCAGTTCTGAAAAAATCATCAACTCCACGATCATTAAACCTCATCCACACACAAATGCAAATCCTCGAACTGAAACAAATTTTTGTCCGGGCGATCGGTTAACGAAAGCGAAACAAGATCTTGATGGGCAGTCATTTTGCCTGGCGCTGGATTTAAGGAAACGTTTTGCCAAGTTTGCTTTTAATGCGCACCAGACACGCACATTCAAAACCGAGAGAGTTTTGGTACGAGGCAAGAGCAAAACAAGTCATTTTCAGCGAATGGAATACGATTAATGAATGCTTAACGCAATAAATTTGTAAAATATCAACAATGCACAACGAACCAAATTATTGCCGCTTGAATGGCTCGACGAAGAGTATTACTTGTATTGTATTGGCCAGGGCACGCCCCGAGCTAATCACAAAAAAATGTGAAAAAAAAAACAGCATAAATAAAAGTACTACTACACATAAATATTTTACAAAAGGGTTGAACAAACGAAGCCAATAATAAAAATAACTGCCTGCAAGTGCTTCCGCGCAATTTCGTTTCAATAAACAATGCCACATCAAGGCAAGAAGCTGGCGCCGAGCAGCTTTTGAGGTATTTCTCCCGCACCCCTGCATCCCTCTAAACCCAAAGTATTTTGTCAGCGGCTCTTTGATTTGTCTAGCTGCCTACACATAATTGGCCAACGTTCGGGGCATTGCGTCGCTTCGAGTGGCATGAAACTGCTGTCCCTTGGGAGAAACTTGGTGCTTATCGGTTTGGGTTTCGATTTATATATTTTTTTTTCGCTTTGGAAGCACACAGTTTGAATTGTCTTTTAAAACTGTTTACCCACGCCCCGTAATATGTAAATTAATTGCTTAACTTTACAGATTGAAGACAGAAAGAATGCATGAATTGAGAATTTCGAGAATAGATTCTAAAGTAATCTACAGTGTCTAATCTAAACTTTTGTAATCGAAGAGAAGAAAAAACTTAATCAAGTTTTATCGGAAAAGTAAGAGTGAATAATAATAAATTATATGCTGAAGATTTTCAGATTTTATTATAAACATTTCCTACACACTCTTTCTTTCTTTGACAAGCATTCTAGTAATAATTAAAATTTAAACCCCTTTTCGTATTAAACATTTTCCAAAGCATGCGCCTTGATAAATAACCTTAAACAACAATTTCATGAACGTCTCTGATAATGAACTTCCTATTAAATGCCATTAAATGCGTATTAATTATGCATAAACTCAATTTCAAAGACTTTCAAAGCTCTACCCTTGGCCTAGGCCCCTTAAATACTGAAGCACCACAAACATCTTGTCAGCTTGTGTAAAATAACATTTTTAATCAAGCCACAGAATGAAAGCACCTTCGTTTTCATCTTGATCAACATAAGGAACAGATTGTTAACGGACGTCGTCGTCATTAGTAGGCGCAAATATTTGCATAATGTTGCAAGAATTTTCCAGATTTTCCCCATTAACGGCCAACGTTTTGTGGCAATTGAGTGGACAGGTGTCTTCAGCTAAAAATGGCGCATAATCCTGACAGAGTGAAATATTTATAATGGCTAACATTTATGCGTTTACCCTGTAACGAAACTGTCCAATGCTAATTCTAAGTAATTCGAGAACTGAAAAATAAAAATTTGTGTGACAGTTGTTGGGCTAATCCCCAGCACAAATGTCATGAAAAGAGAGAGGGAGGGAAAGGGAGAGAGAGGTGTCAGCAAGCCAAATGTAATAATTTTAATGATTTTTCATAAATGCAAAGTCCAAGTGGGTTGGAGATGGTAGAGGTAGAGATGGAGATGGAGAGGGTTGGCACGCGTTCTACGTTATGGTAAAATGCTAACATACTACATGCACTTAAGGGTAGCCTTATGCATAGTAGTAAGGGTTTGCCTTTCTCCCGCTGTTATGACATCGCCCCTCATCCGGGCTGCACCCTTTTCGGCCTATTAAACATGGAGACTACACACCACTGAGCGCATTGTTGTTGCTCTTATAATTGCGCATATTTTAAAATATAAATTAGCAACGCTGTAGCTAAAATTTCAATAGCGTTTTAAATGCCCGCCAGGCACAAAATGTATTCAAGTGTATTCATTCTACTGCATACATGCAAAGCTGGGAGTGTGTTAAGTTCTCTGACTTTTAACAGCAACATGTGATGGCTTGATAAGGGGCAACAGAGAGAGAGGAAGTGGGTTGCCTTGAACTTGTCTGTTGCCCACTCTTTTGAAACATAATCATGCCACAGACGACGCGACGTTGCCTTGTTACAGACAGCAGATACATCCATCCATCCATGCATCAGGCGTCAACATTCATTCTGTGGCATTCGCTTTGCCATTTCATACATAAAACACAAATGCAGCAGAGAACAGAACAGTGTGTGAAGTAGTTTGTCAACTGTGTGGTTTACTATTCTATGATAGAAATCCTTTGTTTTCTATTAACAAATATACCCTGTTAAACAAATGTAATGGCAAAGCTTCAGTCTTTCTTTTTATGAGCTTTAATTGGCTGTTTTTGTAATACTTTGTCTAACTTTGAACTAACTTTTAAAAAGTATCCCATGTCTATCAATATTTTTGGTGCGTTTTGTATTTTTATATTTGAGCATAAATAGCAAACACTTTTCAGATTTGCCGCTTCAAATATAAAGCTCAAGCTGTAGCTGAAGCTGCAGCTATAACTGAAGCTGACGCCTGCCTTGGCGCTACATTTATCACTGCCAAATCGGGGCAAGCGTTCATCGCAGCCCCTTCGGTTGGTGCCTTGAGGGATGGAATGGGATCTCGGGACTAGTGCCAAAGCCTGGACAGGTTGGAACAAAGCGTTGGAGTGTAAATGGAATTCTAGGAAATGAAATTGCACATGGCAAAAGGCAACGTAAGAAAATAAGCAGAAAAAAACATATACGAAATAAGAAATGTTGTTAGGTGAAATGCAGCCACATGATTGCTGGATTGTTGGATTGTCGGATTGTTGGGTTCTTGTTTTTGAGTTATTGGTTTTGAATTGATGTGGTGTGCTGTAGTCGACATCTTTTGAGCTCAGAACTCAGAGCTCAGAGCTCACAGCTCAAAGCGCTTAGAGATTTCACTTAAAGCTTTATACAAATGCTTTTTCATAGCTCTGTTGACACATGTGTGGCACATGACATGGTACACAGTGTAGACGATTGTTCAGATTTGCATTGAAATATACTTTAACTTTTTGTAGAATACTATGAATTGGTTTACCAAACTGAAAATTTGGTAATGCATTTAAAATGCTTAGTTCAAATAAGTTAAGGGAATGTTTTTTATATGATAAACAAGTTTTACTTAGCTTATAATATTTTGTTTAAGCTTTACTTGATTATTTTATCTAGTGCATTCCCTTTTCGACTATACTTTACACTCTTTTACTAGCTCGTTAGCTTTTTTTTCTGTTTTTGATTTACCAAATTTGTCGCAGTCACATTTTGCATTTGCATTGGACACGTGTAACTACGTTCCAACAATGCAACAACTTGCAGCACTTGTAACATGCTACAAAGTTGTGAATTGAAATTTAACAATCGCTGTAAAACACACACAGACGAACAACAGCATTAGGCAGGGTTTTGACTAAAAGTTACCCTCTGATGAGAATTTATGAACTTACTGATAGATTATAATGTTTAATAAATATTCAAACTTAGGGGTTAATTAACTTCTATATAGATTCTTACACCCTTCATAAAAAAAAAGACGCACATGTTGCAATTAGCTTTTGATAACGATCAAGGGGTTGAATACGTCCGCTTTTGACTTTATTAAGCTCATACTCGCTTACAAGGTATAAAGTGTAACATTTGTTGGCTTTGAGGTCTTTACGACTATTTAAAGCTTGCAGCTATTTTACTATACAAAAGCGAAAAAGTCTCTGCCAAACCCCGCCTCTCTTGAGAGACGCTTATCGTCGAGCTTTGGCATAAACTTTTTGCCAACCGCATTCAACACTCAACTTTCAACATTCGCATTCGCATTCGCCGCATCGAATCCAAGTGTGTTTGTGCCCCGTGTGTGCACTTCAGTTGCTGATAACTTATCTCTGTATATCTCTCTTTCGCTCTTTTTGGCTGGGGCGATGTCTGTTACAAATGCTACAATATTTATGCTCCCCATACGAACCGGAAGTTCGTATTATGATTTGCACATTATGCAAATTGCGCTATCGTAAATACCTTTTTCCCGCTTGAACATAAAGAACAATAAGCTCCGCCGTATGCACATGATAAATGTGATAAGCGTGATATATATTTGGCAACAATGCGAATCATATAACTTATAAGGCAACAGCTCTGTAAATGCAACTTGTTTAGCTTTTTTGCTTATAGCTATAAAATGTGACTTGTTTCATCTTGTTAATTTCTTCATCACAATTTTGTTTCCTTTTCAAATATGAAATTAAGCTAATTGCAAATTATCACATAGCAAAGGGTTTTTTCTCTTAGCTGTCGCTAAGCTTAATGAGCTTAAGTGTATTTAAGGGATTTAAACGTAAACATAGACACGAAGGGCGCTTAACAAATTACTTTTTTATTAAAATAAATATTTAAAAGCTTTAATCAGATAATGTCATACACCAAAGAGACATTATTGATGTTAAGAATGATGAGAAATCTTAAATGGAATATGTTTTGAAACAGTTATTCGAGAAGGACATAGCTAAGGTACCTATAGAAATGTCCTTTTAATCTCTTATACCTATCAGACGAGGTTGTTTTCATGCCAGACCACTTTGCATATCAATTTTATGAAGAACCTTAATGATATCATCCTTATTGTCAAACTGAATGACAGAAAGTATATTGGATATGATTGATTTATGCACCACATTGTGGCGGCTAAATTATAAACGTTGTTCTCCACATCTGATCAGATATGCAAATTGATGATGTAGTCTGTCTTAAATTGGCAACATTTGATTTGCAATTTTAAAGTCTTGCGCCAAGTGCTAATATGCAAAAAATGAAGAAGACAGGGAAAGAATGAAAGAGTGAAAAATAAACTCAAGCGACGACAATGGTACTCACAATTGTCACTTGAGTTTGCTTGCACACACTGAATGCAAATGAATATGAATATGAAATATGAGCAGGAATGAAAATAAAGAACAAGAACGAAAATTGGGTTAGTTAAAAGTGATTGACGAGAAGTTGCCCTGCAAGTGGAATAATTATGATTGGACTGAAAGAATTTAAATACATATTATAAACATCTTCTTGGAGGAACTTTAAGTGCAGCTCCTGACATAGACTTTTGATTATTGCTGGATATATAGAAAATATATTTATCAGACAGTCTGCACTCTTCACGAGCACCACAAATATGCCTTTGTCTCAGCGGGATAGCTTTAAGAATTGCATCGTAGAACTGTTTGAATTGTTGATTGTTTGGTGGTGGAGGCTGGTCATAAAAATATGATTCATTGTAAACACTCGGACTTGCGAGTGACTTCCGCTACGTTGAGCAAAACGCATGAAATATTTATAAATCCATCCATGAAGCATTCATAAAGTGGATGAGACTTGAGACTTGGATGAGATGCGGAAGGTGTGTTGGGGTAGGATTGGGGTAGGATTGGGAGTGGGGGAGTCGCTGCATGTGATCACTCATCATCGACAACTTCAAACGGGAATGGAACGTGTTGCCACTTTAACTGCCATTTAAATACACAATTTGCACAGTGCCAAAGAAAGACATGAAAGGAGCTAGGAAGGTTGTTATTACGCTTTGGGGGTTGGGGGAGAGGGGTTTGAAGGGTAGGGCAACTGCCTGTGACATTTATTGGCCGCATTATATCAGCGCCAGCAACAGCACTCACAACCCCCAAGGGATATGCAACCGAATCTGCAGCTGAGTGTCGCTTTGGTCTATTATATTGAGAGTTTTTTTCTTCTTTTTCTTAGCTAAACGCTAAAAATTTGTGCATAAAATCTGAACTGGGCTCCGTCAGGTTACGGCCAGGCAACGTCGGCAATTTATCAATGCTGGCGGCAGCCTACGAGAAAACTATCTAGCAAACTTTTGCAGCGCCCCCACGTGAATGCCTAGCTGACTGACTGGCTGTAAAGTTTTTTAGTATGGCGCCGCGGGCGGGCCGCTGCAGCTGCAGTTGAAACAAAACCGAAAACCGAAAAACCCGAGAATCCAAATCTAAACTCGCGAAGCCCAACAAAATTTTTTTCTTTATTTTTTTTTTTTTGCCAGGCAACACGATGCGGCGCTAACGAGGACAAGCGTTTATGTCAAAACCCAATACGTGATGCATTTAGCTGAGCTGACTTTGCACCCAACTCTACCTCTCTCTCTCTTCTTACCACTCTATCTATCTCTCAGAAGTTTCCCACTTCGCTCACACCTTAGCTCTGGCTTGCTGCAGTTATTTTAAATGCATTTTGCTGCAAGTCGACGACAGGATTTACACGTTACGCCATTCTTGGTCTAATTGGATGGCCAAACGTTGAATACTTTGACGCAAATCACACTTCAAGTGCTTTAAAAAAGGGCTAAACAGGCTATACTAAAGTTAAATGCATTTTTGGAAGCATTGTAAAAAACTATACTTGCTTTCTTCATTTGATTGCCTGTCAAGTTTTGTAACTTGCATTTAAATAACATTTCAATTTATTGCTGAACATCGCATCATTTGCCAAAAAATACTTGGACCAACAGTTTCATTTGGTATTAAGTAAATCCTACGCAACAAACACAATCCAATCTATTAATTTATTTTTTTTTACTTGTCGACAACAATTCGTTCGTTGACAAAATTAATGATTGTCGCAGAAAAACTTTTTCTCAAAACTGAGCCTAAGAATTTTTTTTTTTCAACAACTTTTGGATTACTTTGAGGGTAGCCAACAATGATTGTTGTTGTTTTGTGAGTTTTTGCTGTTGTAAATATACATCTATCATACAGGTCTTAAGTATTTTTCACAATTTATTTACGTCACCTGGCACTTGCCACTTGCCACTTGCTACTTGGCAAATTTTGCATATTTCTCCATTAGTTCGAGACGAGTTTGTGTTGTTTTCATTACCATCATTTGTTGTCGTTGTTGCAGTTGGTTTCGATGTTGTTACCAAGTTTGCTTTTTTCCCAGTCGTTTTTTTGTGTTTGTTTAGGATGGAGGAGGTGTCAGGTGGAGAGAGCTGCCAATTTGACACTCTTAAGGATTTTGCAAGCTTGACATGCGTAACGCCATTAAATTAATCAATTGCTCAACGCACACACCCTTCGCTGTCAGCGCCACTCTTCAAGTTAATGTTGTTGTATTTTTTATTTGGCGTTAAAAAATTTACAACTTTTTTCAATCAGCGCTCGATTTGCCAATGCTTCGAAGCGTGGCTCCTGCGGTTGATTTCGATTATTTACCGGTGGAAACTTTTGGTTTCTATCCCTGTCGCGGTATAGTGGCAATTTATCATTAAACGGTGAAATGTTGCTCAAAGTGCAACTTAAACAATAAGAAATTGAAAAAAGGGCTCTTGAGAAATGCCTTGAGAGTTGACAGTTGACAAGGAAATCGAATATTAAATTAGTAATTATATTTTAATGTGGATGGAGGAAAAGATATTCCAATGAAGTAAAGCTTTTTACTTTTAAAATTCTTTGTAAAAAAAACGTTCTTCTCATAAAACAATAAAGTTTTAGTGTAATCATTTACTCATAACTTTAACATATATCGTATAATTTCACTGTCTCTAACGGAGTCAAATTATATTTAATATTCAATTTCAATTTGGCAATCGTAAGAGAACACTTAAGATTTACGATGGACCCGCATTACTTGTACTCGTATTTGCATTTTCTTCATATGATTTTATGACCTGATTTATGGATACAATAAAAAAGACACAGCGACATATGTATCTTTCATAAAGCGAAGCGATCGTTATGTTTATGAGATGGTCACAGGTGCGCCGTATACAAAGTAAAATGCAATATTAAGGAGCGTTAAGAGTTTCTAAAGAATGCAATCGTGTGGGGAAAAGAGATTGAGAACTTTAAGAGGTCAGAGAGCTTTATGGCTGCCGTTTCAACAACAACAACTGCAGCACTCGCTTATGGCCACTAAATGGCAAACTAACGGGAGACAACAGAGAGTTTTCACTTTTATTGCCAACATTTAACAGGCCATGACACAAACACGAAGCTTTTGGCCACAAGCGGCTGCGGCGGCGGCGGCAACTTTTTCATCATCAATTTGCTTTATGGCTTGGAAACGGCGAGAAACGGTGCAGCCACTTGTCATAACAGCGTTGAGTTTGTGCAGATACAAGATACAAGATACAAAAGTGCAATAGCCAGCCAAGCAGACAGGCAGACAGGCAGTTCTAGCAATCCATGTAGCCTGTAGTCTGGCATTGTCATTTCCACTTTGCCAACATTTTCACACCCAAGCAGCGACAATTTGTCTGCCAGTTTGTTGAGATTGGGTAAGGTGATGCCGTTGGTGGAGAGAGGGGAGCTTGGAGTGTAACGAGAGTTGCCTGAATGTGTTTAGCCGGGTCGCATGTCCGTGGCGTGTAACTGGCTTGTATCTTTTGTAGCTTCTTCTCTCCCTCTCTCTCTCTAACTGTCTATGTCTGTCTGTTGGAGCTGGCAACTTTTGACGAACATGTAAATCTGGCAGTTAAACGTGAAAATAATATCCAAAAACAGCTAAGTCATTTTCAAATAGTTTTTAAATAACTAAAATATCTGTAGAAAATTGTGCTTGATTGTTATTGGCTAAGCTAAACCTTGCTATTTTTAATAAATTCCATTTTATGCAAAATAACAAAGCAAAAATGCTAGATTTGTGTTAGGAAAAAAACGGATAGAATGTTCAACACTGCCTGGTCTGGGCACCTTTGGCTGACCGCCGTCGCTTCAGCGATTTTGTCAACATTATTCAAGCATAAACATGACCCAGCACAACTCGAGACGAGGAGCTGACGAGCTGGCAACGTGATGCCACGAGTCCACGAATCCGAATCCAGTTGAGAAAGAGAGTCCAACAAATGGTGCAAAACGTTCGGAGCAAGCATTTAAACGTCGTTAGGTTTGTACAAATCAAGATAAATGGCCACGAAGCACATGAGTGCCACTGAGTGGGTGGGTGGTGCACGTGGTTCAGGTGGACTTGTCTTGTTTGCATAGGACAATGCAAAGTAGTAGCTAAAGAAAAAAAAAACTAATTTAAAAATTCAAAATTTAACTAGAAAGTTTCGTTGTAGTAGAAATAGTACTTACTAAGGGTGTTACAAGACTATCAGAACAATTTTTAGTTAACTTGTTGACGTATTCTTAAGCAAGTCAAAAAATCAGTTTGCGCATAAGTATTAACAATATGCTCGTCACTTATGAATATTGTTGATAAGAAGAGAGAGAGAGTTTGCTATCCTTTTGGCAATGGCAAACCACAAGCAAAGTTTATTGCTAAACAATTTCCGGCCATGCGTTCACATTATTAGCATATTGACGAACCAGGTCCCAAAAACTGTCTAGTCATAAAACTTTTACCAGGGGCTTAGTCGAATTTTGATGGCAAGCTTCTAACTTTGACTGAACACAAGTCAGAGCACATTATTATTGCTCGAGCTACTCAAAGACATCATGCCACACATACTGAGACTTAATCTAAAGTACGCGGAGTAGTCAGAAGGGGATACGGCGGTGCTTATGCTATGTATGTAAAATGAAATTAAGTTACAGTTGAGTAAGCATACTGTATCTTTGGCTTATAAAAAAGGGGCCATATAAATTGGCTGCACAACAAGTTCATTTTAAATAGTGCATTGTGGAAGATATTATATACATATATATTACTGATTCTTCAAGAAAACGAACAAGGAAAAATTATTATTTCTTTGTAAGTAATATAAGAACCAATCCGTTTTGCATGTAATCAAAAATAGGAAAAAGAAAAATTTTATATATTTTTCTTTTGACTGCAACGACTAGCTTATAAGATAAGCATTCAATCATATCCATGCTATGCACATCATTAAACATCAAACGTCGGTGCTGCCTTATTTAAAGCATAAAACGCACAATTTACCGAGCATTTATACAGACAAACAAATGCTTAAGTTGTCCATCCACTCGAATATAAGGCGGAAGGCAACGGCAAACATAATCAGCATCATCACAAGGCACAAACTGATATATGCAGATATATATATATATATAGAGAGAGAGAGAGAGAGAAAAACACTCCATAGTTCAAATGCATTTCATAGACAAAACTGCAAAAAGTACAACAAACTGATATTCAATTAGCGCAATTATAAATAGTTGGTATTGCAGTTTGTATCAGCATCTGGCGCGTTTAAATCAAATGCGAATCACTTTAAAGCAACAATATTAATTAGTTAGTGTTTGCAAGTCTGCATGCGAATAATAATATATAAACTAAAATGACTCATTACTGAACTGCTTAATATTTAGTTTTGGGTAGTTTGTAAGATAAGCCATTCAGTAGCTCAAAAACTTTTCTTAAAATAAATACCATATCGCTTAGAAAATAAGAGAAAACATTTAAGCATATTACATATTAACACTATGTGGTGAGAACATAACCACAAGCTATGCTTCAAACTAACTTTATAAATGATAAGAAAACGGCTTCAGCTCATTGCGAAATTCTGTCTATATAAGCTTTAAATCAAATTCGCATTAGTTAGTGCTTGGCAGTCTTTAGTAACAAACGGTCGTGTCGAGACTTTTATATCATTAAAACGGAAGTGAAATGACAAAGTTCTACATTATTCAACTTCTCTGTTTGATTGGTTGTGTTCTATGCCTCGAGGTGGAAAGCACAACGTCATTTGAAGGCTTGGATAAACCGATTAACCAAAGCGAAGATGAGCTAAAGAAATTGGATCGCAACATCGGGCAAGAGACTAAGAATATGGATGTGGATCAATTGCAGGTTTCTCAGCCGCAAAATCAAGCTGTAGAGATATTGCTTGACATATTAGACGAAATCCGTGAACTATCAAACAATCTAACAATCGAGACATTAATGAAAAACATATTTAACGCAACCACAGAGAAACTTTTGTTCGAATTCAACAAAAAAATTGTTGATAAGAATATTGAAATAAAGGAACTTCAAACTAATTTTACGGCTGCCGAACAACTACTAAAAAATAATGAACTACTTCTATCATCATATAATAAAACAATTTCTGATAAAAACGCGGAAATAGACAATTTAATACAAGGTAAGTTAATGAAAAGTTTATACAAATACAAAGTCACTTATCGTTCTCTCTCTCTCTCTCTCTCTCTCTCCCTCTCACTGCGTGGCTTTCTTTCTGTACGTCTTTTAGCTAACAGAAAAATGAATCAGTCAACTTGTGACTTAGAAGGATTCAAGACAAACGAGCAAAATCTTAATAAAATAATATCGGGATTAAGTATTAATAATACAGAGTCAAAAGAACGCATTGCTCAATATCAGGCGAGTCTGTTGTTGAAGGAAAAGGAACTAATTAGTTGCCGCCATGAAAATGTTAAACTTAATAATCTCAATCAGCAACAATCAAGCATAAACACTGAGAAATCTATCAAGTTTCCTGATAGCTGTTTGAACTTAGATGGACCTCAAATGATACAGGTCAATGGTTCTGTATCTAATGTTGTTTGTGACAACAGTTATAAGAATGGTGGAATATTAATTCTAAAGCGCTTAGGTGGCAGCAACAATTTCAATCGGAGCTGGAATGATTACAAGAACGGATTTGAAATTTCGGGTAATGAATTTTTCATTGGATTGGAAAAATCTGCATCTTTTAACAAATTCACAAGAGTACGAACTAGTTTTTGTTTTAAAAGTTAATCGAAACGATTATTACGCTCGGTATCGAAACTTTAAAATTGGTGATGAGGCTAGCAAATACGCCATAGAGTCTGTAGGAGAATACGGTGGCGATGCTCCCGATATTTTAAACAGTAGAATAAATACGAAATTTACAACATACGATCAAAATAATGGTGGTTACTGGCGAGAAAACTGTGCTGAACAAAGTGGTGAACCCTGGTGGTATAATGCCAATTATTGTGGAGCAAGGTTAGTTATCAAAATATTACATTAAATTGCATTTAAAATTTATTTAACTTCTTACTACAGTTTCTACAAGGAAGTGGACGACTCGCAGAGCAGAAGAACCATATACTGGCCTCTTGGCCAATTTCTTGGATTTTATAATGCAGCATTAATGATTATTATCCCAAAGAATTAAGGGAAATAATATTCTCTTAAAAGGACATTTGCAGCACTGCATATCCTTTTAAGCACACTCCAATGGAGCAATGTTTGGCTAATGTTGCAATCGATAACAAATTAACTAGTTTAATCTCTTTGGTTTCAGCACCTACAATAACTACATATAATACATATTTATCTACTTATAATCACTAGAATTGTTAATACAACTGTGTCTGCTCCATTCGATAACAATTTCATGCTTGTTGGAGCGTAAGCTAAGCTGCATACTGCTAAGCCGCAAATATTCGCTTAACTTTCGCCGAAAAGCCAACGGCAATTAAATACTCGTAAATTAGTTGCAAATCTCCAGTTGAGAATATTCTGGATCAAAAACTGTTGGGTATGGTGAGGGGTAAGTGTTGTGCAGCTTATTTTGCTGAAATTGAATTTTTAAACCTACACCGAACTTACATTAATAGTTGTGGGCAAAGAAAAATAAATGCATACTATGTTAAAAAAAAATTAGTGAAATGAATTTTAGAGCATATTTTAACTATTTTTGTCTCTCTCTCTTTGCTATCAATACATTACTTTGAGCTCTTGTTTAAATGGAGTATATATCATGAAAACATATAAAATATCTGGATGTTAAGTCAATCAAATCTGTCAAAAATCCCTTGTCTAAGTCCATGGTGCTTATCCAGAATACCAACTGCACTAAGGAATGAGAACAACTTAAAAAATACGAAAGAATCTGAGAGCCAGCCACTAAACAGCAATTGCGAATCGTTGTTCAGGTGACGAAATGTGTTTTGAAAGTACGTGATGTGCCTCGTAAAGGCCCAAAAACAAAGGACATATAAATGGCGAACCGAGAAAAGGAAAGCTAATTCTCAAAGAGATAGAAAGAGAGAGAAAGAGGGGTGGTACAGTAAGCTAAAATGATCCCAAATCCCATGTGGGTGGCAGTCGCTGGCAGACAACAATGGCTGGCATAAGTTATAAAGCAGGAGAGTAAATGCAATCAATACGCATAGAAGGCACATAACAGGTATTACGCATTATGTATAATGCATGATATAGTAGGTACTACGTGTTAGGGCTGTACCTGGCCCTGTCTATGATGATGGTGATGATGCTACCTACTAACATGCAGCACATGAAAAATCAACGCCAAGCGTAATCTATTAAATTATCCTAATTTCATCACGCACCAAATCCCTTTAGCCGAGATCCGTTGCCGTTGAGAGACTGGTTGGATGTCATGCCGGGCACCCGCATAATAAATATATAAAAAAAAAAAAACAATAAAAATTTGCATAATATCGGTATAATATTTTAGCATTATGTAGCATGACAAAGGTGCAGAAAGTAACGGCATTATGTGGCAAACATTGCCAGCAAGATATGTTGCCAGCTCTTCCACATCAATTCAAAAACAAACGCGGAAAGCTGGGGGGCCCGATAATGGCACATAAATGCGGCAACACATGTTACCAAACATTTCCAAAAAGCGATTTTATTTTTTCGTACGCCTGCCAAACGCAGACAATTTTTACCTAACTCCTTTTTATGCTGCCAAATACTTTAAGTATTTATATCTTTACGGATTGTAGAACTAAAACTAAAGCTCTGCTTGGCAAGTAATTTATATTCTCTGGTGTTGCTTTGCACTGTTTTTTTTTTTTGCAAAATCCAGACTAATTACTCGTCTAATTACTAACATTTAAAATGCTGCAAATTAGCTGAAATTTGTTCGCTTAATCGTATTTAAGCAGAGTCAAGTCGCTATAAAATAGTATATTCGAGTTGAAAGTGAGGGAAGTATTTGTTTTACTTTTGAGCAGACAGTTTTGGTATAAGTTGCATATTTATAGTTTGTTTGTTTGCCTAAGTTAGCTAAAGTTCTTTATCTTTATCTGCACTGAGCTATCCAATTTATTTTTGGCCAAGCCATAGAAATAAAATGCATAAATCTATACAAACATATATTTGTCTCCATTGTCTTGGCAGTCATTCTCTCAGAGCAATCAACAATAATAATTTATCATATCTATAAGTAGCTCCGGAGGCGTTCTGCTCATTTTGCCAAAAAGCGTACAGTGAACTTGCCCAAACGAAATAATAAAAAACAGTTGGGCAAATAATAGGCAAATTCGTCGCATATGTACATATGTGTTCTGGCATTGCGGTTGAGCTTTGATGATTCGATTTGTGAATGGCAGGACGTGCCGCGGGACATTGATGCGTAGGAGAGCGTTAAATGAAAGGAAATTGAAATGCGGGCAAATTGAATTGGACAAGGACTCGTATTGAGCAACGCTTTTGCCCGCAGCTGAATGATGTTTCTTGTGCTTCGTTTAACAGACACAGCTAGACATAACGCCCGCAAGTATGCAGCAACTTTCACTTGCCAAACTCATTGGTCTCAATCAAATATTCAAAGCTACAGCAAAGGACGCAACTTCTTTATCAGGGTTTGCTGTATTTTTGTTTTTTTGACTTTCAAGCTTCAAGACATTTGCCAATGCATAATTAAAATCCATTAAGTGTAATTTTCCAACTCTTTCGATTACTTTTTATTCTCCTACAAAATCCGGATGCGCGGTCTGAGTAATTTTTCGCTTAATGAATCCAATTGAAAATAAGTTTAAAAGAATGTTGGTTTGGTATGCCAAAGATTCTTTTTTTTTTAAATTTCATTATAAGGCCACACTGCCCTATGCACTAAAGCAAAACCTTTCGAAATCGAGCATATTTCGTACGCCATTAATTTTGCGATTTGTTTGATTCGTTTTGTTGGACATTTTGGACAGGAAAAATCATTCGTTTGGCTGTCATGGTTCATAAATTTTGCAGCAGGCAAATTTCTCGTTTGCCTCATGAATACCAAAGTGCAAAATTCAATCAATTTGAGCCATTTACCCATTCAAGTGTTTGTAACCTGGCCACAATGGTCATTCACTCGCTGTCCCTACCTCAAACATACATGTGTGTGTTTGTTTGTGGGTGTGTGTGTGTGTGTGTGTGGATGAGGCTTGTGTTTTTGACATAACCATAGCAAAGGACAGCCATTGAAATATTTGTAGAGTTCATCAATTGTAAGAGTTTTTCAATTAATACACAAACACACACACACAGACTTTGGCTTTTGATTTGGTAATGCACATTGGGAATTTAGCATGATCCGTATTATGTACAAGTTGTTGTTGCTGATTTTTTAGCTGGTATTTAAGAGCTTTGATGGTTTGTTGATATTGTAAGCCTGTTACGCGAACTGAATATTTTTTGAGACCAAAGTTTAGATTAAGCATAAAGGTTTAGAAAAATTAAAGTAAATCTAAATATCTCTCACACTCCATTTAAAAAACCTTAAAACATATAATTAAATACTAGTTCAATCTAAATGCAGAGCATTCAGCACTGACTATGAATTTCTTTATGTGTTTTTCACTAGGCTGTTTTATTTTATTTTTGTTGTTTGTCAGCTTATTGCCGTGTATATTGGCCATAAATAGCCAGCATTTTGTTTATTAAAACTGTGCATAGTGCTGGCGAGGACAAAAAGTCAATTTATGCCATAATGAACTGCAAAACCGGTAAACTGTCGCCCAATCTGAGTTTATAGCCATTTAAACGCGTTCACCGGCAACAACAACAAAAACAAACAAACCCAGATGGAAGGGGAATTGCGTGTATTGATTTAATATCTGTGCTGCCTGCGGCCAATTTAATCATCATTTGCAGAAAATAATTAAAATTTACAATAACATCCAACTGGCAAGAGTTAACTGGCGGCTCTTTCGTCTCTGGCTTGTTGGCTCTTGGTATGTGATCTCTCATATTGGTAATATGTACGGGAAATGTTTTAATAAACAGCAAAAGTAACATCAGCAAGCAGCAGTCTGAAGTTGCCCCACGCAGACAGAGGGACAACACACAGGCAAACAGACAAAAATATCTCAATAAAATAGACTAAAAGTGCAACTGTAACGTAAAGTTTTCTATGTGGTAGACTCTTAGAAATCCTATTTTTAGTGCTTGCTCATTATCATGCCCGCATAGAACTTGTCAAGCCACAGGGTATATGCCGTAAGTATTTTATATCGTTCATGTGAACATTATGTTCTGTCGCCCCTAATAAAATGTGCTAAATTGGCTGACATTGCGCAGACAATTTGTAATTGTGCGCTATAATATTGTTTAATTTGGATGACTGCTTTAAAATTTAAATAGCTATCGCCGCCCATAATCCATAACAGCATATACTTAGTCGGCAACGATTTAGCTTTGCAGTTGGCACAGCTCATAAATAACCAAGCCAAACAACAAGCATAGATGGCTAGAACTAAAGTGCTAGTACATTGCATTTGTATTATTGGTTCGTCGCCTTTTGTTGGCCCCTTTTTACGATACGATGCCATCCATGCCAAATGTCTAAATACGAACTAATACAAGTTGTATGGAACTCAACTAGTTACTACCACACACACACACACACACACATACATAAATAGTACATTAATGCCTTGTGTGTCTCGCTTGGTTTGTGTGTTTTTGTTTCGGTTTGTGTAAGTGCCATTTCAAGCTCATTAGTGGCCATAATTAGCCAGCTCAGTTTATGGCCCACAGACACAGCAGGCACAGAAAGAAAATCCACTACTACACGCTGCACACTGGATTCGCAACACAAATGCAAAAAGAAACGCAGAATAAAGTCGTTTATAGAATGCTTAAGTCATTTCTGTATGCCCTTTACTTAAAAAAAAAGTTAGTAACAAATAAAGAAATCAATGAGAAAAGAATAGAATATGTTTCGAATGCAAGCATTTTCTCTAACATCAAATAATAATTTATTGTTCGAGGACATACTAACATTGATAAAGGTCATCCTTGTATTGAACAAACTGTGTGCAAAATGTCAAACACTCCAAACGTTAAGGGCATATGTGTTCTCACAGATACAACAAACACACACATTAAAGGAAAAATGAACAAAACGCAGATACTTTTCGGCTGCCCTCGCATAATATTTTACTTTTTTTGTTCTTTGCTTTTTTTTTGCACCATTTTAAGAGGTTGCCGTGGTGTTGGGAGAGAGAGGGTTGGGAGGTTCTGCGCGTAACTTTATGGCCCCGTGCATTACAAACTGAAACATGTGTTTATTGTCCAACCTCCGTCCCTTCATATGCCCGCTGTTCGTATGAACTGCGTCTGGGCTGCTGAAAAGAATTTTTTATTTTCGCTGTCAGCGAGGCGTCGCAAAGAAGAACGAAGCTGCAACACTTCAAATGACACTGCCAACACGCACCCAACCCCCCCATCAGCCTATCTACAAATTGCTAGTAAAATGTGAGACGCCGTTTCTGCTCATTTGTTTGCATTTAGTGCAGATGTGTTTGGAATGCAGTTGTTGTTGTCCGTTTTTGCCAAGTTGTCACTTACAAATGGCAAATTAAATTGCGCTTAAATTTATTTAGCCAGCCCTCGGCAAAAATACACGGAAATATAGCAGCTGTACGAGGGTCTTTCGTAGTTCTCTTTACGTTTACTGATGATGAAAATTAAGATGTAAACTAAACTCTTTTAGTGACTCCATAACATGAAATCAATGTGAGCCCAATCACACGGGAGATGCGTAAACATCTTGAAATTTATTAATTAGTATATGTAGTTGCAAGCATAGCTGTTAAGTTATTGTAACGATTAGTAATCAAATTCAACTTTTGTAGAAACAATAAACAATGAATTGATTACGATTATTTTGTGAACTGTCGTGAATGCGAATTGATTACGATTAGAAATAATCAAAATTTCGACAGGATTCTTAATGGATTAAAAATAAAACCAAAATGCATTTTAAAATTGAATGCAAAAAATTCGGATCGACGATTGTAAATCTTTCGACTTCCATAACTTCGTCAAAACTGAACCGATTTTCAAAAGCAATACGTTGAAAGTCATGGTTTGGCCCCTGGAATAAAACTGCATTTAAGAAATTTCATTTAAGTGAAACTCGATTTTTGGTCAAAATTCATGTTAAAATTTTATTCCAAAAAAACGACTTCTGAATTTCTAAAATCTTTCGACTTTCATAACTTCGTCAAAACTGAACCGATTTTCAAAAGCAATACGTTGAAAGTCATGGTTTGACCCCTAAAATAAAACTGCATTTAAGAAATTTCATTTAAGTGAAATTCGATTTTTGGTCAAAATTCATGTTAAAATTTTATGCCAAAAAAACGACTTCTGAATTCGTAAAATCTTTCGACTTCCATAACTTCGTCAAAACTGAACCGATTTTCAAAAGCAATACGTTGAAAGTCATGGTTTGACCCCTAAAATAAAACTGCATTTAAGAAATTTCATTTAAGTGAAATTCGATTTTTGGTCAAAATTCATGTTAAAATTTTATTCCAAAAAAACGACTTCTGAATTCGTAAAATCTTTCGACTTCCATAACATCGTCAAAACTGAACCGATTTTCAAAAGCGATACGTTGAAAGTCATGGTTTGACCCCTAAAATAAAACTGCATTTAAGAAATTTCATTTAAGTGAAATTCGATTTTTGGTCAAAATTCATGTTAAAATTTTATGCCAAAAAAACGACTTCTGAATTCGTAAAATCTTTCGACTTCCATAACTTCGTCAAAACTGAACCGATTTTCAAAAGCAATACGTTGAAAGTCATGGTTTGACCCCTAAAATAAAACTGCATTTAAGAAATTTCATTTAAGTGAAATTCGATTTTTGGTCAAAATTCATGTTAAAATTTTATGCCAAAAAAACGACGTCTGAATTCGTAAAATCTTTCGACTTCCATAACTTCGTCAAAACTGAACCGATTTTCAAAAGCAATACGTTGAAAGTCATGGTTTGACCCCTAAAATAAAACTGCATTTAAGAAATTTCATTTAAGTGAAATTCGATTTTTGGTCAAAATTCATGTTAAAATTTTATTCCAAAAAAACGACTTCTGAATTCGTAAAATCTTTCGACTTCCATAACTTCGTCAAAACTGAACCGATTTTCAAAAGCAATACGTTGAAAGTCATGGTTTGACCCCTAAAATAAAACTGCATTTAAGAAATTTCATTTAAGTGAAATTCGATTTTTGGTCAAAATTCATGTTAAAATTTTATTCCAAAAAAACGACTTCTGAATTTCTAAAATCTTTCGACTTCCATAACTTCGTCAAAACTGAACCGATTTTCAAAAGCAATACGTTGAAAGTCATGGTTTGACCCCTAAAATAAAACTGCATTTAAGAAATTTCATTTAAGTGAAATTCGATTTTTGGTCAAAATTCATGTTAAAATTTTATGCCAAAAAAACGACTTCTGAATTCGTAAAATCTTTCGACTTCCATAACTTCGTCAAAACTGAACCGATTTTCAAAAGCAATACGTTGAAAGTCATGGTTTGACCCCTAAAATAAAACTGCATTTAAGAAATTTCATTTAAGTGAAATTCGATTTTTGGTCAAAATTCATGTTAAAATTTTATGCCAAAAAAACGACGTCTGAATTCGTAAAATCTTTCGACTTCCATAACTTCGTCAAAACTGAACCGATTTTCAAAAGCAATACGTTGAAAGTCATGGTTTGACCCCTAAAATAAAACTGCATTTAAGAAATTTCATTTAAGTGAAATTCGATTTTTGGTCAAAATTCATGTTAAAATTTATTCCAAAAAAACGACTTCTGAATTCTAAAATCTTTCGACTTCCATAACTTCGTCAAAACTGAACCGATTTTCAAAAGCAATACGTTGAAAGTCATGGTTTGACCCCTAAAATAAAACTGCATTTAAGAAATTTCATTTAAGTGAAATTCGATTTTTGGTCAAAATTCATGTTAAAATTTTATGCCAAAAAAACGACTTCTGAATTCGTAAAATCTTTCGACTTCCATAACTTCGTCAAAACTGAACCGATTTTCAAAAGCAATACGTTGAAAGTCATGGTTTGACCCCTAAAATAAAACTGCATTTAAGAAATTTCATTTAAGTGAAATTCGATTTTTGGTCAAAATTCATGTTAAAATTTTATGCCAAAAAAACGACTTCTGAATTCGTAAAATCTTTCGACTTCCATAACTTCGTCAAAACTGAACCGATTTTCAAAAGCAATACGTTGAAAGTCATGGTTTGACCCCTAAAATAAAACTGCATTTAAGAAATTTCATTTAAGTGAAATTCGATTTTTGGTCAAAATTCATGTTAAAATTTTATGCCAAAAAAACGACGTCTGAATTCTAAAATCTTTCGACTTCCATAACTTCGTCAAAACTGACCCGATTTTCAAAAGCAATACGTTGAAAGTCATGGTTTGACCCCTAAAATAAAACTGCATTTAAGAATTTCATTAAGTGAAATCGATTTTTGGTCAAAATTCATGTTAAAATTTTATTCCAAAAAAACGACTTCTGAATTCGTAAAATCTTTCGACTTCCATAACTTCGTCAAAACTGAACCGATTTTCAAAAGCAATACGTTGAAAGTCATGGTTTGACCCCTAAAATAAAACTGCATTTAAGAAATTTCATTTAAGTGAAATTCGATTTTTGGTCAAAATTCATGTTAAAATTTTATGCCAAAAAAACGACGTCTGAATTTCTAAAATCTTTCGACTTCCATAACTTCGTCAAAACTGAACCGATTTTCAAAAGCAATACGTTGAAAGTCATGGTTTGACCCCTAAAATAAAACTGCATTTAAGAATTCATTAAGTGAAATCGATTTTTGGTCAAAATTCATGTTAAAATTTTATGCCAAAAAAACGACTTCTGAATTCGTAAAATCTTTCGACTTCCATAACTTCGTCAAAACTGACCCGATTTTCAAAAGCAATACGTTGAAAGTCATGGTTTGACCCCTAAATAAAACTGCATTTAAGAATTTCATTAAGTGAAATTCGATTTTTGGTCAAAATTCATGTTAAAATTTTATGCCAAAAAAACGACTTCTGAATTCGTAAAATCTTTCGACTTCCATAACTTCGTCAAAACTGAACCGATTTTCAAAAGCAATACGTTGAAAGTCATGGTTTGACCCCTAAATAAAACTGCATTTAAGAAATTTCATTTAAGTGAAATTCGATTTTTGGTCAAAATTCATGTTAAAATTTTATGCCAAAAAAACGACTTCTGAATTTCTAAAATCTTTCGACTTCCATAACTTCGTCAAAACTGACCCGATTTTCAAAAGCAATACGTTGAAAGTCATGGTTTGACCCCTAAAATAAAACTGCATTTAAGAAATTTCATTTAAGTGAAATTCGATTTTTGGTCAAAATTCATGTTAAAATTTTATGCCAAAAAAACGACTTCTGAATTCGTAAAATCTTTCGACTTCCATAACTTCGTCAAAACTGAACCGATTTTCAAAAGCAATACGTTGAAAGTCATGGTTTGACCCCTAAAATAAAACTGCATTTAAGAAATTTCATTTAAGTGAAATTCGATTTTTGGTCAAAATTCATGTTAAAATTTTATGCCAAAAAAACGACTTCTGAATTCGTAAAATCTTTCGACTTCCATAACTTCGTCAAAACTGACCCGATTTTCAAAAGCAATACGTTGAAAGTCATGGTTTGACCCCTAAAATAAAACTGCATTTAAGAATTTCATTTAAGTGAAATCGATTTTTGGTCAAAATTCATGTTAAAATTTTATGCCAAAAAAACGACTTCTGAATTCGTAAAATCTTTCGACTTCCATAACTTCGTCAAAACTGAACCGATTTTCAAAAGCAATACGTTGAAAGTCATGGTTTGACCCCTAAAATAAAACTGCATTTAAGAAATTTCATTTAAGTGAAATTCGATTTTTGGTCAAAATTCATGTTAAAATTTTATGCCAAAAAAACGACTTCTGAATTCGTAAAATCTTTCGACTTCCATAACTTCGTCAAAACTGAACCGATTTTCAAAAGCAATACGTTGAAAGTCATGGTTTGACCCCTAAAATAAAACTGCATTTAAGAAATTTCATTTAAGTGAAATTCGATTTTTGGTCAAAATTCATGTTAAAATTTTATGCCAAAAAAACGACGTCTGAATTCTAAAATCTTTCGACTTCCATAACTTCGTCAAAACTGACCCGATTTTCAAAAGCAATACGTTGAAAGTCATGGTTTGACCCCTAAAATAAAACTGCATTTAAGAAATTTCATTTAAGTGAAATTCGATTTTTGGTCAAAATTCATGTTAAAATTTTATGCCAAAAAAACGACTTCTGAATTCGTAAAATCTTTCGACTTCCATAACTTCGTCAAAACTGAACCGATTTTCAAAAGCAATACGTTGAAAGTCATGGTTTGACCCCTAAAATAAAACTGCATTTAAGAAATTTCATTTAAGTGAAATTCGATTTTTGGTCAAAATTCATGTTAAAATTTTATGCCAAAAAAACGACTTCTGAATTCGTAAAATCTTTCGACTTCCATAACTTCGTCAAAACTGACCCGATTTTCAAAAGCAATACGTTGAAAGTCATGGTTTGACCCCTAAAATAAAACTGCATTTAAGAAATTTCATTTAAGTGAAATTCGATTTTTGGTCAAAATTCATGTTAAAATTTTATTCCAAAAAAACGACTTCTGAATTTCTAAAATCTTTCGACTTCCATAACTTCGTCAAAACTGAACCGATTTTCAAAAGCAATACGTTGAAAGTCATGGTTTGACCCCTAAAATAAAACTGCATTTAAGAAATTTCATTTAAGTGAAATTCGATTTTTGGTCAAAATTCATGTTAAAATTTTATGCCAAAAAAACGACTTCTGAATTCGTAAAATCTTTCGACTTCCATAACTTCGTCAAAACTGAACCGATTTTCAAAAGCAATACGTTGAAAGTCATGGTTTGACACCTAGAATAAAACTGCATTTAGAATTCATTAAGTGAAATCGATTTTTGGTCAAAATTCATGTTAAAATTTTATGCCAAAAAAAACGACTTCTGAATTCGTAAAATCTTTCGACTTCCATAACTTCGTCAAAACTGACCCGATTTTCAAAAGCAATACGTTGAAAGTCATGGTTTGACCCCTAAAATAAAACTGCATTTAAGAAATTTCATTTAAGTGAAATTCGATTTTTGGTCAAAATTCATGTTAAAATTTTATGCCAAAAAAACGACTTCTGAATTCGTAAAATCTTTCGACTTCCATAACTTCGTCAAAACTGACCCGATTTTCAAAAGCAATACGTTGAAAGTCATGGTTTGACCCCTAAAATAAAACTGCATTTAAGAAATTCATTTAAGTGAAATTCGATTTTTGGTCAAAATTCATGTTAAAATTTTATGCCAAAAAAACGACTTCTGAATTCGTAAAATCTTTCGACTTCCATAACTTCGTCAAAACTGACCCGATTTTCAAAAGCAATACGTTGAAAGTCATGGTTTGACCCCTAAAATAAAACTGCATTTAAGAAATTTCATTTAAGTGAAATTCGATTTTTGGTCAAAATTCATGTTAAAATTGTATGCCAAAAAAACGACTTCTGAAATTCTAAAATCTTTCGACTTCCATAACTTCGTCAAAACTGACCCGATTTTCAAAAGCAATACGTTGAAAGTCATGGTTTGACCCCTAAAATAAAACTGCATTTAAGAAATTTCATTTAAGTGAAATTCGATTTTTGGTCAAAATTCATGTTAAAATTTTATGCCAAAAAAACGACTTCTGAATTCGTAAAATCTTTCGACTTCCATAACTTCGTCAAAACTGAACCGATTTTCAAAAGCAATACGTTGAAAGTCATGGTTTGACCCCTTAAATAAAACTGCATTTAAGAAATTTCATTTAAGTGAAATTCGATTTTTGGTCAAAATTCATGTTAAATTTTATTCCAAAAAAACGACTTCTGAATTCGTAAAATCTTTCGACTTCCATAACTTCGTCAAAACTGAACCGATTTTCAAAAGCAATACGTCGAAAGTCATGTTTTGACCCCTAAAATAAAACTGCATTTAAGAAATTTCATTTAAGTGAAATTCGATTTTTGGTCAAAATTCATGTTAAAATTTTATTCCAAAAAAACGACTTCTGAATTTCTAAAATCTTTCGACTTCCATAACTTCGTCAAAACTGACCCGATTTTCAAAAGCAATACGTTGAAAGTCATGGTTTGACACCTAAAATAAAACTGCATTTAAGAAGTTCAGTAAATTCGATTTTTGGTCAAAATTCATGTTAAAATTTTATGCCAAAAAAACGACTTCTGTACTAGCAAAATCTTTCGACTTCCATAACTGCGTCAAAACTGACCCGATTTTCAAAAGCAATACGTTGAAAGTCATGGTTTGACCCCTAAAATAAAACTGCATTTAAGAAATTTCATTTAAGTGAAATTCGATTTTTGGTCAAAATTCATGTTAAAATTTTATGCCAAAAAAACGACTTCTGAATTCTAAAATCTTTCGACTTCCATAACTTCGTCAAAACTGAACCGATTTTCAAAAGCAATACGTTGAAAGTCATGGTTTGACCCCTAAAATAAAACTGCATTTAAGAAATTTCATTTAAGTGAAATTCGATTTTTGGTCAAAATTCATGTTAAAATTTTATGCCAAAAAAACGACTTCTGAATTCGTAAAATCTTTCGACTTCCATAACTTCGTCAAAACTGAACCGATTTTCAAAAGCAATACGTTGAAAGTCATGGTTTGACCCCTAAAATAAAACTGCATTTAAGAAATTTCATTTAAGTGAAATTCGATTTTTGGTCAAAATTCATGTTAAAATTTTATTCCAAAAAAACGACTTCTGAATTCTAAAATCTTTCGACTTCCATAACTTCGTCAAAACTGACCCGATTTTCAAAAGCAATACGTTGAAAGTCATGGTTTGACCCCTAAAATAAAACTGCATTTAGAATTCATTTAAGTGAAATTCGATTTTGGTCAAATTTCATGTTAAAATTTTATGCCAAAAAAACGACTTCTGAATTCTAAAATCTTTCGACTTCCATAACTTCGGCAAAACTGACCCGATTTTCAAAAGCAATACGTTGAAAGTCATGGTTTGACCCCTAAAATAAAACTGCATTTAGAAATTTAAGTGAAATCGATTTTGGTCAAAATTCATGTTAAAATTTTATGCCAAAAAAACGACTTCTGAATTCGTAAAATCTTTCGACTTCCATAACTTCGTCAAAACTGAACCGATTTTCAAAAGCAATACGTTGAAAGTCATGGTTTGACCCCTAAAATAAAACTGCATTTAAGAAATGTCATTTAAGTGAAATTCGATTTTTGGTCAAAATTCATGTTAAAATTTTATTCCAAAAAAACGACTTCTGAATTCGTAAAATCTTTCGACTTCCATAACTTCGTCAAAACTGAACCGATTTTCAAAAGCAATACGTTGAAAGTCATGGTTTGACCCCTAAAATAAAACTGCATTTAAGAAATTTCATTTAAGTGAAATTCGATTTTTGGTCAAAATTCATGTTAAAATTTTATGCCAAAAAAACGACTTCTGAATTCGTAAAATCTTTCGACTTCCATAACTTCGTCAAAACTGAACCGATTTTCAAAAGCAATACGTTGAAAGTTATGGTTTGACCCCTAAAATAAAACTGCATATAAGAAATTTCATTTAAGTGAAATTCGATTTTTGGTCAAAATTCATGTTAAAATTTTATGCCAAAAAAACGACTTCTGAATTCGTAAAATCTTTCGACTTCCATAACTTCGTCAAAACTGAACCGATTTTCAAAAGCAATACGTTGAAAGTCATGGTTTGACCCCTAAAATAAAACTGCATTTAAGAAATTTCATTTAAGTGAAATTCGATTTTTGGTCAAAATTCATGTTAAAATTTTATGCCAAAAAAACGACTTCTGAATTCGTAAAATCTTTCGACTTCCATAACTTTGTCAAAACTGAACCGATTTTCAAAAGCAATACGTTGAAAGTCATGGTTTGACCCCTAAAATAAAACTGCATTTAAGAAATTTCATTTAAGTGAAATTCGATTTTTGGTCAAAATTCATGTTAAAATTTTATTCCAAAAAAACGACTTCTGAATTTCTAAAATCTTTCGACTTCCATAACTTCGTCAAAACTGACCCGATTTTCAAAAGCAATACGTTGAAAGTCATGGTTTGACCCCTAAAATAAAACTGCATTTAAGAAATTTCATTTAAGTGAAATTCGATTTTTGGTCAAAATTCATGTTAAAATTTTATGCCAAAAAAACGACTTCTGAATTCGTAAAATCTTTCGACTTCCATAACTTCGTCAAAACTGAACCGATTTTCAAAAGCAATACGTCGAAAGTCATGGTTTGACACCTAAAATAAAACTGCATTTAAGAAATTTCATTTAAGTGAAATTCGATTTTTGGTCAAAATTCATGTTAAAATTTTATGCCAAAAAAAACTACTTCTGAATTCGTAAAATCTTTCGACTTCCATAACTTTGTCAAAACTGAACCGATTTTCAAAAGCAATACGTTGAAAGTCATGGTTTGACCCCTAAAATAAAACTGCATTTAAGAAATTTCATTTAAGTGAAATTCGATTTTTGGTCAAAATTCATGTTAAAATTTTATTCCAAAAAAAACGACTTCTGAATTTCTAAAATCTTTCGACTTCCATAACTTCGTCAAAACTGACCCGATTTTCAAAAGCAATACGTTGAAAGTCATGGTTTGACCCCTAAAATAAAACTGCATTTAAGAAATTTCATTTAAGTGAAATTCGATTTTTGGTCAAAATTCATGTTAAAATTTTATGCCAAAAAAACGACTTCTGAATTCGTAAAATCTTTCGACTTCCATAACTTCGTGAAAACTGAACCGATTTTCAAAAGCAATACGTTGAAAGTCATGGTTTGACCCCTAAAATAAAACTGCATTTAAGAAATTTCATTTAAGTGAAATTCGATTTTTGGTCAAAATTCATGTTAAAATTTTATGCCAAAAAAACGACGTCTGAATTCGTAAAATCTTTCGACTTCCATAACTTCGTCAAAACTGAACCGATTTTCAAAAGCAATACGTTGAAAGTCATGGTTTGACCCCTAAAATAAAACTGCATTTAAGAAATTTCATTTAAGTGAAATTCGATTTTTGGTCAAAATTCATGTTAAAATTTTATGCCAAAAAAACGACTTCTGAAATTCTAAAATCTTTCGACTTCCATAACTTCGTCAAAACTGACCCGATTTTCAAAAGCAATACGTTGAAAGTCATGGTTTGACCCCTAAAATAAAACTGCATTTAAGAAATTTCATTTAAGTGAAATTCGATTTTTGGTCAAAATTCATGTTAAAATTTTATGCCAAAAAAACGACGTCTGAATTCGTAAAATCTTTCGACTTCCATAACTTTGTCAAAACTGAACCGATTTTCAAAAGCAATACGTTGAAAGTCATGGTTTGACCCCTAAAATAAAACTGCATTTAAGAAATTTCATTTAAGTGAAATTCGATTTTTGGTCAAAATTCATGTTAAAATTTTATTCCAAAAAAACGACTTCTGAATATCTAAAATCTTTCGACTTCCATAACTTCGTCAAAACTGAACCGATTTTCAAAAGCAATACGTTGAAAGTCATGGTTTGACCCCTAAAATAAAACTGCATTTAAGAAATTTCATTTAAGTGAAATTCGATTTTTGGTCAAAATTCATGTTAAAATTTTATGCCAAAAAAACGACGTCTGAATTCGTAAAATCTTTCGACTTCCATAACTTCGTCAAAACTGAACCGATTTTCAAAAGCAATACGTTGAAAGTCATGGTTTGACCCCTAAAATAAAACTGCATTTAAGAAATTTCATTTAAGTGAAATTCGATTTTTGGTCAAAATTCATGTTAAAATTTTATTCCAAAAAAACGACTTCTGAATTCGTAAAATCTTTCGACTTCCATAACTTCGTCAAAACTGAACCGATTTTCAAAAGCAATACGTTGAAAGTCATGGTTTGACCCCTAAAATAAAACTGCATTTAAGAAATTTCATTTAAGTGAAATTCGATTTTTGGTCAAATTGCATGTTAAAATTTTATGCCAAAAAAACGACTTCTGAATTCGTAAAATCTTTCGACTTCCATAACTTTGTCAAAACTGAACCGATTTTCAAAAGCAATACGTTGAAAGTCATGGTTTGACCCCTAAAATAAAACTGCATTTAAGAAATTTCATTTAAGTGAAATTCGATTTTTGGTCAAAATTCATGTTAAAATTTTATTCCAAAAAAACGACTTCTGAATTCGTAAAATCTTTCGACTTCCATAACTTCGTCAAAACCGAACCGATTTTCAAAAGCAATACGTTGAAAGTCATGGTTTGACCCCTAAAATAAAACTGCATTTAAGAAATTTCATTTAAGTGAAATTCGATTTTTGGTCAAAATTCATGTTAAAATTTTATGCCAAAAAAAACGACTTCTGAATTCGTAAAATCTTTCGACTTCCATAACTTCGTCAAAACTGAACCGATTTTCAAAAGCAATACGTTGAAAGTCATGGTTTGACCCCTAAAATAAAACTGCATTTAAGAAATTTCATTTAAGTGAAATTCGATTTTTGGTCAAAATTCATGTTAAAATTTTATGCCAAAAAAACGACTTCTGAATTCGTAAAATCTTTCGACTTCCATAACTTCGTCAAAACTGAACCGATTTTCAAAAGCAATACGTTGAAAGTCATGGTTTGACCCCTAAAATAAAACTGCATTTAAGAAATTTCATTTAAGTGAAATTCGATTTTTGGTCAAAATTCATGTTAAAATTTTATTCCAAAAAAACGACTTCTGAATTCGTAAAATCTTTCGACTTCCATAACTTCGTCAAAACTGACCCGATTTTCAAAAGCAATACGTTGAAAGTCATGGTTTGACCCCTAAAATAAAACTGCATTTAAGAAATTTCATTTAAGTGAAATTCGATTTTGGTCAAAATTCATGTTAAAATTTTATGCCAAAAAAACGACTTCTGAATTCGTAAAATCTTTCGACTTCCATAACTTCGTCAAAACTGAACCGATTTTCAAAAGCAATACGTTGAAAGTCATGGTTTGACCCCTAAAATAAAACTGCATTTAAGAAATTTCATTTAAGTGAAATTCGATTTTGGTCAAAATTCATGTTAAAATTTTATTCCAAAAAAACGACTTCTGAATTCGTAAAATCTTTCGACTTCCATAACTTCGTCAAAACCGAACCGATTTTCAAAAGCAATACGTTGAAAGTCATGGTTTGACCCCTAAAATAAAACTGCATTTAAGAAATTTCATTTAAGTGAAATTCGATTTTTGGTCAAAATTCATGTTAAAATTTTATTCCAAAAAAACGACTTCTGAATTCGTAAAATCTTTCGACTTCCATAACTTCGTCAAAACTGACCCGATTTTCAAAAGCATACGTTGAAAGTCATGGTTTGACCCCTAGAATAAAACTGCATTTAAAATTTCATTAGTGAAATCGATTTTGGTCAAAATTCATGTTAAAATTTTATGCCAAAAAAACGACTTCTGAATTCGTAAAATCTTTCGACTTCCATAACTTCGTCAAAACTGAACCGATTTTCAAAAGCAATACGTTGAAAGTCATGGTTTGACCCCTAAAATAAAACTGCATTTAAGAAATTTCATTTAAGTGAAATTCGATTTTTGGTCAAAATTCATGTTAAAATTTTATGCCAAAAAAACGACTTCTGAATTCGTAAAATCTTTCGACTTCCATAACTTCGTCAAAACTGAACCGATTTTCAAAAGCAATACGTTGAAAGTCATGGTTTGACCCCTAAAATAAAACTGCATTTAAGAAATTTCATTTAAGTGAAATTCGATTTTTGGTCAAAATTCATGTTAAAATTTTATTCCAAAAAAAACGACTTCTGAATTCGTAAAATCTTTCGACTTCCATAACTTCGTCAAAACCGAACCGATTTTCAAAAGCAATACGTTGAAAGTCATGGTTTGACCCCTAAAATAAAACTGCATTTAAGAAATTTCATTTAAGTGAAATTCGATTTTTGGTCAAAATTCATGTTAAAATTTTATTCCAAAAAAACGACTTCTGAATTCTAAAATCTTTCGACTTCCATAACTTCGTCAAAACTGACCCGATTTTCAAAAGCAGTACGTTGAAAGTCATGGTTTGACCCCTAGAATAAAACTGCATTTAAGAATTCATTAAGTGAAATTCGATTTTGGTCAAAATTCATGTTAAAATTTTATGCCAAAAAAACGACTTCTGAATTCGTAAAATCTTTCGACTTCCATAACTTCGTCAAAACTGAACCGATTTTCAAAAGCAATACGTTGAAAGTCATGGTTTGACCCCTAAAATAAAACTGCATTTAAGAAATTTCATTTAAGTGAAATTCGATTTTTGGTCAAAATTCATGTTAAAATTTTATGCCAAAAAAACGACGTCTGAATTCGTAAAATCTTTCGACTTCCATAACTTCGTCAAAACTGAACCGATTTTCAAAAGCAATACGTTGAAAGTCATGGTTTGACCCCTAAAATAAAACTGCATTTAAGAAATTTCATTTAAGTGAAATTCGATTTTTGGTCAAAATTCATGTTAAAATTTTATGCCAAAAAAACGACTTCTGAATTCGTAAAATCTTTCGACTTCCATAACTTCGTCAAAACTGACCCGATTTTCAAAAGCAATACGTTGAAAGTCATGGTTTGACCCCTAAAATAAAACTGCATTTAAGAAATTTCATTTAAGTGAAATTCGATTTTTGGTCAAAATTCATGTTAAAATTTTATGCCAAAAAAACGACGTCTGAATTCGTAAAATCTTTCGACTTCCATAACTTCGTCAAAACTGAACCGATTTTCAAAAGCAATACGTTGAAAGTCATGGTTTGACCCCTAAAATAAAACTGCATTTAAGAAATTTCATTTAAGTGAAATTCGATTTTTGGTCAAAATTCATGTTAAAATTTTATGCCAAAAAAACGACTTCTGAATTCTAAAATCTTTCGACTTCCATAACTTCGTCAAAACTGAACCGATTTTCAAAAGCAATACGTTGAAAGTCATGGTTTGACCCCTAAAATAAAACTGCATTTAAGAAATTTCATTTAAGTGAAATTCGATTTTTGGTCAAAATTCATGTTAAAATTTTATGCCAAAAAAACGACTTCTGAATTCGTAAAATCTTTCGACTTCCATAACTTCGTCAAAACTGAACCGATTTTCAAAAGCAATACGTTGAAAGTCATGGTTTGACCCCTAAAATAAAACTGCATTTAAGAAATTTCATTTAAGTGAAATTCGATTTTTGGTCAAAATTCATGTTAAAATTTTATTCCAAAAAAACGACTTCTGAATTCGTAAAATCTTTCGACTTCCATAACTTCGTCAAAACTGACCCGATTTTCAAAAGCAATACGTTGAAAGTCATGGTTTGACCCCTAAATAAAACTGCATTTAAGAAATTTCATTTAAGTGAAATTCGATTTTTGGTCAAAATTCATGTTAAAATTTTATGCCAAAAAAACGACTTCTGAATTCGTAAAATCTTTCGACTTCCATAACTTCGTCAAAACTGAACCGATTTTCAAAAGCAATACGTTGAAAGTCATGGTTTGACCCCTAAAATAAAACTGCATTTAAGAAATTTCATTTAAGTGAAATTCGATTTTTGGTCAAAATTCATGTTAAAATTTTATTCCAAAAAAACGACTTCTGAATTTCTAAAATCTTTCGACTTCCATAACTTCGTCAAAACTGACCCGATTTTCAAAAGCAATACGTTGAAAGTCATGGTTTGACCCCTAAAATAAAACTGCATTTAAAAGTTCATTAAGTGAAATCGATTTTTGGTCAAAATTCATGTTACAAATTTTATGCCAAAAAAACGACTTCTGAATTCGTAAAATCTTTCGACTTCCATAACTTTGTCAAAACTGAACCGATTTTCAAAAGCAATACGTTGAAAGTCATGGTTTGACCCCTTAAATAAAACTGCATTAATGAAATTTCATTTAAGTGAAATTCGATTTTTGGTCAAAATTCATGCTAAAATTTTATTCCAAAAAAACGACTTCTGAATTCTAAAATCTTTCGACTTCCATAACTTCGTCAAAACTGACCCGATTTTCAAAAGCAATACGTTGAAAGTCATGGTTTGACCCCTAAAATAAAACTGCATTTAAGAATTTCATTAAGTGAATTCGATTTTTGGTCAAAATTCATGTTAAAATTTTATGCCAAAAAAACGACTTCTGAATTCGTAAAATCTTTCGACTTCCATAACTTCGTCAAAACTGACCCGATTTTCAAAAGCAATACGTTGAAAGTCATGGTTTGACACCTAAATAAGACTGCATTTAAAAGTTAGTAAATGCGATTTTTGGTCAAAATTCATGTTAAAATTTTATGCCAAAAAACAACTTCTGAATTCGTAAAATCTTTCGACTTCCATAACTTTGTCAAACTGAACCGATTTTCAAAAGCAATACGTTGAAAGTCATGGTTTGACCCCTAAAATAAACTGCATTTAAGAAATTTCATTTAAGTGAAATTCGTTTTTTGGTCAAAATTCATGTTAAAATTTTATGCCAAAAAAACGACTTCTGAATTCGTAAAATCTTTCGACTTCCATAACTTCGTCAAAACTGACCCGATTTTCAAAAGCAATACGTTGAAAGTCATGGTTTGACCCCTAAAATAAAACTGCATTTAAGAAATTTCATTTAAGTGAAATTCGATTTTTGGTCAAAATTCATGTTAAAATTTATGCCAAAAAAACGACGTCTGAATTCGTAAAATCTTTCGACTTCCATAACTTTGTCAAAACTGAACCGATTTTCAAAAGCAATACGTTGAAAGTCATGGTTTGACCCCTAAAACAAACTGCATTTAAGAAATTTCATTTAAGTGAAATTCGATTTTTGGTCAAAATTCATGTTAAAATTTTATGCCGAAAAAAACGACTTCTGAATTTCTAAAATCTTTCGACTTCCATAACTTCGTCAAAACTGAACCGATTTTCAAAAGCAATACGTTGAAAGTCATGGTTTGACCCCTAAAATAAAACTGCATTTAAGAAATGTCATTTAAGTGAAATTCGATTTTTGGTCAAAATTCATGTTAAAATTTTATGCCAAAAAAACGACGTCTGAATTCGTAAAATCTTTCGACTTCCATAACTTCGTCAAAACTGAACCGATTTTCAAAAGCAATACGTTGAAAGTCATGGTTTGACCCCTTAAATAAAACTGCATTTAAGAAATTTCATTAAGTGAAATTCGATTTTTGGTCAAAATTCATGTTAAAATTTATTCCAAAAAAAACGACTTCTGAATTTCTAAAATCTTTCGACTTCCATAACTTCGTCAAAACTGACCCGATTTTCAAAAGCAATACGTTGAAAGTCATGGTTTGACCCCTTAAATAAAACTGCATTAATGAAATTTCATTTAAGTGAAATTCGATTTTTGGTCAAAATTCATGCTAAAATTTTATGCCAAAAAAATACTTCTGAATTCGTAAAATCTTTCGACTTCCATAACTTCGTCAAAACTGAACCGATTTTCAAAAGCAATACGTTGAAAGTCATGGTTTGACCCCTAAAATAAAACTGCATTTAAGAAATTTCATTTAAGTGAAATTCGATTTTGGTCAAAATTCATGTTAAAATTTTATGCGAAAAAAACGACTTCTGAATTTCTAAAATCTTTCGACTTCCATAACTTCGTCAAAACTGACCCGATTTTCAAAAGCAATACGTTGAAAGTCATGGTTTGACCCCTAGAATAAAACTGCATTTAAAGTTAGAAAAGCGATTTTTGGTCAATATTCATGTACAAATTTTATGCCAAAAAAACGACTTCTGAATTCGTAAAATCTTTCGACTTCCATAAATTCGTCAAAACTGAACCGATTTTCAAAAGCAATACGTTGAAAGTCATGGTTTGACCCCTAAAATAAAACTGCATTAATGAAATTCATTTAAGTGAATTCGATTTTTGGTCAAAATTCATGCTAAAATTTTATTCCAAAAAAACGACTTCTGAATTTCTAAAATCTTTCGACTTCCATAACTTCGTCAAAACTGACCCGATTTTCAAAAGCAATACGTTGAAAGTCATGGTTTGACCCCTAGAATAAAACTGCATTTAAAGTTAGAAAAGCGATTTTTGGTCAATATTCATGTACAAATTTTATGCCAAAAAAACGACTTCTGAATTCGTAAAATCTTTCGACTTCCATAAATTCGTCAAAACTGAACCGATTTTCAAAAGCAATACGTTGAAAGTCATAGTTTGACCCCTTGAATAAAACTGCATTTTAAGTTAGAAAAGTGCTTTTGTGTCAAAATTCATGTTATGTATAATTTTATGCCACGTTAGATTCTTTGATTGTATTTGAAACAAGATTTTTACCTTCCGAGCCCATAGAAGCTTACACATAAAAAAATTATTAATACGAGAAGAGAGAGCATGCCATCAACTTAACTAAAAAATACAGATATATCTATAATACTTATTTGATTATTGAAAATTATAACAATAAGATATTTCATAATTCATTTTATATTTTGCAACAATGAACTGCCTAAGTTATCCCTAAGCAAGCAAACTCTCCTTCATTCAAGTTCAACTTTGATAAATTACCCTGTTTAATTTTATTTTGCCAACCAACTGGCCACAATGCAACTTAAGAGCCCTATCAACTTAGTCACGCCCATGCAATTCAAGCTAAGTAGAATAAAAAAACATAAAATCAAAAACTTTCAGTGGTCCAATTGAAATTCTCAAGAGTAAAATAACTCAGCATTGAGAACGCCCACAAAATTCGAATGTGCCGCAGTTCAATTAAATGCCCCAGAAATCTCAGAACACATGTTTGGGTAGAGCGGTAAGCAACTCCCCCTTAACTCAAACTCCCAACATGGGGCTGTGATGTTGATGCGGCGGCTTGTGTTGGTTGGGGAATCTATTAAGGTTTGACATTAGCATGAAAAACGCATTTTTCTTGAGCAAAACGAATACCAACAAATGCCGAACGGAAATCTTTTAAATAACTTCCGAAGTTCTTTGGGTACTTTCGTAGGCAGACGACGAACATAGGTGACAAAACATTCAGCATCTACATAAATGTGAGGGAGAGTTTTAGGATTTCGTTTTCTTTTTCTTTTGTTAAACGGAATCGAGTCGACACTTTGATTGAATAAAATTGTTAAAATTATTTCTTGCACATTACCCGGCAATGAAATAAAGTGTGCAAATCTTGTTTGTCGGTTTGTTCTTCTTTCCCAACTTTCTTTTGAAAAGTTTTCCATATTTATGCAATTGAATTGTTTACACCAATATGATGGTTTTGAAGGGTTCAAATTTGACAACTTTTTCGGCTAAGTTGAGTTTTTGTGAGTTGGATAAAAAAAAAGTTTTTTAAGAGCCTGCCAAACATGTCGTATACTTAATCAATTGTTGTGTCTAAAGACTTGTGATTGTTTCCTGTTCGGCTTCAAATTGAGTTGAGAGAGTAAACAAGTCAATTACAGCTTACTTTCAGTTTGAAACTTCACTTTTTTCCTATTATTATTAATTTATTAAAGAGATTATTGTCTAATAAATTCTATAAATGAAAAGAAAAAATCAGTTTCAAGCTGTTGTAGATTAGTATTTATGTGTGTGCTATGTGTAGATAAGCAAATGTTCACTTCCCACCAATCCCGCCACTGGCCCCCCTGCATATCCATGCCAAATCTCAGGCAAAAGTCAAAAACGTAGACAAAACGATGCAAAAACTTGGCAAACAGACGTCTGGCGTTGCAAAGGAAAAAGTTTTGTTTGCCGAAAACTCACTTGGCCCATTGACAAAAGTTGACATATGCAAAAAAACAAAAAACACATACAAATTATCAGCACATTTATCTGGGGAAATAATGCGAGAATGAAAAGTTTTGATTTATTTTTAAGCGCAAAGTTTTTGCCCTGTCACAATTTTGATGAGGGTGCAAACGATAGAGTGAGAGAGAATTCAAATCGAAGCACAACATGAAAATGCAAAATCAAATATGACATGCCCATCTCAAGAGACAAAACGATGCCAATAGACAAACGACTCCAACAGCTGGGATTAACGAGCTTAAATATGCTTAAAACCTATTAACGTCTTCAAGTGCCAAACTTGGTTTATGTCTATTGCTTTTGCTGTGAGTCAATTTGATATTTAAGGGAAAGAAATAAAAGTTCTTTAAAGATTTTTACCTGCATTATATATATTAACCAGTTAAGTAACAGAATTAAAGAACTGGCAAAACAACTTATTTAGTAAATGTTGAGAGACATTCTTGAAATGTCTTTGATTGTCTAATCGGAGTCAGAGAGATTGGACTATTACATCGATTTATCAACATGTCAACATATTTAATGAGACGGGGTTAAGGACATTTATTGTTGTGTGTGTGTGTGTCTACGATTCTCAAAATGTTGGCAATCCATTCGCTAGCTTCGGCCTGCCAACTCAATAACATATGCTAAAGCACATATTGCGTATACGCGTCGTCGTACGACTCGGTCATTGTTCCAACAATTGTTGTTGTTGGGATTTGTTTGCAGTAAGCGGAAATAGTTGTAGACGGAGGAGGCAAAGGGAGCGCATGTTGTTGAAGTTTATGTACTGGGATAAACTGTACAGTCAACTGACGTATGCATGTCCTCGACAGACACACACACAGCTGCCATAAAAGCAAATAGCTGGCATGTGGGGGCTAACAATTTGTATGGATATCGGTGAACCAAACCGAAATAGTTGTCAGCGCATACAACATGAATATGCTATGCTATAAATGTATGTAACTTGGAGTTGTGCGGTGAGGAGTGCCAACGCCTTCTTGTTTATCCTGTCAATTGTGCTGTCGACTCAACTTATCGGTGAGCCTAAGCCAACGACTTTTGTCGTCTGTCCTATAAAAATATCTATACACAAACATATGAATTTGACTAAAATGCAAAAATTTCTGCGCTCAGTGTGCAAATTGTTGAAATTGTTGTTTCTATTGTTAGTTTTGTGGCTTGTCCTGTTATTAAGCCAGCAGCTGTTGCATTTCACAAAATTTAATGAAGTGCTCACACACACACACACACACACACAATTAGTATGTGTGTGCTTTATGTTTATTTGGTTTTAGGCACAAAAGACTTTCAATTCGGCTTGCAAGTTTCCATTGTTGTTATTGTTGTTGGTTATGGGCAGCTCAGCTAAATATAGAGTATATGGTATATAATGTAGGCAATATGTGTTAAGGCTCTCCTACCATAAATACAAATTAATTGGCCTTGGCTATTGTTGGCCAATACGTTGTGTTGTTGCTTTTCCAACGTGAAGCTGAAAATTTGCTGACAGGTCATTCATTTATCGAATAGATTGAAGCTTCAATAGGTTAGCAATTAATTAAGCATTGATTTTTCCAATAATTTTTACTCAAAAATATACAATATAATATTTGCTCTCGATTTAACCATTTTATGGCTACGAGGTTGTAAAGCGTTAAATAAAAAAGCTGCAAACAAGACCAAAATATAAAAAACATGTCACCAGCTGCCATTTTCAATCTTAATATTTGATGTCACACGTCGCAGTCAAACAGCAGCTGCGACCTGTTTTGGTTCATCTACTTTTCTCGCTTTCCTTTTCTTTTTTTGCGTTTTTTGCACCCGCATTTCACATGTGACGCATGTTAACGGTTTATTGTTGAGCCCCGTGACCTAGATAGTAAATCAGAGAATACTGCAAACAGATAACAAATGCTCAACATTAACAATTTAATGCCTTAACAAATGGTTTTTTCATAGGTTTTTTTTCGTTTTGCATAATGCGAAGTGCAATGCATAAATTGGACATGTTTGTTGGGGTCCAGTTTCTAATGGTTCCTGCATGCGAAATGTGCTCGGGAACAGCAAATTGGGCAACATTTCTAGTTATGAAATGAATGGAAATAAGTAAATTGTCTCGTGCGCACGGCTTCACACAAAGTGAAGTGATTTTTTTTTTTTATCGAAACTTGTGTTTGTGTCTAATGCTTAAGAGATTGCGAGATATCTCTGCAGATGCAGATGGACAGGAAGAAGAAAGAAATTTAGTTATTGTAACATCTTACTCAAACTCTAAAATGGCAAAAACAATTTAATGCTTCATTGATAACCCGCACATGTCGCTGGCAAATGACAGCCAATTGGGCGATAAGACCAGTTCCTCGCCCAGGACATAACCAGCTGCTTCCAACACCGCTAACTACAAAGACGACAGAAGCATCATGCACTGAGATTAATCAACAGTTTTAAATGAAATGTTCACACAGCTTGTCGATAGTAACGTTTTAAAACTGGCTGAAACGATGGCATTTAGGCCAGGAATATTGTGATTTCGATTGTTGCTGTGTCGAGAACGGAAAAACCAAAAAAGTCTATCACAAATTCCTTGCAGTAACATTTAACATTGTAAGAATCTAACCTTTAATCTTAAGAACAATGATATCTCTTTAAAAATATGCCATATTATCGTACATAGAATCCACTACCTAAATTCTATCAGTGTAGCATTTTTTCAGTCTCATCGCAGTCACTTTCATTGCGCAGACTTGTCAGAAAAATGTGGCCCGACAACAAACAAACAAATAAATAAAGCAAAGCAACAGGGAAAGTAAGTTGTGGGTTGTGCGGCGAGTGTGGATAATGAGTAACAGGGGTGGTGAGGGAGAGGTAAATACATATTGAACACTGCGATAAACATATGAAAAATGCACATGCGACTGGCGCCAAGTTCAACTCCGCAGGCCAAAAGTTTACGCCACTTAATAGAACTTGACGCAAATTCAATTACAACGTTGCACCCCACCTCTCTGTCTCTTACACCACACCACAAAAAGAGGCAAAGAACTAACTTAAGAAATTTGCGGAAAAACGTTGCCTTCTTTTGGCTTTCGCTCTGCTGCTGTGGAAAACTTTTGCCCACCGGCGGTTTTCCTTTCTTTTTTTTTTTTTTTGTGTGATTTCTGTAAACGTTGTCACAGCTTCGGGGCTTTCTCTCTCTCTCTCTCTCGCTCTCTCTCCCGTTCATGTCTTTGAGTGTCTATGGCTCTTGGCCAGCATTGGAATTGGAAGTTTTGTTCTTGCGGCTATTTACACTGCAATTCGGGCTCCCCCTTTCAACCCCTCTCTGACAAGTCTATCAGGTTTTGGCTGCAATTAGCAAATAAAACTTGGCATATTTTAAGCGTCAATGAGGCGACTGCGACGAAGACTTCTTCTGCACAAAACTTTTGCAATCACTTTCATTTTGCTTCTTATTGGCCAACTGCTTGGCTATAAGAGCGCCCTGCTTCAATTTGAGTCTTCAAAGGAGTAGCAAGTATTGATTTTGATCTTAAGTTACAGTCAAAATGTCGATTTTTAATTAGCTTTCTGCTAACGGAAAACATTTATATGTCGATTGGCTATGTAAATCTTAGAAAAGCTTAAGGACTTTATAAACTTTATATAAATTTATTATTAGTTAGTGCTTTGCATTCTTTAGTAACAAAAGGTCGTGTCGAAACGTTCATATCAATAAAACGAAAGTGAAATGACAAAGTTTTTTATACTTTACACTATTCAACATCTCTGGTTGAATGGTTGTGTTTGAAGGACAATTGGAGCACTGCATATCCTCTTAGGCACACTCCAATGGAGCCAAGACAATGTTCGGCTAACATTGTAATCGATAACAAATTAACTATTATAATCTCTTTGGTTTCAGCACCTACAACAACTACACATAATACATATTTCTCTACTTATAATCAGTAGTATTATTAATACAACTGTGTCTGCTGCATTCGATAACAATTTCATGCTTGTTGGAGCGTAAGCTAAGCTGCGTACTGCTAAGCCGCCAATATTCGCTTAACGTTCGGCGAAAAGCCAACGCCAATTAAATACTCGTAATTAGTTGCAAATCTCCAGTTGAGAATATTCTGGATCGAAAACCGGTGGAAATGGTCGTTGGGGTGAATAAATGACAAGCAGTTCATAGGTGGGAAACTTTGCTAATAAGCAGTTTTGAAATGCAATCCAAACTGCTTTTATTGGCACTGCTTTGAAGTGCAAGCCAAATTGCTTTTATTGGCACTGCTTATAACCAATGTCAGCAAGAATGTAGACAGAATAAATGTTGCTGCCACTAACTAGATGGCGGCTTTTGATGTATTTTTTGTATCTGCCAGCTACCCTAAGATGACGGCTGCAAAATCAACCATAATAAAGTAATTTGGGTGAGTTTGACATTCAAACTTTTGATGCAAATGTTTGGCGGTCGTCACCAAATCTGGATCACCAAATAAGGACTTATCGATATTGAGTTATCGAATTTATCGATTTACCAGCCCCCCAGTAATCATAGAACCCTAATCTTGACACTTTATCTGTTCCGGCCATAGATAAAGATATTTGGAAAGTTTCAAATCTCTAGCTTGAAGGGTGTCGATTTGGGGTCTCTTACGATTTGGGCTCCACGTTGATTGCCAATGATTCAGTAAGGACAAACTATCTCATATATATAAGATAACATACCATACGTTCAGCAACAAGATGATTAAAATCTTGAAATTCCGAGTAAACATGCATGAGAATTGGATAAAGAATTTGTTGTTGGTTCTTCTGCACATGGACCGAGCTGAATTCAGGCTTGCAAATCGTGTTAAAGAGATAATTAAGTGTTTCTTTCTGCGCTGCAAGCCATGTTTGAACTGTAATCAATAAACTAAAATGACTCAAAAGTGAACTGTTTATTATTAGTTTTGGGTAATTTGTAAGATAAGCCATTCAGTAGCTCAAAAACTTTTCTTAAAATAAATGCCATATCTCTTAGGAAATAAGTGAAAACATTTAAGCATATTATTAACACTATGTGGTGAGAACATAACCACAAGCTATGCTTCAAACTAACTTTATAAATGATAAGAAAACGGCTTCAGCTCATTGCGAAATTCTGACTTTATAAGCTTTAAATCAAATTCGCATTAGTTAGTGCTTTGCAGTCTTTAGTAACAAACGGTCGTGTCGAGACTTTTATATCATTAAAACGGAAGTGAAATGACAAAGTTCTACATTGTTCAGCTTCTCTGTTTGACTGGTTGTGTTCTATGCCTCGAGGTGGAAAGCACAACGTCATTTGAAGAGCTTACGCTAGCTTTGGATAAAGCCATTAAACAAAGCGAAGATAATCTGAAGAGATTGGATCGCGAAATCGAGCAAGAGATTAAGAATATGGATGTGGATCAATTGCAGGATTGTCAGCCGCAAAATCAAGCTGTAGACACATTGCATGAAATATTAGAAGAAATCCGTGAACTATCAAACAATCTAACAATCGAGACATTAATGAAAAACATATTTAACGCAACAACAGAGAAACTTTTGTTCGAATTCAACAGAAAAATTGTTGATAAGAATATTGAAATAAATGAACTCCAAACTAATTTTACGGCTGCCGAACAACTAATCAAAAATTATGAACTACTTTTATCATCGTATAATAAAACAATTTCTGATAAAAACGCGGAAATATTCAATTTAATACAAGGTAAGTTAATGAAAAGTTTATACAAATACAAAGTCACTTATAGTTCTCTCTCTCTCTCTCTCTCCCTCTCACTGCGTGGCTTTCTTTCTGCATGTCTTTTAGCTAACAGAAAAATGAATCAGTCAACTTGTGACTTAGAAGGATTCAAGACAAACGAGCAAAATCTAATGAAATAATATCGGGACTAAGTATTAATAATACAGAGTCAAAAGAACGCATGCTCAATATCAGGCGAGTTGTTGTTGAAGGAAAAGGAACTAATTAGTTGCCGCCATGAAAATGTTAAACTTAATAATCTCAATCAGCAACAATCAAGCATAAACACTGAGAAATCAAACAAGATTCCTGATAGCTGTTTGAACTTAGATGGGCCTCAAATGATACAGGTCAATGGTTCTGTATCTAATGTTGTTTGTGACAACAGTTATAAGAATGGTGGAATATTAATTCTAAAGCGCTTAGGTGGCAGCAACAATTTCAATCGGAGCTGGAATGATTACAAGAACGGATTTGAAATTTCGCGGAATGAATATTTCATTGGATTGGAAAAACTGCATCTTTTAACATATTCACAAGCGTACGAACTAGTTTTTATTTTTAAAATTCGTGGATACGATATTTACGCTCGGTATCGAAACTTTAAAATTGGTGATGAGGATAGCAAATACGCCATAGAGTCTTTAGGACAATACTTTGGCACTGCTGGCGATTCTTTAAGCAGTAAATTAAATACGAAATTTACAACATACGATCAAAATAATGGTAATGACTGGCGAAAAAATTGTGCTTTAGTAACTGGTGAACCCTGGTGGTATGATGCCAATTATTGTGGAGCAAGGTTAGTTATCAAAATATTACATTGAATTGCATTCAAAAACGTATTTAACTTTTTATCATAGGAGTTTCGACCCAGTGGATCAATCGCTGTCATACTCTTCAAAGGGTAGAAGTGCCATTCTCTGGCCTGTTAATAATTGGCTTCGATTTTATGAATCAGCATTCGTGATTATTATCCCAAAGAATGAAGGCAAATAATATACATATACTTCAATTTGAACAAATAACAATTTAAACAATAATTTAAGTAAAAATTATTTCTTGCTGCATTAACACATTGCTTTCATTCATTTGCGTCCGCTGTTAAAAGCACAATTGGAGCACTGCATATCCTCTTAGGCACACTCTAATGGAGCCAAGACAATGTTCGGCTAATATTGCAATCGATATCAAATTAACTTTTATAATCTCTTTGGTCTTGGCACCTTTAATAACTACTTTGTCGAGCTTCCTATCCATGGATACGATCAACATCAATGGTTTGAGCATTGTTAATCAGACCTCAGCCCAACAATAGTTTCACTCGCCTACCATTCGATGGTATACTAGGCATGGGCTATGTTACTCTAGCTGTGGATCAGGCCACCCTTTTACAATCTCTACGAACAGGGTTTGATTGATGAGCCCACCTTTGGTTTCTATCTATCTCGAAATGGTACCGCTCATATTGATACTCAGCTATTCAGCGGTGAACTGATCTGATCTGATCTATGTGCCTGTCTCTCAGATGTGCTACTAGCAGTTTGCCATTAACAGCATCTCAATGCTTGGCTTCAGTGTCTGCAGTAATTGTCAGGCAATAGCGGATACGGGCACCTCTCTATTAACCTTACCCGGCATGGCCTACACGTTCTTAAACGAACTAATATTGGTGCATATCAAGTACAAGGGGATTATTTTGTCATGCTCTCTTGGATTATGCCGTGACGGTGGCATTTTTAACTACTCCTAACGCCTTAATTTCTATACGGAGAAGAGTCAAATTGCTGTCTGCTTTCGTTATTGTACAGACTTGGGGCTCTCGACAATGTTTTCTTCGTCGTTATACAAAGGATTTTGGACCAGAATCGTGTTGGTTTCGCACCTGTGGCTTAGGAAATACAATGTAAATATTAAAGTTCTTTTTGCATTTAGTGAGAATCATTTCACAGATATTTCTGTGCTTTCTTTATATGGGAATCATAATTGTTTGTAAAATGTATAAAATCGTATTGAAAATTTGTAAAATCGATCAAGTGCAAAAAAAAAATAAAACTTTTAAATTATTAATTGAACTTTGAGTTCAATAGTTGCACAATGTTTGAGGCTGGTTGCGTCCATAGATGGCACGCGGAATGCGTGGCTTTTGTTGAGCACGTTGCTGCAACGCCTGCTGCTGCAGTTGCACCTTCTTTTGTTGAATCAATGCGTGCTGCTGCAACATCACGCTTTCATAGAGAACTGAAAGCGATGCTGCAGTCGCATTGTTTTGCTTCAGCTGACGCTGTTGCTCCTGTTGCAACTGCTGTTGCAGCATGGCTTGATGACGTATATTCGACAACAGCAGCTGGGCATAAGCCTGAGTCAGAGCATTATTATTGCCATTGACGGCGCCTTCGATGGGCATCGGCTTGGCTTGGGCGTTGCCTTCAACCTGGCGCTTTTGTAGCAATGTCTTCAGATTTGGTATATGCTTCCGCAACATCGTCAAATACTGCTGCGAAAAATCCTTGTTGGTGCAGTTGTTGCCTTTTTGTTTTTGGAGTGGATTGCGTCCATGCATCGAAGCTTCAGTGCCATTGCCGCTAGACTTTGGCATTGGATTGTTATTGCTAGGTTTGCTCTGAAATGAATGTTTAAAATGTTACCGATTTGTATAAATGTGTTGAACGTCCGATCGTACATTGGCCGTGTATTGCTCGAAGCCCGGCGGCGGTCTGGTGCCAACATTTGTATACCATGTTGGATAGTTGTAGAAATTATCACCAAAGAGCGCATAATACTCGGCGGCCTTGTGATAGCTAAAGCTGCCATAAGCCGGATGACCCGCGGTATTGCCACGAAGTGCGTTCAACACCTCAAAATAGAAGCCGTAATGTCCTCCGGTGCTTGGCATATCAATTGGCTCCGGATCGGCATCCATGGCGCAACAGTTCATCTTGGCCTGCAGCTCTTTACCGCTAGCTTAAAAATATTTTAAAGAAATCTTGCAATTTAAATGCTCGAAGAACAAGTTCAAAAAGACTTCAACTTACGCAGTTTATATATACAATAAACAGAATTGCAGTCCCGATAAATATATATATGTATGTATGTATGTGTGTACCTTTTTGTTGTGTAGAGGCTCTCTCTCCTTTGCACGCCGTGTAAAATTCCTAAAACTGAATTTGACTCAATGAAGACAAATGTATGCAACGCACCCTTTGTTTATGCCAACTGCTTATGATATTAAGTTACGCATAAACAATATTATTAATTATATTATTAAATTCTTAACTGTTTGGAATTATTTTGCAATTTATTGCTGAACGTGCTGAAAACTGTGTGACAGTTGAGCCTGTTTAATAGTTTGAATGGGTAGCACTGGCAACTTTTTGCTTCAATTGGGATGACACTTTCAAAAAGTTAACTTCTCGATTATCAATATATATCGTATAGAAATTGTTGTACAACAAATCGTTAATCATAAGTAAATTATTTGTTTTTATAATTATTTTCTTGCATTTATAACATAAAAGGGATTTTTTTTGTATGAATAAAGGTTTGGATTTTTTATAAATCTGAAAACTTAAACCTCGCTCGATTGTTTTTATGTGATTGTATTTTAACGATTATTATTTCGTTGGATAAAACTTGAACTTGATCTTGTAGCCTGAAACTTAAGACAATTAAAGTAACTTTAACAATAACAAACTTTCTTTAATTGAATAACAACTGTTAAGAACAAAAATATATAATAATCATATATTTTAATGCGTTGCCGTTGGGAGCAACATCTCTTCAGCAGCTTCTACAATCGCATAGCAAAATCCTGCGCCAGCTCCGGCCAATTTGGCTGAACCCGGCAGCTTTAACAATGTTGGTTGGCATCTTCAACAAAACGAATATAGATTATCATAAATCGTCTGTCACTTTTCTATCACTTACAAATTGTCTGTATCATTATTGCCACAATTGCCATGCTCATTCCAGCCCCAGGTATATACTTGTCCAGCTGTAGTGCGCAGCAGTCCATGCTCAGCACCCATGTGTAGATGTCCAGGCGTTTGACCCTCCTCCAGTTGAAGCTGGAGTGGTTGTGGCGTTGGCTGCTGCCGACTGAATTCGCCAGTGCCAAGTTGGCCATAACAATTGCGACCCCAGAGCAGAATTTCATTTGTTTTCAACACGACTGCATTGTGGGTCCATCCAACAGCGAGTTGACGCACATCCTCTTCGAACTGGAATGCATTTGACTGTCCAAACTTGTTGTCGCCCAATGCAATGACGCGTTTTGTGCCGCCTGTCTCCAAATTGACACACTTGAGCAGCATGTGATTCTGTCCGCCAATCAATGATAGAATTCTCAGCTCATGAGGATTATGCGCTTGGATTTTCATCACTTTGCAAAGATGCAGCGACGTTGACGTTATGTCCAATTCAGTGGGTGCAGGATCCATTACGGGCAAGCGCCCAAATACATAGATTTTCTGATCTTGTGTGAGAACAGCACAAAAGCGCATACCAAAAGCAATCCTCTCAGCTGCCTCGTCGCGTGGCAAACGCACTGGCATTGGACGGCGCACAGCCATGAAACCACGCTGGCAAATGCCAAGCTGATGAAAGGCATTTGAGCCCCAGACAAAAACTCGTTTCGTTACAGTTATAGCGCCAGAGATGTCCCAGCCACAGCTAATCGTCTCAACGGGCACAGCCTACGATTAGAATGGTAAAAACAACATTATTAAGACTAAATTGCGACCCTCACTCAAAATATTCTGCCGGCAGCATGCCAAATCATTATGGGCACTCCTCTGTGGAATTAAGTCCAAGCTGTCCGCGATTATTCCAGCCACATGCATGGACGCGCCCATTTTTGTCTAAGATTAGGACATGACCTCCGCCGCCACGTATGCAGCGTATGTTCTGCGGCTGAAAGGAGCATTTAGCGAGGCGCTGCGGTGACATGCACAGCTCCGATTCGTAGCCAAGGCCGAGCGGACCGTGAGAGTTGGCGCCCTGTGCGCAGCCAAAAACAAAGGAAATCACTCATTAATTTGCATTGCAAATGACGTTTTGACGGCGGTCTGCGCCGGGCGATGTCACCAACGGCACTTACCCAGGCATAGACATCGACATTCACCATAACGACCACCAGTTGCGCTTTGGTTGTTAGCTTTTAGGGTTATGGTTGCTGTCAGGGGCGGGGGCGTCTACGTTGCACTTCCGGTTTGTGTTTCACACGTTGATTTAATGCACCGCAGTCACGCCAACAATGTTGGCGACTTTGTTTCTTCTTTTTTTTTTTGCCAGCTGCAGCTCGTCCTCGCAATACGTTCCTCTGCCCGTCGCTGCTCATGTAAAACTGAGCCACTTTCGTGCCGGCCAAATAACTTTTATATCGTTCGAGTTGGCAATTCTTTGTGGCTAGTTCGGCAAAGTGCCGTTTCATTTAAATGCTGCTCATTTTTGTTTCTATTTGATTTAACTTTGCTTCAATTCTTTGTAATGTAAATGAGAAACGCAACTGTGGTTCAGTGCTACCAGTTAGACAACATCGGTTGCTTTGTTTACAATATGCGAGCATACATTTTGCCCATTTTGCCGGTTTAACAGGGTGGCAACATGCGCGTGTCATATGTTTTGATACTTATGTCTAGTATGCTGACCGCGCAAGTGGCAAACAGAGCAACATAATTGTGAGTAAGTGAAAGCACTATTGTGCTTATACACAGCTGAATGTTTAATATTCAACTAGAACTATTTATATAAGTATTGTTTTGCTTGTTACATATTTTTTTGTAGACAAATCATTATTGTTAACTGTCTTTAGCGCTTTTAGCAGCATACCAATTTTGTTTTACTTAATGGCAGCACTGTTTTCACGTAGTTTAGATCTGCGCTGCGTAATTGATGCAAATTGTTTATATTAACTGAAAAGTGCTTGTTTATAAAGGTGCACATAATCCGTGAGAGTTGTTGGAAACCTACGCTTGCCGCCCAATGCAAAAAGGACATAACAGCTCATCATATTCACGCCATACCACACGGCACAAAAAGTGCCGTTATATTTGCGACAAGCAACACGTCGTCTCACAAATACATGCATACATACACTTGTAAACTGTGCATAAGCCCCAGATAAGTTGGAAAATATTAAATTACACCTAACAACTGTGCTCGGATCGTTGGGTGTGTCGCTAGCCAATTGGCAATTGCTGGAACTGTTCTTTTTATTGCTTAAGGTAAGCCAATTCAATTAATTGTTAGCGCATTGAATTCAAAATGATTGCATGCAAAACAAAAGATTGCCTCCGACTGTATTCGCTTGCGTGTGACGACTTTTCCGGCTCGGTGTAATGTGCAAATCATTAGTTTTCATTTGTGGCGTTTAGGGCGGGCGTTTGGCTAACTCAATGTTCGGACTCTATTTTGCATTGCAAATGAAAATTCAAAGTGCATTTTTCACCTGAACAGCGGTCACTTTTTGTTCGCATGTTAACGGCACATTGCAGCATTTCTTATATCCCGTTATTGGTGGTGGCCAGAGTTGCGCATTTGTTGGTGCCGTTACTTCGCAAAGGCGTAATTAGAAAACAGTTGGCAAGTGTAGGTGGACATGTCGGTTCTGTTCTAAGGATCTTAGAAGAGTTCATTAATAATAATTGGCTCTCTTAGAAAATTGACTTGTTATAGTTAGTTGTAGTTTTCCAAATGTCCTTATTTTTTAGGTTTCATAAAAGTATTATAATAACCGCGTCTAATGACTTTACCTTTTGTACCTCTTGTTTGCGCACTTTGTTGCTAACTATGTACTTGGCTTGCGTTGCTTTTCCTGGCGACAATTAAAGCTTAATTAATATTGCATGCACTTTAACCTTCGCCCTGAACTTTGAAAATTATAATTTAAATATGTTTTTATGCGGTTTGCGTGTTGAAAATATCTGAGGGCGGGTTTTATATTCGCTTTATATAATCACATTAAGACATTCAACTTCGGTAAATGTATGTAAGTAAATGTATTTTGTGATTTTACATTGAAAATGTCTGGCTGCACTTTTGTAAAACCAAGCAAATAACTTTAAAACATAGAAGTGAATTAAATATGTTCTTCAAAACCTTCTAAAAAGAGAACAATTTTTAAAAGAACCGCCTTCAATCATTAGCTCTAACAGCTGATTAACAACGAAGTTCGAACTGCGCATGCGTTAGCTGTGCCGATAGTTTAGTGCTGTCAAGTAACGCGCACGCAGTGTTGGACAGTGTTGCACAGCAGCAGTAGCAAAAGCGAGCGCTAAATTCAAATTTTCATTTGTCAACTGGGAGTTCCGAGCGTGTGAGCGTGGAAGGCATCTTTGTTTTTTTTCCCATGAGAGTAATTCCATTACAGGCGCACGTGACTCCATTTTCTATATGCTATTCTCATGTTGTGCGTTGTTTTTACTTCTTTATTATGGTGGGTGGGGAAACATTTTGAAATGAAATCTTATTTAATGTTGTTATCTCTGGATTCGCGCTTTTGCTTGCAGCTTTCCACCCGCAGGCAATCCATAGTTGGTAATGAAAATTGCACATGTTTGCATTTCCTTTGTTTCCCTTTTATTTTAATGGCATGGTTCAATCGAAAAGAACTGTAAAAGTCGATTGCTACTTGTAATTAAATGCTCGCCCTTTTAATGTCTCTTTTATTTGGTCAATCTTCTTTTCCGTGCAATTCTCTATATTAAGCGATTCATTAAGGCACATAAAGTGTTTGAAAATCATGCTAATTTCAGGACACAAAGGCCAACTCCAACTGTGAATAAAACATGCATAATATTATTAAGTGCTTAACCCAAACTAAAACTCTCAAATGCATCAACATCAGAATTATAAAATTCAAATTGATGCACTGACTCTCTCATTCTTTTACTATCTCTCTCTCTCTATGTCAATAAACGGGCACGGTGGCACGGAGAGAGGATCGGAGTGGCGGTTAAACCAACAAATTCAACATGCGGCTGATGGCAATGCACAAACGCACAAAAGTCATTTGACCACTAATCATGGCTGCGGTTTGTGCTTTGTTGTCCAATGCTCGGTTGGGCCACGCCCACTATTGTGGCCTAGAGATGGCGTAGAGGATGAATGAAGATGTGCAGTGAATGGCGAATCCCCCAAAACCCGTAACCATAGCCATAACCCTGAATTAAAACTGTAAAACTGAAATTGAATTCCCTGCTCTGCACAGCAGTCAAATTATGAAAAGTGTACACTTTGCGTCTGACACTTCAAATTAAATTTCAAATTTCAAATGCCAAAAAGCGGTGAAAACTAATCCCCACGCCCTCACTCACTAAACGCCCCCTTTGTCTGTGTGCTTTGCTTGTGCATTCCCTAATTGCTCAATCAAAAAACGATGCAATTCCTTTGGGGTAAATCCAACACTGAAGCTTAAAATACATTTTGAGAAAAAGTGCGCTTCATACTTAAACTTTGCGCCACGTACCGACGGGAAGCCAACGGAAGTGTTTGGCGGCTGAACGAGTTGGCCAAGAAGAAGGAGCATAGTGTTTTGGGTTGGTTGGTTGTATTCGGTTTTGGGGTGTTCGTAGAAAGAAAACTGGTGAAACGAAAGTGATTGCCACAGGCAGCGCCAAAGACAACAATGCCAAAGTTTGGCTCCTTCTCGAGTGTTGCTTGGGTTGGGTTAAACGGAAACGGAAGCGCATTGAGCAAAGTTGTTGCAGTTGTTGGCCTTTTGTTTCGCTCTTGCAGCGGCAGCAGCAGCAAAGCAATTTAAGTTCAACAAGCGCACAGTGTAAACTCAACAATCCCCTTCCCCCCTCCTGTTGCTCATCCCCCGTACAATGCACTTGTCAAATATATTTATTTTATTTTGAAAAATCTGCTCAAGTTTTTGGCATCGGATTTGAGCTGCAACGCACACACTTTTCAAAAATTGTTTCTCTTGATTGACTTAAAGTTTCGACAGCGTGTCGCGTATTATTTGTGAGACGTGCAACAGCAAGATGTTGCTTGAAATAACTTAAATATTATTTTAAAAAATATCACTTAACTTAAGTAAAACCAACTTAATAAACCAATCAATTAACAACTTTTTCATTGCTCAATGGCTTCAAGTTGGCCAAGCTTTAATTTATACCAAATCATCGTTTACTTAATCGATGCAGCTTGTTGAATTATTTGTTAGAATTTGCAACTAGCTGTCGAAAAACTAATTATGTAGTTGCCATCAAGTTGTGCAAGTTTTTCAATATTTCAGACGAAATCCCCATGGCAATTCTTCATTGGCTGCTCGTCAAGTTGCGCCCGCTCGATAATTATTATGTAAATTGCTTAAAAATGCACCGCAGGTAGTAAGCCAAAGGATTCCTTGTGTTCCGGGCTACAGCGTGCCTTCGTGCGCCTTCCATACCTTCGCTTCCCCCGTTCGCGTCTAGTCGTCTCGTCGTCTTGGCCAGCCGTTGCGCTGCATTAAGCCGGATGGCATGAAGTTTGCGTTCGCCTTGACTCAGAAACTCTCAGCGCTCGGCGTTTGGTGGCTCGCAAAGGGTTTAAACTGCTGCCTTCTACCCTAAATACACTTTAGCCCGCTTTTATCTCTATGCTCTTGGAATTTCTTAGCGTGCATTTCCTATTAGCCAAATATTCGCATGCTTCGTTGAATGCCTTTTGGTCTTAGAAGTCGGTTTGTCGTCTCGCTGGATACTGATGGGTGAAACTGTGGACGCTTGATTGAAACATTTGGGATGCACAGTGGTACGAAAAACTATTCACATAATGCCAGAGGGCCATCCAACTCTATTCACTAACTTTTAAGTTATCGATCTGCTTATTCTAATATTATTAAGAACTTTGTCAGTTAGGCCCACTGTGCATTGGCCTTTGCACTTTGTTCTCGCACTCGACAGGATATTGATGACTTTGCTCCGCTGTAGCCCCAAACACGTCGTCAGCCAGGTATTCATCGAAGTTTCTGATGCTGTTTAATCTTAAGAGATTTTCGCACATTTTGTTGCCAATGGTTTCCGTTTTGCCAAACTTGTTGTTGTTTACAATTGCAAATAATTAATGTGTGCAAATTGCAAAACTTAGCCTTTGGATTCTGAATGCTTAATGCATAATCAAAATGCTTTATTGAATAGTTTTGCAATTTTTATTGGCCATACAGAATCTCAGCTCGATGCCTCATGCCTTGTGGCGAATGCGTATTGTTGTTAACCCATTTTCGAATCTACCATTTTAGCCATTACTCATTACCCAAAACCCGTCTAGCAACAATATGAATTATCCGTATTTGTTCCATCCGCAGCAAGGGCAGAGTTTATGCAAATGAGGCAAGTGCGGTTCTCGATGTCTGGGCGTGTGTGCAGTGTCCTTGTCTTTGGCTAAATTGTCGGACGTCGTTACGCCTGCGAACTGTTTTCATGCCCAATGGGCAACTAATTATTTGTTAACATAACACGAGTGGCAATTTAAATGCAATTAAGTTCAGCCGCCTAGGCCCACAGCCCATACTTAGACTGCAACTCAAACTTCGACCTCACTACTCGCAGCACTCGGCACATTGAGTATAGAAATGGGCTCATTAGTGCATGTCCTTCAAAATGTTTAGGGCCCAATTGAATGCTGCAGCAAATAAAGCTGCCATTAAGAGATAAAACCAATTCAATTGGATTAAATGCCCTTAAATCACGTGCAATCAAGTGTTAGCAATTAAGTGCATTGAAATCATTTAAATATCATTAAGAAAAGCTTATAAAAATGTAACAAGCATTAAAAAAAACAAAAGAACAGTAATAAAATGTTAGCAAAAGTGCTAAAACGTTTCAAGAAAACATTATTCTTTTACAACTTTTTCCAAACAAAATTAAATTTTATTAAATAATTCATAAGTGCTTTGACACTTTTGTAAATCCAATTACAAAAAAGCTGTCACATCATGTGTTACCATATTTTAAATATAGTTATTTGCCTTTTGCTAGATACAACTACTTGTTTTCTTCAACATAATAGAAGAAAAAGTATTCTGTGTGCAAAAATTTTGTATGCTTTTCGTATTTGTGCTTCATTCAATTCAAGAGTCAACAATGCGTGACTCTGCAGGTTGTCCTCTGCCGGTTGCAGACAGTTGTTCAAGCTGCTTGAAATGCCAACATGACAATTTAATTACGAGCATGCATACATCAAACTACTACCACCCAAAATCCTTGACCAAACTGACCTGTCTGTCTGAGCCAAAATTTATATTCAAATTCGTATTCAAATCTAGGCAAGCAACAGGCATTGCATCATTTTTAATTTCCTATATTTTGTTTGTTTGCCTTTAAAAGTTTTTCAACTTTTTTTTCATTTTTCTTTTTGAAGCGGGTTTGTAAGGCACCAAAAATGGCTGGCCATGGTTTTAGTCAAATTGCTTTCACCCCTTAAACTTCTTGTTTGGGCCGAGTTCAACAAATGCGATTATATCGCAGCAGAACAATAGATTGCTAAATCAAGGGCATCCTGCAATCCTATCTACCGTCTGCCCGTCTGCCACAAAAACT
>JARNME010000029.1:5160570-5183392 GCA_030179655.1 Scaptomyza flava | reverse complement strand
GCAATCCTATCTACCGTCTGCCCGTCTGCCACAAAAACTTGTTTCTAAAATGAATATTGTAAATTGGGTAAGTTGACTTTTTGTTTTATTTGCGAAATTCATTAAATATTTGAGCAGTTCTAAGGCACCATCTAACCTAAGCTCACCTAACATGTAGATTAACTTTATTGCCATGTGAAAGAGCATAGAATTGTCATTATTGTTGAAAGCAACAACAACAACTCTTAAGGTTTTGAATGTCAAATGCAGGCTCTAATGTAGATAAGCTCGACAAAAGCTAAACCCATTTGACCGCTAACAAAAATAACAACTGGTCAAATGTGTGTGTGTGAGTGTCATGAGACGCCGAATGAGATGCATGCAAATGAGCTGAATAATGAGCAGCCAGATCTTGTGGCACAATGCAAGCTAGATAGACAGGCACACACGAGACAGCCTGGACAAAACGGAGAGACAATTTTCCAAAGGAACCAAAAGGCAAACAGGCAAAAAGCAAACACACACACACACACACACACACAACGCAAAGCGGCAATCTCTCCAACGAGCAGAGGAATTGCTTTTGTGGCACTAATTTTCAGTTGCAGTGGCAACAACCACTCGTACACATTATGCAAGTGAAGGCGGCCGGGCTGGCCCATAGTGGCAGTGTCAAAGTGTCAGTAAGTCAACAAGAATGCACTCAGCTAAGGGCAGGCATGGACTGGAAGGATATTGGGGATTCGTGAGTGTCCTGCACCCAGCAAACAGCCAAACAACCCACTTGACGTTAACACTTTGAATGTCATTAAAAGGTCCGTCCGAGCGAGGATTCCCCTGTCTCTCTCTTTCTTTTTCTACGTTCTGTTTCGACACTCAGTCAATGTCTCACTAACAATTGTCAACAGGCTCAAGCAGTTGTTATTGCTGTTGTTGTCGCCTTTGTTACCCCCTTTTCGAATGTTGCCTGCATTTTTGGTACCCTAAAACGTTTGTCAATTTTATGCTTGTCGACTTTGTGAGTTGTTCTTTTCGTCCAGCATCCTTTATTGTCGTCTAGTCGTCAGTCAGCTTTGCTTTATGTGTGTTCTGTTCCTGTTGCAATTGTCTTAACCATTCTTAAAAATGTTCAGCAAACATTTCATTCAAAACGCATTCAAATTCCATACAAGCTCTGAACCTGCAATCAAGCTATAATAAGCTTACGTTAATATGCATACGTTTACATCGAACAAACACGCAACGAATGGAATGGTGTAGTATGCATGACAATCTGTCATAAGCCCACTATATTGCAGGGTACGTAACCTTCAGACATAGCAACACTTTGTTGCTACGTATATACAAATATAACGCAACTACACAAACGGTCAGCGCACTTGAAATCTGATCAACCACCACGAAGTGTGGGATCCGCAACGTAAGCACTTTAGCCCTTACCAGCTAAGCCAGCGCTTGCCTTATATATGTATATTTAATGTATATGCATTCTTTGCCTTCTGCATATACATGTACATTCATAAATATACTACAACTCTCTCTCTCTCTCTTGACCGCTGCAACGGCAGCGGCCGCTCTGCTGCGACAGAGCTTTATACATAAGCAACCCAATTGCATTTAGGCTAAGAATTCTTTTGATCAAAAATAAAGAGACATTCATAAAACCTTAACCGAATATCACAGACGTGCCAGCGTATAATTATTTAATTGACACGACAAAAACTGTCCGACATGGCGACCGTGACAGGACGTCCAAAGGACCTAGGATATTGAAATACTTCAACAGCAACAACAAGGATTAATTACACCAGCCTCAACTGTAACAGCAGCATAATCACGTCAACCTTGCTGGAATTGGACATCGATCGATTGAATAGTTCTGAGTGAGTAAGGTGTTTTATTGGTATTGTGTGTCGCAAATGTCTATACGCATCACTCTCGACGAGTACAGGGCGAGAAAACTTTCGGTAAATGCACAGACTACTAGTAAGCCCGAATCAAGAAAACAAGAAATCGTGGAGGCATACAGCTGCGTATAAAGAAACGCAAAGCTGAAATTTGTAAGCAGCTATATAATAGCAACAAGCCCCCGACTTGGGAAAATGCCAAGAAGCTAGCAGATGAGCTAGTCTTTCTTGATGAAGAATCAAAACGACTTAAAACACAATCCAAAGCACCTTATCCTCAATATATAAAGAACTTAGCTAATATATCAAAAACTCAACCAACAGAAAGGAAGCAGCTGCCGAAACCAATAAAGAAGTGCCCTGGAGACTGCAAAGGACCATTATACTCCCCAGCCTGTGCGATGACCTGCACCGGCAACGCTGACCGCACCAAGGCAGCCAAATAAGACGTGAAGAAGCAGTACATCGGCGACAGCAGCGGTTATATTAAGTAAAATAAAAATAATATAGATTTGTAATAACTCGCACTGTGTTGTGCGAGTTAAGGAGAGTATGGCATAAAAAACCATACAAAAAAATAGACAGGCGATCACTGTTATGATCAAAATAGGGATACAAATAGGAAAATGAAAAAACAATATATTAAAAATAACAATGTAAATTACAAATAATTTCAAAATTGGAAATCTTTATAATAATATATATCTAAAACGGAAAACGTTTATTACACAGAATTGGCCAAAATGGGTCTCATAGACACAAAAACGGTGGATTCCACCGCTAATGTTATAAATAAAGTAGAATCAAGTAGTGTAGATTTAGGAATAACAAATACTTTGTTAATAATTATCGTTGTTATTCTAAGCGCAAATATGTTCTTTAAATTATACAAGCTACACAATAAGTGCCTCAGAAAAAAATACATCAACAAGGCTAACGACCTAGATAAAATCTAGAATTGAATGAAAAAAAAAGAAAAGAAAAAACGATAAATACTAATAAAAATTTGAATAAATTAAATTTATATATATATATATATTATTGTATGATGGATATACCTCAAGTATCAGAATAAAACTCTGTTACAACGTATGCTTAACAAAGACCCAGATTTCCCAAACAAAGTATGAGCATGAGTATCACATAATAAGTATTTCAAAATGCATGCGGCAATAGCCGAAGCATTCGAAAGAGACCCAGAGTTCATTATACGAGCAATTTGTGTACTAAATCAATTTCACGAATTAATTTCGATACCTGATTTTGAGTACGCCTACGTGGACTCGTATAATAGAATTACTAGCCCACTATACCACTGTAGTATAAAAGAAAAAGGTATAGTGCTATCCACTTTGCCATATGTGATGGTAAAAGAACTAACAGAAGATAACGTCTTCTTGGGTCCAGTTACTAAACTAATGGTGCGACTGCATCGATAAATATTAGTAACTCATGGAATGGACAGAATTCAGAGAGCTTATAATACAAAAACGCGTTGAGTTCATTAAATCGTATAAGTGCTTAAATAAGAAAGTTCCCATACGAATTGGAACTATAATCAAGCATACCCAAATACTAGTACAAACGTACAACGAATGTCGGGAACTTATACATTTCAATTATGACAACTTAAATAGTCTACACAAATTACAAGCAAGGGAAATTATCGACAAATTAAGATCAGCGTTAATTACCTTGGACACAAAACACGACCTACACCTATTTCTTCCTTCGGTACTAAGTGTACCGGTAACATTCGATCCATCCGTATTAGACAACCGGATGCCAGACAACGAAACTGACATTGATTTTGATTCTGATTCTGAAGAAGAATCAAACCAATAAAATGATACAACAAGAAGTAGTAGATTTTCTGAAAACAGCCTCGTCTCTTCTATTCGAGTACGATGGCAAAGCAGAAAATCTACAAAGCTTCAAAGACGCTTTAAGTCTATTAGACACAATTAAAGGTGACCACGAAGCAACGGCCATAGAACTTATAAAGACAAATTAAGAGGCCACGCAAGAAACTTGATTAGCAATGAGCAAACGATCGCTCAAATTATTGCAAAACTATCAAGCACAGTAAAAGGCGAGTCAGTAGAAGTATTGTCAGCCAAATTACTCAACTTGCAACAACGAAGCAAAACTGCCAACCAGTATACACAAGAGGTTGAGCAGTTAACAAGAGCTTTGGAAGGCGCATATATAAACGATGGTTTAACGCCGGAACTGGCCAATAAATACAGTACAGCCCAAGCAGTTAAGGCAATGACCAAAAACTGTACTAACGATAAGGTAAAACTTATCATGCAGGCCGGCACATTCAATAACATGAATGATGCGATATCCAAATTTGTCAACAGTTGCACAGAGGCAACTGGACAACCCAACTCTGTATTGTTCTACCAAAATTACTCTCAACGTGGCGGAAACCGCGGAAGAGGTAACTATAGAGGCCGACCTTACAACAGAGGCGGTCAAGGACAATACTACAATAATAACAGAGGCAACACTCGAGGCCAAAACACTAGAGGCAAGTCAAACAGAGGTCATAACAATGTCAGAGTAACCCAAGATGTTTCGGGAAACTCCGAGCAACCTTTAGATACCCAGCAATAGAAAACACTAAAGTTCATACAATAAATTTTAGTCTCAATATATTTGTTTCATTTGACCACGTGTCAACAGGTAAAAACTTACCTTTTTAATAGATACAGGTGCAGACATCTCAATACTTAAGAAACTTCTGATGTCTTTCATGACATCCAGCCTAATATGTAATAAACATTCAAGGCATAAGTAAAGAGATTTTAAAATCCAAAGGTCTAGCATCAATAGAGATTCAGACAGGAAAATATATAATTCCACACAATTTTCACATAGTTGATTTAGATTTCGCTATACCATGTGATGGAATAATAGGCATTGATTTTATAAAAAAATTCAATTGTCAACTAGATTTCAAACCATCGGAAGATTGGTTTATAATTAGACCCAATAATCTAAAATATCCGATCCATGTTCCAATAACTATGACTCTGGTATAAACTCAATACTTCTGCCAGCAAGATCTCAAGTTGTCCGAAAAGTCACGCTAACCTCAAAAGAAGATGGTGTATTTATTCCAAATCAGGAAATTCAACCTGGTGTATATGTTGCAAACACAATTGCAACATCTCAAATACGTTTGTCCGTTTACTAATACAACTAGTACCGACCAATTAGTTACAATAAATAATTTAAAACATGAATCACTTTCGAGCTACGATGTAGTTCACACAAATCAAGAACATAGAGAAAAAACTGTCATATCTCAGCTAGCAAAAAATTTCCCCCCACAATTCAAGTCGGAATTAACCAATTTATGCACCAATTACAGTGACATATTCGGTCTTGAAACCGAATCAATCACAACAAATAACTTCTATAAACAACAACTGAGACTAAAAGATAATGAACCAGTGTACATTAAGAACTATCGAAGCCCGCATAGCCAGACAGAAGAAATACAAAACAAGTTGGAAATTAATCAGCGACAACATTGTCGAACCGTCTGTATCAGATACAACAGCCCACTCTTACTTGTCCCAAAGAAAGCCCTTCCAGGCTCAGAAAATAAAAATGGCGGTTAGTAATTGACTATCGTCAAATTAATAAAAAATTACTGTCCGATAATTTCCACTGCCTAGAATTGATGATATATTAGATCAACTAGGTAGAGCAAATATTTCTCATGCCTTGACTTAATGTCAGGCTTTCATCAAATCGAACTCGAAGAAAGTTCAAGAATATAACTTCATTTTCAACGAGCAATGGCTCATATCGCTTCACGCGATTACCATTCGGTTTAAAAATAGCGCCAAATTCATTTCAGAGAATGATGACTATAGCGTTCTCTGGCCTTGATTCTTCGCAAGCTTTCCTTTATATGGATGATTTAATAGTTATTGGTTGTTCCGAAAAACATATGTTTAAAAACTTAACTGATGTTTTTGACAAATGTAGGAAATACAACCTTAAATTACATCCGCAAAAATGTTCATTTTTCATGCATGAAGTAACCTTCCTCGGTCACAAATGCACGGATAAAGGAATCTTGCCAGACGACAAAAATACGACGTCATTAAAAACTATCCAGTCCCACATGATGCAGACAGCGCGAGACGATTCGTTGCATTCTGCAACTATTATAGACGATTTATAAACAATTTCGCCGAATATTCACGGCACATAACAAGATTATGTAAAAAGAATGTTCCTTTTGAATGGACAGTTGAATGCCAAAATGCATTCCAATACCTCAAAGACAAGCTAATTCAACCAACATTACTACAATACCCAGACTTCAGCAAAGAATTTTGCATAATAACGGATGCTAGTAAGCAAGCGTGTGGAGCAGTTTTAACTCAAAACTATAATGGACTCCAACTTCCAATTGCATACGCATCACGTTCATTTACAAAGGGTGAAAGTAATAAAGCACAACAGAACAAGAATTAGCAGCAATCCACTGGGCAATAGTACATTTTCGTCCATATATTTATGGAAAACACTTTACAGTGAAAACTGACCACAGACCATTAACTTATTTATTTTCTATGGTCAATCCAAGTTCCAAACTTACACGCATGCGGCTCGAATTAGAAGAATACGACTTTACAGTCGAGTATCTAAAGGGTAAAGACAATTTCGTGGCAGATGCCCTATCACGGATAACAATATCCGAATTAAAAGATTTACAAAATAAAGTCCTGAAAGTCACTACCAGGCAACAAAGTAGACAAAATAATCCTGCGCAGGAAATGAACAAGAACCTTTGCTTAGGCAAAATCATGAAAAGCTTCTAAGCCCAACGTATATGAAGTCATCACAAATGACGATGTACGAAAAGTAGTGGCCTTGCATATGAAAGGAAAGCTGTGTTATTTCAAACACGGAAATAAATGTTAGCGATCTGTATACTAATGGAGTTATCGACTTAGGTCAGTTTTTCCAAAGGCTCGAAAAGGAAGCCGGTATGCATGATATACGCCAACTAAAAGTGGCACCGCATGAAATCATCTTTGAACAAGTTTCAATAGATAATTTCATAAATATGGGCAATAATACATTGAGATTATTAAGAGTAGCGCTACTCAAGCCGGTGACCATTGTATCAAGCGATACAGAAAAGAAGCAATTTTGTTTACATTTCATGATAATCCCATACAAGGAGGACACACGGGCATAACAAAAACTTTGGCCAAAGTAAAAAGACACTACTATTGGAAAAATATGACTCGTCATATAAAGAGTACGTACGTAGATGTCCAAAATGCCAGAAGTCAAAAACAACAACACATACTAAACTCCTTTAACAATTACCGACACGCCAATAAGTGCTTTCGACAGGGTAATAGTTGACACAGTAGGTCCATTACCAAGATCTGAATATGGTAACGAATATGCAGTTACGCTTATTTGCGATTTAACAAAATATCTTGTTGCCATACCGATCCCAAATAAAATGCAAATACTGTCGCTAAAGCTATATTTGAATCTTTTATATTACAGTTCGGTCCAATGAAGACGTTCATTACGGACATGGGAACTGAATATAAAAATTCTATTATAAATGACTTGTGCAAATATTTAAAAATAGACAATATAACGTCTACAGCACACCACCACCAGACAGTTGGAACAGTAGAAAGAAGTCATAGAACTTTTAATGAATATATTCGTTCATACATATCAGTCGACAAAACTGATTGGGATGTATGGCTAAAATATTTCGTATACTGTTTCAACACGACCCCTTCTATGGCACATAATATTGTCCATATGAATTAGTTTTTGGTAAGCAAAGTAACTTGCCACAATATTTAATACAATAGATAATATTAATCCACTGTACAATATAGAAGATTATGCTAAAGAAAGTAAATTTAGACTAGAACAAGCTTATAAAAGAGCTAGAATTATGTTAGAAAAAAATAAAATTAGAAATAAAGAATACTACGATAAAAATATAATTAATTTTGAATTAAAAGTAGGAGATATGGTTTTATTAAGAAATGAAACTGGCCATAAGCTAGAATCAGCATATTTAGGCCCTTACACAGTAGAACAAATAGATGATAGAGAAAATATTTTCATAAAGGATAAAAAGGGTAAGGTACAAAAAGTACATAAAGATAGGCTAAAACTTTTTATTAATTAATCATTCTCATCCAAAATATATATATATATAAATAAAATGAAAAAAAAAATAAAAAACAAACTTAAAAAAAAAAAAATAAATAAACAAAAAAAAATAAAAAAATATAAAGCTACAAAGAACTAAAATAACTACACTAAGTTACGTTATTTTTCAAAGGGAGGGAGATGTAGTATGCATGACAATCTGTCATAAGCCCACTATATTGCAGGGTACGTAACCTTCAGACATAGCAACACTTTGTTGCTACGTATATACAAATATAACGCAACTACACAAACGGTCAGCGCACTTGAAATCTGATCAACCACCACGAAGTGTGGGATCCGCAACGTAAGCACTTAGCCCTTACCAGCTAAGCCAGCGCTTGCCTTATATATGTATATTAATGTCTATGCATTCTTTGCCTTCTGCATATACATGTACATTCATAAATATACTACAACTCTCTCTCTCTCTCTTGACCGCTGCAACGGCAGCGGCCGCTCTGCTGCGACAGAGCTTTATACTAAGCAACCCAATTGCATTTAGGCTAGAATTCTTTTGATCAAAAATAAAGAGACATTCATAAACCTTAACCGAATATCACAGACGTGCCAGCGTATAATTATTTAATTGACACGACAAAAACTGTCCGACAATGGATCTAACTCAAGGTTTTTAGAATTTACGTGGCATTGGCGTTATTGGTTGCCATTGAGAACATAAACACAGAGAGAGAGAGAGAGATACATAGAGGAAGCTGCTGGCAGCCCTGCCAACGTTTAGAAGCTTATTAAATTGCCATTACCTAAGCCGGACATCAGTGACGCGACAAGAGAGAGAGGGGCCAACAACGAAAGAGGCAACAAGGGCAATAGTGCGGCATTTGCCACTCAAACGAGGGATTAGCGGCGATGATGACAACAGCTTGACGTCGCATCGCCGACAGCCAGCAGGACCATTAGTCGTGCAAAAGGACGTCCTGCCCGCCTGACACTGGCTTAACTGGACGATGGAGTTTGGGGTTTTTGAGTATGAGGAACTTTCGCACGCATACATTCAGGATTTAGGTAGTTTCGCATAGGTGGAAAACACGTCCATAAATTTTGCAAATATTTAACATTTAAATGGCCAAAAATTAACTAAAGCTGGCAGGCAATGTGGAACCGAGAAGAGAAGGGGAATGGAGCCATTTGGGCGCTCCACAGTAAATGCGAAATAATCCACAAAAGCGGTAAAAGCTGAAACGCAAGGACTCGCACACACACAGGACAATGTGCAGTAAAAGTCGAAAGCTAGCTTGACAACAAAAAGCAGCTAGAAGAAACTCTTGAATGGCCGCAGAGCTTAAGTAGAGTACATATAAAAGCATGAACTTAATGTGCTTTAAATGGCACAGGAAGAAGAAGAAGAAGCAGATTGAGAACAAGAAAGTGAAGAGCGAGAGATTTCTCTCATCCGTTGCATTCACAGTACAGCAAATATCAAGTGCATCATCATCAAGCAAGCGGCGACATAAACAGCAAGGACACGGCTTCTACAAACTACATTAAACTGTGTCCCCTGACCGGACTCATCTCAATCTCACCCATTTGCCATTGCCATTGCCTTTCCCATTCCCTTAGAGCCACAATCATTGAATCACAAGCTTACGAAAAAAGATGCCAGCAACCAGTTTGCATCGCTGTCTCAACAGCATCCTTTGCAGCGGGAACAGCATCAGCATCGTCGTTATTATCGCACTGAGCACTGTAAAGTACCGAATAATCTGCAGGATAATGAGCATGAATGGGACGCGAAGCGTTTCTTGTTTTGCCAAGTGTTTGGGGTCCAAGAGCACGACAAAACGAGCCAAGCATGAAGGGCGGGCAATCCAATGAAATAACATTAGCCGCCCGTAGCATGCGGTCCAAGTGTACTCCTAACTAAGAAGCCAAATTCTGAAGTAAACCTCTCAATGCATGAATGCCTGTTAAGAAATTGAGATAAATCTCTAGACTTCTAGACATCTTAGCTTCATGCTAAATTTAATAATCCAATATATAACTTAAATATTTGTTTTAGTTTCAATATATTTGCATGCAACTTAATGCATTTGAATACATTTGTAAGTAGCTCAACAGACCCAATAGCCATAAGTAGCATTAGTTGTAGTTGTGGTTGTAATTACTCATTGAAATATTTCTCAATTTCCTGGTAGCATTGTGCTGTCAACAATCGTGTTGGACATGCATTGCGAACATGATGTCCTGTGGCCAAAGATATTAAATTTAATTTCATATTTTGCATATTTACATAGAATATTTATGACAGGGTCGGTCACACAGCACAAAAAAGCTACTGTCGGTCGAGGCAACATTTTGCGTTATTATTATTATTATATGTACTTTATTTTGTTGCCATTTTGTCATTGGGTTGGGTCCAACAGCAGAACGAAGTTCATTAGTTTGCTTTTTTTTTGTCGTCGTTGTTTATTTGTGTGCCTCAAAGAAGAGGCGTCTCTTGGCCCCATATGCCATTACTCAGTCTACATTGGGAGCATTGGAAGGCGAGGACAGACTGTTCTATGCATGGAGCTGAACTGAACGAATGAATGGCTCTAAGCTGTTGTAATGAAAAGTTGTGGTAACTTGTTGTATGCATAATTTGAGCCACTGCACTCATGTTGCATGTTGCGCTATTAAAGTTACCCTGTCTGTATCCTTAAGGCGAATTTCAAACATTTTTAGTTGTAACATATTGCTTAAAAATAATCTATTCAATCTTTTCCATTCCATTAATTTGTAAAAGCAAAATCAAATAGTCTATTTATAAGCTCAACAAATACTTTCATTCATTTATTGTATAAATTGAATTAATATTGAATTTCACATGGCTTTGATGACGAAATGAAAAGTAGAAGCAGGAGGAGGCAGACAAATGTGGTGTGGGTAGACCACCTTCAGGAGAATTGGATAACATTCGCTTCCGGCGAACAGAGATTCAAATCGCCCACACAACTGGCAACTGACAAATTCACGCACATCCTGTCAACATTATCAAACGCACTTGAGTGTTTTTTCATGTATTTTTTGTCCTTCGCATTTGCAATGTAGTATGTTGTAATTTACTTTAGCTAACGAATGGTGACGTTCGCCCATTCACTGACGATGATGTCAAAAAAGACGTAAATGTAAATATACATATGTTGTAAAAGTCCCAGACGAACATTCAGAAATCAATAGCAAATGCTTTTCTGACAACCTGCTGTGGAATTTGTGTGTGTTTGTTGCGGCTTTTATTGATTTCATTTACTTTTGGCAAAATTGTATACGAGCAGAGCATACATGTTACTTTCATGGCAAGGGATACGTAGTCGACGATCCCTAACTGTAAGTTCAAAACAGGGAGTTACTGAAACTGAGAACTGTTCACAGCTCGCTGCACACAGTTCTACTACAACTAGAAAGCGTTTCGTTTGCTTCTTTCTTTTTTCTTTCACTTTGTTTTCAATTGCAAAAGTTTTGCTCGTAATTTTATTCTTTTTCTACTGCCTCTTTCTATTTCTTTTTGCAAATGTCTGTCGGAATGTTTTTTCTATGAGACGCCACCAAAGCCAAAATGAAGTTATTGAAACAAAAGTGGTTAGCGTGGTGTACTTGAAAGATATGTGTGAGTGCTAGAGAGAGTATATCAAATAGATCCGAGTAACAGTCATTGTTTGTTATCATTGCTTTTGATTTTGGTAAACGTTTAAAAGCTTAAAAAAAAAGAACCACAAACTTGCTATACACCCCTCTAATACTTCCTGCACTATATCTACTATTGCCCTAACTTATCTGAGGAAATCATAAATATAAACCTACTACTGCATTGCATCATTGAACAAATGGGTGAATGGAAAAAGAAAAGAGAAAAGAAAATCAAACTATTCGCGAATGTTTCTTCAACATGTGTCCACAGCTTGTAAGGCTTAGCCGGCTACAATTGCTAGACCGTCCCCTTACTCCCTTACCCTTCCCCATCATCGATGTCCACATTCAAGCGCCTGACACTTGAAAACATCAATTTATTTTTATTTCGCCAGCTCGTCTCTTGGTTTGGGAATCCTTTCGCTGGGGTCTGTCTCCACCAAAAAACTTATACCCCCTAACCATTATAGCCCCGGCAAGCGCCTTGCTTAGTCATTCAATTCAATTGATTCAATTGGGATTGTATCGGTTTTTTATGTGCATTCTGTCCAACACTGTCGCACATATCCGCTTCCAAGTGCTGCCCTTCATTCCATGTGGCTCTCTCTTATTGTTGTTGTCGCCAGCAGCCCGGAAGCTCCCGAGTGTCTCATTTATCTGCGGTTAGTTGAGGTCTTTTTCGTTGCCGTTGTCTCGTTTTGCACTTTATTGAAAATGGAAAACGGTTTTGCGTGCCTGGGAATCGAGAACCATTTGTAAAATTTAATAATATATAATTTTCGGGCAATTTTTATTTTGTCGCCGCTCACTTTTTTATATGCCGCTAATGTTATTAGCCTAGGCATGCACAGTGAGGCTTAGTTTTATTATTTTCTTTCGCCCATTTGCCTCTATCAAAACTCAAGGATATCATCGATGGCTTGGCAATAGGCGAAATACTCAAAAGCCATGACTTGCGCAATTTGCATCCGAAATTGTGTCACGACTAGTTTTGTTACACTTCAATGCGGCAGCTCTGAATCCCCCCCTATTTATTCTCCTCCTCTGGATACTGTCGCCTGTGGTTTTTGGCATGGGTCTTTAGTTTTCTGTCCCGAGCTTGCCCGGAATTTTGTTCATTTTTGGGAGGGGAGCTTGTTGATTATTTTTTTTTTGCGTGTGCTTTTGTGTAGGTTAAAATATTTTGCAACTTGGGACTAGGAGAATTTTCTACGTGGCAAGGGTGTGCCAATCTCCTTTCCAGATATGTGAGCTGGCAATGGTTGTGGTGTATTTTTGGACTGGACACACATACTTGTATACAGATGCATGAATGTAGATTATGTCGGGGTCAGCTGGGTGCGAGCAACCGAAAGAATTTTATCTTGTGTGTAAAATGTTTAACATAAAATGGTTAGGGGAAGCAAATACCTGTCCCCCTTCAAAATGTGGCAACTATTTATTATGGTTTTCTTTCATTTTTAATGTCAGAGGAAAGTTTTTGTTTTTAAGCTACTTATGTTAAAGTATTCGACTCTGATCACGCGTTGCTGTAGTTATTTTTGCTCTATAAGAACACATCTTTAAATGTAATATTTTATTCTTTATAAGGCATAAGGTCTGCTGAGTTTGATCCCAAATTTTCGAAGCCATAGGCAAAAAATGATGTGCTTTTCTTTACCATCTTGCCCTTGCCCTTAGGTTTACCAAATTCTTCCCCTGACAATTACGTTCAATTGCTAAAGGACTTAACACTTTTTAGTAAAAAATCTAGTTTTGCTTCAATATTTTGCTTAGATGCATTGTCCCGATTTTCAAGAGTAATGTCTTAAAAGTCATGGTTTGGCTGCTAAAACAAAACTGCATTTAAATAATTTGATTTAAATAAAATTCCATTTTTGGTCAAAATTCATGTTAAAATTTTATGCCAAAAAGTCGACATCATAATTTGACAATCTTTCGACTTCGATAACTTCGTCAAAACTGAACCGATTTTCAAAAGCAATACGTTGAATTTCATGGTTTGACCCCTTGAATAAAACTGCATTTATATAAATACATTTAAATACAATTCGATTTTGGTAAAAATTCATGTCAAAATCTTATGCCAAAAAATCGACTTGGGAATTGGGAAAATCTTTCGACTTCCATAACTTCGGCAAAACTCACCCGATTTTCAAAAGCAATACGTTGAATTTCATGGTTTGACCCCTAGAATAAAGCTGCATTTATATAATTACATTTATAACAAATCGATTTTTGGTCAAAATGCATGTCAAAATTTTATGCCAAAAAGTCGACTTGGGCATCAGTAAAATCTTTCAAGTTCCATAACTTCGGCAAAACTGATCCGATTTTCAAAAGCAATACGTTGAATTTCATGGTTTGACCCCTAGAATAAAGCTGCATTTATATAAATACATTTATAAACAAATCGATTTTTGGTCAAAATGCATGTCAAAATTTTATGCCAAAAAGTCGACTTGGGAATCAGTAAAATCTTTCAAGTTCCATAACTTCGGCAAAACTTATCCGATTTTCAAAAGCAATACGTTGAATTTCATGGTTTGACCCCTAGAATAAAGCTGCATTTATATAAATACATTTATAAACAAATCGATTTTTGGTCAAAATGCATGTCAAATTTTATGCCAAAAAATCGACTTGGGCATTCAGTAAAATCTTTCAAGTTCCATAACTTCGGCAAAACTGATCCGATTTTCAAAGCAATACGTTGAATTTCATGGTTTGACCCCTAGAATAAAGCTGCATTTAAATAAATACATTTAAATACAATTCGAATTTTGGTAAAATTCATGTCAAAATCTTATGCCAAAAAGTCGACTTGGGAATCGGTAAAATCTTTCGAGTTCCATAACTTCGGCAAAACTGATCCGATTTTCAAAAGCAATACGTTGAATTTCATGGTTTGACCCCTAGAATAAAGCTGCATTTATATAATACATTTATAAACAAATCGATTTTGGTCAAAATGCATGCTAAAATTTATGCCAAAAAGTCGACTTGGGCATCAGTAAAATCTTTCAAGTTCCATAACTTCGGCAAAACTGATCCGATTTTCAAAAGCAATACGTTGAATTTCATGGTTTGACCCCTAGAATAAAGCTGCATTTATATAAATACATTTATAAACAAATCGATTTTTGGTCAAAATGCATGTCAAAATTTTATGCCAAAAAAACGACTTGGGCTTCAGTAAAATCTTTCAAGTTCCATAACTTCGGCAAAACTGATCCGATTTTCAAAAGCAATACGTTGAATTTCATGGTTTGACCCCTAGAATAAAGCTGCATTTAAATAAATACATTTAAATACAATTCGATTTTTGGTAAAAATTCATGTCAAAATCTTATGCCAAAAAGTCGACTTGGGAATCAGTAAAATCTTTCAAGTTCCATAACTTCGGCAAAACTGATCCGATTTTCAAAAGCAATACGTTGAATTTCATGGTTTGACCCCTAGAATAAAGCTGCATTTATATAATTACATTTATAAACAAATCGATTTTTGGTCAAAATGCATGCTAAAATTTTATGCCAAAAAGTCGACTTGGGCATCAGTAAAATCTTTCAAGTTCCATAACTTCGGCAAAACTGATCCGATTTTCAAAAGCAATACGTTGAATTTCATGGTTTGACCCCTAGAATAAAGCTGCATTTATATAAATACATTTATAAACAAATCGATTTTTGGTCAAAATGCATGTCAAAATTTTATGCCAAAAAGTCGACTTGGGCTTCAGTAAAATCTTTCAAGTTCCATAACTTCGGCAAAACTGATCCGATTTTCAAAAGCAATACGTTGAATTTCATGGTTTGACCCCTAGAATAAAGCTGCATTTATATAAATACATTTATAAACAAATCGATTTTTGGTCAAAATGCATGTCAAAATTTTATGCCAAAAAGTCGACTTGGGCATCAGTAAAATCTATCAAGTTCCATAACTTCGGCAAAACTGATCCGATTTTCAAAAGCAATACGTTGAATTTCATGGTTTGACCCCTAGAATAAAGCTGCATTTATATAATTACATTTTTAAACAAATCGATTTTTGGTCAAAATGCATGCTAAAATTTTATGCCAAAAAGTCGACTTGGGAATCGTAAAATCTTTCAAGTTCCATAACTTCGGCAAAACTGATCCGATTTTCAAAAGCAATACGTTGAATTTCATGGTTTGACCCCTAGAATAAACTGCATTTAAATAAATACATTTAAATACAATTCGATTTTGGTAAAAATTCATGTCAAAATCTTATGCCAAAAAATCGACTTGGGAATTGGGAAAATCTTTCGACTTCTATAACTTCGGCAAAACTCACCCGATTTTCAAAAGCAATACGTTGAATTTCATGGTTTGACCCCTAGAATAAAGCTGCATTTATATAATTACATTTATAAACAAATCGATTTTGGTCAAAATGCATGCTAAAATTTTATGCCAAAAAGTCGACTTGGGCATCAGTAAAATCTTTCAAGTTCCATAACTTCGGCAAAACTGATCCGATTTTCAAAAGCAATACGTTGAATTTCATGGTTTGACCCCTAGAATAAAGCTGCATTTATAGAAACACATTTATAAACAAATCGATTTTTGGTCAAAATGCATGCTAAAATTTTATGCCAAAAAGTCGACTTGGGATTGGGAAAATCTTTCAAGTTCCATAACTTCGGCAAAACTGATCCGATTGTCAAAAGCAATACGTTGAATTTCATGGTTTGACCCCTAGAATAAAGCTGCATTTATATAATTACATTTTTAAACAAATAGATTTTTGGTCAAAATGCATGTCAAAATTTTATGCCAAAAAGTCGACTTGGGCATCAGTAAAATCTTTCAAGTTCCATAACTTCGGCAAAACTGATCCGATTTTCAAAAGCAATACGTTGAATTTCATGGTTTGACCCCTAGAATAAAGCTGCATTATATAATTACATTTATAAACAAATCGATTTTTGGTCAAAATGCATGTCAAATTTTATGCCAAAAAGTCGACTTGGGCATCAGTAAAATCTTTCAAGTTCCATAACTTCGGCAAAACTGATCCGATTTTCAAAAGCAATACGTTGAATTTCATGGTTTGACCCCTAGAATAAAGCTGCATTTATATAAATACATTTATAAACAAATCGATTTTGGTCAAAATGCATGTCAAAATTTTATGCCAAAAAGTCGACTTGGGCATCAGTAAAATCTTTCAAGTTCCATAACTTCGGCAAAACTCACCCGATTTTCAAAAGCAATACGTTGAATGTCATGGTTTGACCCCTAGAATAAAGCTGCATTTATATAAATACATTTAAAACAATTCGATTTTTGGTCAAAATTCATGTCAAAATTTATGCCAAAAAGTCGACTTGGGCATCAGTAAAATCTTTCAAGTTCCATAACTTCGGCAAAACTGATCCGATTTCAAAAGCAATACGTTGAATTTCATGGTTTGACCCCTAGAATAAAGCTGCATTTATATAATTACATTTATAAACAAATCGATTTTTGGTCAAAATGCATGTCAAAATTTTATGCCAAAAAGTCGACTTGGGAATCAGTAAAATCTTTCAAGTTCCATAACTTCGGCAAAACTGATCCGATTTTCAAAAGCAATACGTTGAATTTCATGGTTTGACCCCTAGAATAAAGCTGCATTTATATAATACATTTATAAACAAATCGATTTTTGGTCAAAATGCATGTCAAAATTTTATGCCAAAAAGTCGACTTGGGAATCAGTAAAATCTTTCAAGTTCCATAACTTCGGCAAAACTGATCCGATTTTCAAAAGCAATACGTTGAATTTCATGGTTGACCCCTAGAATAAAGCTGCATTTATATAATTACATTTATAAACAAATCGATTTTTGGTCAATATGCATGTCAAAATTTTATGCCAAAAAGTCGACTTGGGAATCAGTAAAATCTTTCAAGTTCCATAACTTCGGCAAAACTGATCCGATTTTCAAAAGCAATACGTTGAATTTCATGGTTTGACCCCTAGAATAAAGCTGCATTTATATAATTACATTTTTAAACAAATCGATTTTTGGTCAAAATGCATGTCAAAATTTTATGCCAAAAAGTCGACTTGGGCATCAGTAAAATCTTTCAAGTTCCATAACTTCGGCAAAACTGATCCGATTGTCAAAAGCAATACGTTGAATTTCATGGTTTGACCCCTAGAACAAAGCTGCATTTATATAATTACATTTTTAAACAAATCGATTTTGGTCAAATGCATGTCAAAATTTTATGCCAAAAAGTCGACTTGGGCATCAGTAAAATCTTTCAAGTTCCATAACTTCGGCAAAACTGATCCGATTTTCAAAGCAATACGTTGAATTTCATGGTTTGACCCCTAGAATAAAGCTGCATTTATATAATTACATTTTAAACAAATCGATTTTTGGTCAAAATGCATGTCAAATTTTATGCCAAAAAGTCGACTTGGGCATCAGTAAAATCTATCAAGTTCCATAACTTCGGCAAAACTGATCCGATTTTCAAAAGCAACACGTTGAATTTCATGGTTTGACCCCTAGAATAAAGCTGCATTTATATAAATACATTTATAAACAAATCGATTTTTGGTCAAAAGCATGTCAAAATTTTATGCCAAAAAGTCGACTTGGGCATCAGTAAATCTTCAAGTTCCATAACTTCGGCAAAACTGATCCGATTTTCAAAAGCAATACGTTGAATTTCATGGTTTGACCCCTAGAATAAAGCTGCATTTATATAATACATTTATAAACAAATCGATTTTGGTCAAATGCATGCTAAAATTTTATGCCAAAAAGTCGACTTGGGAATGGGAAAATCTTTCAAGTTCCATAACTTCGGCAAAACTGATCCGATTTTCAAAAGCAATACGTTGAATTTCATGGTTTGACCCCTAGAATAAAGCTGCATTTATATAATTACATTTATAAACAAATCGATTTTTGGTCAAAATGCATGCTAAAATTTTATGCCAAAAAGTCGACTTGGGAATGGGAAAATCTTTCAAGTTCCATAACTTCGGCAAAACTGATCCGATTTTCAAAAGCAATACGTTGAATTTCATGGTTTGACCCCTAGAATAAAGCTGCATTTATATAATTACATTTATAAACAAATCGATTTTTGGTCAAAATGCATGTCAAAATTTTATGCCAAAAGTCGACTTGGGCATCAGTAAAATCTTTCAAGTTCCATAACTTCGGCAAAACTGATCCGATTTTCAAAAGCAATACGTGAATTTCATGGTTTGACCCCTAGAATAAAGCTGCATTTATGTAATTACATTTATAAACAAATCGATTTTTGGTCAAAATGCATGTCAAAATTTTATGCCAAAAGTCGACTTGGGAATCAGTAAAATCTTTCAAGTTCCATAACTTCGGCAAAACTGATCCGATTTTCAAAAGCAATACGTTGAATTTCATGGTTTGACCCCTAGAATAAAGCTGCATTTATATAATTACATTTTAAACAAATCGATTTTTGGTCAAAATGCATGTCAAAATTTTATGCCAAAAAGTCGACTTGGGAATCAGTAAAATCTTTCAAGTTCCATAACTTCGGCAAAACTGATCCGATTTTCAAAAGCAATACGTTGAATTTCATGGTTTGACCCCTAGAATAAAGCTGCATTTATATAATACATTTTAAACAAATCGATTTTTGGTCAAAATGCATGTCAAAATTTTATGCCAAAAAGTCGACTTGGGCATCAGTAAAATCTTTCAAGTTCCATAACTTCGGCAAAACTGATCCGATTTTCAAAAGCAATACGTTGAATTTCATGGTTTGACCCCTAGAATAAAGCTGCATTTATATAATTACATTTATAAACAAATCGATTTTGGGTCAAAATGCATGTCAAAATTTTATGCCAAAAAGTCGACTTGGGCATGGGAAAATCTTTCAAGTTCCATAACTTCGGCAAAACTGATCCGATTTTCAAAAGCAATACGTTGAATTTCATGGTTTGACCCCTAGAATAAAGCTGCATTTATATAATACATTTATAAACAAATCGATTTTTGGTCAAAATGCATGTCAAAATTTTATGCCAAAAAGTCGACTTGGGCATCAGTAAAATCTTTCAAGTTCCATAACTTCGGCAAAACTGATCCGATTTTCAAAGCAATACGTTGAATTTCATGGTTTGACCCCTAGAATAAAGCTGCATTTATATAATACATTTATAAACAAATCGATTTTTGGTCAAAATGCATGTCAAAATTTTATGCCAAAAAGTCGACTTGGGAATCAGTAAAATCTTTCAAGTTCCATAACTTCGGCAAAACTGATCCGATTTTCAAAAGCAATACGTTGAATTTCATGGTTTGACCCCTAGAATAAAGCTGCATTTATAGTAATACATTTATAAACAAATCGATTTTTGGTCAAAATGCATGTCAAAATTTTATGCCAAAAAGTCGACTTGGGAATCAGTAAAATCTTTCAAGTTCCATAACTTCGGCAAAACTGATCCGATTTTCAAAAGCAATACGTTGAATTTCATGGTTTGACCCCTAGAATAAAGCTGCATTTATATAAATACATTTATAAACAAATCGATTTTTGGTCAAAATGCATGTCAAAATTTTATGCCAAAAAGTCGACTTGGGCATCAGTAAAATCTTTCAAGTTCCATAACTTCGGCAAAACTGATCCGATTTTCAAAAGCAATACGTTGAATTTCATGGTTTGACCCCTAGAATAAAGCTGCATTTATAGAATTACATTTATAAACAAATCGATTTTTGGTCAAAATGCATGTCAAAATTTTATGCCAAAAAGTCGACTTGGGAATCGGTAAAATCTTTCAAGTTCCATAACTTCGGCAAAACTGACCCGATTTTCAAATGCAATACGTTGAATTTCATGGTTTGACCCTAGAATAAAGCTGCATTTATATAAATACATTTATAAACAAATCGATTTTTGGTCAAAATGCATGTCAAAATTTTATGCCAAAAAGTCGACTTGGGCATCAGTAAAATCTTTCAAGTTCCATAACTTCGGCAAAACTGATCCGATTTTCAAAAGCAATACGTTGAATTTCATGGTTTGACCCCTAGAATAAAGCTGCATTTATAGAATTACATTTATAAACAAATCGATTTTTGGTCAAAATGCATGTCAAAATTTTATGCCAAAAAGTCGACTTGGGAATCAGTAAAATCTTTCAAGTTCCATAACTTCGGCAAAACTGATCCGATTTTCAAAAGCAATACGTTGAATTTCATGGTTTGACCCCTAGAATAAAGCTGCATTTATATAAATACATTTATAAACAAATCGATTTTGGTCAAAATGCATGTCAAAATTTTATGCCAAAAAGTCGACTTGGGCATCAGTAAAATCTTTCAAGTTCCATAACTTCGGCAAAACTGATCCGATTTTCAAAAGCAATACGTTGAATTTCATGGTTTGACCCCTAGAATAAAGCTGCATTTATATAATTACATTTATAAACAAATCGATTTTTGGTCAAAATGCATGTCAAAATTTTATGCCAAAAAGTCGACTTGGGAATCAGTAAAATCTTTCAAGTTCCATAACTTCGGCAAAACTGATCCGATTTTCAAAAGCAATACGTTGAATTTCATGGTTTGACCCCTAGAATAAAGCTGCATTTATATAATTACATTTATAAACAAATCGATTTTTGGTCAAAATGCATGTCAAAATTTTATGCCAAAAGTCGACTTGGGCATCAGTAAAATCTTTCAAGTTCCATAACTTCGGCAAAACTGATCCGATTTTCAAAAGCAATACGTTGAATTTCATGGTTTGACCCCTAGAATAAAGCTGCATTTATAGTAAATACATTTATAAACAAATCGATTTTTGGTCAAAATGCATGTCAAAATTTTATGCCAAAAAGTCGACTTGGGAATTGGGAAAATCTTTCGACTTCCATAACTTCGGCAAAACTGATCCGATTTTCAAAAGCAATACGTTGAATTTCATGGTTTGACCCCTAGAATAAAGCTGCATTTATATAATACATTTATAAACAAATCGATTTTTGGTCAAAATGCATGTCAAAATTTTATGCCAAAAAGTCGACTTGGGAATTGGGAAAATCTTTCAAGTTCCATAACTTCGGCAAAACTCACCCGATTTTCAAAGCAATACGTTGAATTTCATGGTTTGACCCCTAGAATAAAGCTGCATTTATATAAATACATTTATAAACAAATCGATTTTTGGTCAAATGCATGTCAAAATTTTATGCCAAAAGTCGACTTGGGCATCAGTAAAATCTTTCAAGTTCCATAACTTCGGCAAAACTGATCCGATTTTCAAATGCAATACGTTGAATTTCATGGTTTGACCCCTAGAATAAAGCTGCATTTATAGAATACATTTATAAACAAATCGATTTTTGGTCAAAATGCATGTCAAAATTTTATGCCAAAAAGTCGACTTGGGAATCGGGAAAATCTTTCGACTTCCATAACTTCGGCAAAACTCACCCGATTTTCAAAGCAATACGTTGAATTTCATGGTTTGACCCCTAGAATAAAGCTGCATTTATATAAATACATTTATAAACAAATCGATTTTTGGTCAAAATGCATGCTCAAAATTTTATGCCAAAAAGTCGACTTGGGCATCAGTAAAATCTTTCAAGTTCCATAACTTCGGCAAAACTGATCCGATTTTCAAAAGCAATACGTTGAATTTCATGGTTTGACCCCTAGAATAAAGCTGCATTTATATAAATACATTTATAAACAAATCGATTTTTGGTCAAAATGCATGTCAAAATTTTATGCCAAAAAGTCGACTTGGGAATTGGTAAAATCTTTCGACTTCCATAACTTCGGCAAAACTCACCCGATTTTCAAAAGCAATACGTTGAATTTCATGGTTTGACCCCTAGAATAAAGCTGCATTTATATAAATACATTTATAAACAAATCGATTTTTGGTCAAAATGCATGTCTAAATTTTATGCCAAAAAGTCGACTTGGGAATCAGTAAAATCTTTCAAGTTCCATAACTTCGGCAAAACTGACCCGATTTTCAAAAGCAATACGTTGAATTTCATGGTTTGACCCCTAGAATAAAGCTGCATTTATA